>JARJLF010001210.1:0-92241 GCA_029378395.1 Mycena leptocephala | reverse complement strand
CGGAGCTTCCAGCACAAGAGCTGAACACAATATTGAGAACGTAAACTAGAGGGCAGTGTAGCGCACCTGCAAGTTGCATCTAAAAACACTACATCAACGAGACTGCCTATCACCAGAACTTGACACGGTTGTCCATCGGCGTCCATGTAATTCTGCAGGAAGCGCCCGTCGGAGTCGGAGGTCTCAATGCCGCTGCGTATATCAGGTGCCGTTACAGATGCAAGGATTGACATGGCCAGATATACCGAGTGTTTTCCCGGTCGAGTTTGTACGACTTTGGTCCTGGCAGATCAGATGGGCAATTGGACGGGCATTGGCAGTGTATTGTTTGCCTGACTTTGGTACTGGCAGATCAGATGGGCAATTGGACGGGCAAGGCAGTATATTGTTTGCCTGACTTTGGTACTGGCAGATCAGATGGGCAATTGGACGGGCAAGGGCAGTATATTGTTTACACGGCTTTGGTTCTGGCGCCTTTCGGCTAACTAATTTTGACCGAGGGGACCTAGCTAAAGCAAGGTGACTCCAGCTGAGTTTGTACACAGATATCTCTGCAGCAAAATTCATTTTTTTCCTGCAGCTAATTCCATCCACTGAAAATGATCCATCTCCAGCAAAAACCGTCCAGTGGTTTCAGTCCAAGAAATTTCCGAGAACAGACGTTACATGTTTTGCATCAACAAAATTTCTTTCACTAAAATTCCTCCACGAGGCTGTCCATTTATCTTCCTTGGTTTACCTTGATGGAATTCTCGCTCTGCAATTCCCAGCTTCATACCCTAAACGTCAAACGTATTTGGTGGGTCTGAACAAGGTCAATCGAGATGGTGAGTAAAAACTCTGAAAATATAATGAATAAAAAAGACCTGCAGGGCTTGAGCCAACGACCCACAAGCGAAGAAATACGAGGACTACGCAAGCTACCAACTATGCCAAACCAACAATGCCTTCGCTGTGGAAATCTTCGCCATAGATGTTGAATCTAGTTGCAGGCGAAGAAGGCATCCATTGAACATCGAGAGGAAACCTGCGGCGTGCTAATTACAGCCAAGGCATTGAATGTGTAAGTTGAACACAAAATGAGAACTTCTGCAGTGAAAGGACTAGAGGAAGTTAACAGATGCCGTGAAGGAAGATAGGTCCGGGAACAAATAAAATATTGTTCCAGTAAAGTCCCTCCAGCAAGAAGTCAAAATCCTATGGAGGAGAATCACTTCAGTAAGAATATTCGAAATTCCATGGAGAGAATCGCTTCAGTAAGAACATTCAAAATCTGTGCACGAAGATAACTCGAGGAAATTTCATTCACGCATTTTGCTCCAGCAGATGTGCGAAAAATAGTTCAGGAGAATCACTGCAGGGATATCACAAGATATCCTCCACGGAATTCGCTGCAAGACACCTGCAATTTCTGTGGACGAATATTCGTGCAACCGTGGGAATTCCGCCGGACGAATCCGCCATCATTTCCGCCATCATCCCCATTCCGGTGCTCTCGACAGTCGACTCCAAAAAACACGCGACGTGATTTTGTCACGCGGGACGACCGCAAAAGGAAATTGTTGACATTAGTCAGAGTAGCGGTTTTCGGGCGGTTTTGGCAGTCGATTATGAATTATTTAAGCGTGGGAGAACAGGATAATTCAAAACCGTCTTTGTCCGACGGCGGTTTTGAGGCGATTCTGCATTTTAATTGCCAAGAGGCAAAAATAACTGACGATAATCGCTTTTAATTCCAAAACCGCCTGCAGAACCTCCTCTGGAGGAGGTTTTACAAGACGGTTTTGAGGCGATTCCGGTTATCACACGGTTATTCAGCATTTTTTATTCGTAGAACGCCTTCATAATTGGGTTGGTCAAAATTGAGGGTCGGTTCTCACACGATTATGATGAGAACATTTTTCAAAACCGTTTCCATAACCGCCTCCATAATCGACCCCAAAACCGCCCAAACCGCTACTCTGACTGACCCTATTAAGATTCAAAAAGCCTTTTAGATTCTGTGCACTCTAAAGTTTGTTGTGCAGACTCCTGCTGCTCTTAAGCGCCAGCAGTTTCGTCGCAATGTCGTCCAGCGGCATCATCTCAGCGCGAACCTTGCTCCCGACATCATCCCGGTTACGCACATTGACCGACTGCGTGTTCATCTCTTCTTCTCCGACGACTACGAAAGGGTAAGCGAAGGTAGACGCAGCAAGACAGTAATCATACCGAGAATGAAATTGTATTGGGCGATCTCTCCGTTGCGAACTTTCTTCTGTAGCGTGTCTAGAGACCGGTTCCATAGAGGGATGGGGTACAGTTTATTCTGGTAATAAACATTTTGATCAAATTCGCGTGAGACTGTCCGAGTCGTCACCGGCCTCCATGCACATAAAGTCTGCTAGTGCCAGATTGTGCTATGCGATGGAAATTGCGATGTTCAACTCTGTTAGAACCAAGTTGAATGACAACATCCCAAATCGGGAACAACTCGTCCAAAAGACCAAATGCGGCCAATCACATGTGAGCCAAATTTCTCGCCAAAAAAATTGCTTTAATGCAAAGGATTGAAAACATATCACAAGCACGTCGCCTAAACGTATTTCTCGATCACAAACGTCACGTTCCCCTTTCATTTTTCAAACTCGTTCAGGACCTCCGGGAGCTAAAGAAATTTGTCTTGTCCACGTCCCAATCTTTAGGTAGCATTGAGAGTCAGATTTATTACATACAATGAGGTAACGTGAACATACCATCGGGAATCATTGTGATATTATCTCTCATGAGCTGCATGACCTGGCGCGTCCCTTAAGGGAGTAAGCTGGCCATTGAGCTGCCGCAGATCGATTTAGCCCAAGAAATGCAAAAGAAGGGTGAAACCACCTCCAGGATGAGATCATTCACGAAATTGACATAAAATTCAATCATCTGCTGCGAGAAGGCGTCCTCGATGGGGTTCGGAACTGGTCCAAACAGCAGCTCCAGCTCCGAAGCATGGAAAACTACAAAGGCACGATGAAACAGGAAACGAAACAGAGAAGCCAAAAAAAAAGTAGTACCTCCCAAGCTTGGATCGTTCCCGGGAATAAATTCACGGAAGTAATACGCGAACATCTTCTGAAGGGGGCGCCATGCTGGAAGAAGAAACGTCGGGGAGTCAAAAACATGAGGTCGGTGTACCATGCTGCTGCGCGATCAAAAAGAGAATCTCCGGTGTTGAATGGTGCGCCGAGGGCAGGGTCGTTGGCCGGGAAAAGTTAGGGATTTTGCATAGACATCTGGGGTCAGGGTACTGTTGTCGATAACGAGGTGGCCGATGAACTGTTGGAAAGAGTTGTCCTGCGCCGCACCAACCAGGCCGAGGTTGCGGACCGATCCCGAAAAAGTGGTGCCTTCGTTGACCTGACCAAAGTAAAATGAAAAAGAGACGCCGCGACAACGAAATGACTTACATTGCTGCCACCGATGTATGGAAGGTGTAGAAAATCGCCCCGAGCAACCCGCGCAGAGGCTCTTTCAGGGATCAAACTTCCTTTCGGCCCAACGGATGGTTGCCAGAGTTGGCTATTCAAGGTGGATGTTATCATGGCATTACTAATATTCATGAGAGTCTAAACGTGCAATGAGCGGCTACTTTGGATATCAAACACAGGATCAAACCTCGAAAGGAACTTTTTGGAGACATGAAATGGCGCCAGCACCAGCCGCACAACCAGTAGCAGAGAGGAGTCGAGCAAATGGTTTCCCGGCTTGTCATAGGTGCTAGGATTGGGAGAGTTCTTGCTGTATCCTCATAGTTAGTTGGCACGTGCACTGCGAAAGGGCAGAATTCACAAAGGTCCCGTAGATGAATCAGCTATGCCTGCTCGGAATAGAGGTTGACTAGCAGGGAACACAAAGTGGCTCTCAACACCGCCAGCACCGGCTGACTACAAAATACAGATCGGATAAAATTCTTGCAAGTAGCCGATGGAATTACTTGACCCCAAATGGTAACCTTGTGCCCACAGTGCTCAGCTGACAGTAACATCCAGAGAAGCCAGGAACATACTTTAGAAGGATCGCCACCGAAAGCCCTTATATTTTCCTGGACAAATACCAGTGCTTGCCGCTGGTCTAGAAGACCTGCGTTTAAATCCTGGGGTGCAACACTTGCACTGGAAAGCTGTTTGTTTTCGGTCAATCCTTGATCGAAGCGCAAGGAGAAAATTTACGAGTCCAAAAGTATTGACTCGATAATTCCTGGATCAACTGATGAGTTGACGGATTCAGAGGGCAATAAATTCGACCGACGTCGACACAAATATTATTGGCTTATTTAGTGCTACGCTCCTCTGGAGGATACCTATTATTTCTTAGAATAATGCGGACGACAGAAACAGAAAATCTTACCCGTGGGATCATACTGAGGGCTAGACGCAGAACTAGAGTAGAGTCAGTGCATTCGGTCATCGAATTCTTGCCTAAATATTACCCGCTAGTAAATGCTCCGCCCTAGGAGTTGATTAAATTGGCTCTGGTTTAGTAGGGAGGCTCTCACATGAATCCAAAACAAAACCGGTAGGTTGGAGTTCACTGTGTGCCCTGCGGTCTCCAAACCTGCGCGCAGTAACGCATTAATAAATACATTCGGAATTTCCCCGACGTACGTTGAGAAAGAGGCAGTCTTCGGCCACCGCAGCACCGAGGTCTCCAGGTGGCTGAGGGCAAGCATTCCCAAATGACGAAGCATTATTAATTCCCTTTGAAAACGCCTTCGCGATGGGGACAGGGCCTTAAAGCGAAGTGGTCCAACAGGAGACTCCGCAAACGGAATTCCCAGCCACTTCTCAGTACCATTCGCGGTCGAAACACCTCGGAATGAGCCGATTTTCAGAGATACATCCAACGAGGTTGCTGCAACAGTCACGGAGAAACCGTGCAGTCCAAAAGACGACGGCAGTCCACAAAGCATTAGGGAAGAAGGGGCATAGTAGGACGTCTGGAGGTCTTCGCTCTCATTTCCCAACTCCGCCTGTATGTCAGCGTGAGCCTCAGGGTGGTTCCATCCGAGTCGGAGTCTGTTGGCCCACGGTCGGGCACTTCGAATTCTCAAGATCCAGCAGGCACACGGGCTTCCAGGTGCAGTAAGTCCCGCAGCGTGAGTCTCAGGGTGGTCCCATCCGAGTTGGAGCTGTCGGCCCACTGTCGGGCACTTTCAACTCTCAAGATCAACAGGCACACGGGCGTCCAGACGTCCAGGTGCAGCAAGTCGCGGACTGAGCCGCTCTATTTGCGTGGGAAAAACATGCCAACCCCTTTTGCGCGCCCATTCGGTTCAAATTTACTCCACGATCCTGGCGCGACAGTCGACTCCAAAAAACACGCGACGTGATTTTGTCACGCGGCACGACCGCAAAAGGAATCGTTAACATTAAGATTCAAAAAGCCTTTTAGATTCTGGGCACTCTAAAGTTTGTTGTGCAGACTCCTGCTGCTCTTAAGCGCCAGCAGTTTCGTCGCAATGTCGTCCAGCGGCATCATCTCAGCGCGAACCTTGCTCCCGACATCATCCCGGTTACGCACGTTGACCGACTGCGTGTTCATCTCTTCTTCTCCGACGACTGCGAAAGGGTAAGCGAAGTAGACGTAGCAAGACAGTAATCATACCGAGAATGAAATTGTATTGGGCGATCTCTCCGTTGCGAACTTTCTTCTGTAGCGTTTCTGCCCCGTTGTCCACGTCGGCAAACAGACCAAGCGACTTCAGCCGCTCGCAAACTTGAGACGCATAGTCTTTCTATATATCAGGCAGTCAGTCAGACATTGTCTCAATACTGCGTAAAAGTTACGCACGTAGGGAACAGCAACGGGTATGACGACGATCTGGCGCGGTGAGAGCCAGAACGGCCTAGCAAGGTCAACAGGTCAGCCATACTATTGCCCAGCGTGGAGCAAACACGCACCATTCCCAGCGAAATGCTCGGTGATGATGGCGATGAATCGCTCAGACTGCCCAAGATGGCACGATGTATCATCACCGGTCGCGATTCAGGATTGTTGGTGTCCTCGCCTCGGAACTTGAGATCGAAACGCTCAGGCAGCTGGAAGTCGAGCTGGATGGTCGCACACTGGAACGAGCGGCGGAGGCTGTCCCGGACGCTGATGTCGATCTTGGGGCCGTAGAAAGCGCCGTCGCCGGGATTGATCTCCCATTTCCCGGGATACTGCTTTTCAAGCGCTTGTTTGAGTTGCTGATCCGAAAAAAGTTATCTTCCGCAACTGGGAGAGCATGGAGCGAACCTACATCCTCTGCGTAATCCCAGGTCTTAATCTCTCCCAGGAAATTATCGGCCGGGTCGACAGCTCGAGCTGGAAATCCAATCCGAAGGTTCCGTAGACGTGCTGCATGAAGTCGAACAGGGCGGAAATTTCTTCCTCGACCTGACTTGGCATGCAGAATACATGATATCGTCCTGAGCGAATCGGCGGACACGGGTCAATCCCGTCAATGCACCAGAGGCTTCATTCCGATGAATGATGCCGAATTCTGCCATTCGGATGGGAAGCTCTCTGTAGCTTCGATCTCTTGACCCGAAGATAAGGCAATGCCCGGGCAGTTCATCGGTTTGAGAGCCCATTTCTCCTTCTCGACGTCGAGGGTGAACATGTCGTCTTTGTAATTCTGCCAGTGGCCCGAGGTCTCCCAAAGCTTGCTATGGAACATGTTTGGAGAGATAACTGGGTTGTAAGTTAGCGTCGCAATGGAGAATATCGGAGACATCGACGAACCTTCTTGGTACCCCCGTTTGAAATTCCGACTGTAACAATCTTGAGCACCTCGATTACAAGAGGACAAATTTATTACCCGCATGAATTCAAGGAGCGTATTGTATATCCGGGTGCCGTGCGGCAGGAAGAAACAACTTCCGGGGCTCATTTCGTTGAAGAAGAACAGTTCTTGGTCCTGCAGGCGGTGAGACAAGTGACAGACAAAAGTAATGATAATGACCTTTCCAATCCGCCTATGATCTCGCTTCGCAGCCTCGACAAGGAACGCTTTGTACTCCGTAAGCTGCTTCTTGTCTGGAAACGAGATTCCGTAGATTCGCTGGAGGGAATCATTGCTCGCATCACCAAGGAAATAGGAAGAAGAATTCTGGATGGCGTCAATAAGATTTCAAGAAGGATAGACGAATAGGTACCTTGGTGATCATCATAGCCTTGATCTTGCCCGGTGTGAGGGATGTGTGGTCCAACACATAGATCGACCATAGGACCACACCGGTATACAGTGGTAGACGTGCCGTCGGGGACCTTGGTCTCGATGAGATACTTCTTGTACTTGTTATACTAACAAAATTGTCAAGTCAGGTTAACATTAGAGGGGTGTGTTCGTACATTAAACATCTCCAGCAAAGTCTCTTTCTTGACTACGAGCCGCTCGAATTTTTGTTTGTCCTTGATGGCACTTTCGGCAACCTTTTCTAGAGCTGGATAATCCGTAGCAGACACAGGTCTGGTGGAAACGAAGCTGAATGAGCATCGTGCTCTGTTTGAGTCGTTTTAGCAGACGCACCGATCCTCTATTGCCATCTCGTAAAAGAATCCATCATCCGTCGGGGACCAAGGCATAGATGGCATCCGTAATGGCGCTCGGCAGCTTCGCCGAGTACATGGGCGGAAGAGTGCCAGAATACTTTCTTGCCTGATGGAAAATTAAGCTCTCAGAACACAACGTCTGGTACTCTCAGCATACCCTCAGGATGCTCAAAGTCCAATAACTCGAGCTTGCAAGACCCTTCCAGAGGTCGTTCTAAGTCCAAAGTTCGCCATCAACCTGCAGGCGTTCCAATTGAAAGAGATTAGGACACAGATTCACGGAAACGTACCTTGGCAATGACAACCCTCTCGGACAAACTCTTCGACACCTCTTCGCGACATCCATGGGGCTGGTTTCCCAGCTTTTCGCCTTTCGTTCCGAGCCATCTGGCATCGTGACGATAATGTCTCCCGTGGTTGCGCTGAAGTGAAGTATCAGGATATATAAGAGATGCATTACGATTATTCCCCACCCTTCACGAATTCATCATGTTCTGCCTTGAGTTTCTCGAAGATTTTGAGACGATGATCGAAAAAAGCTGGAGGAGGTTGCAACTGGCCGATTCCCTCAGTACATTGACATCCCCTCATCGGGGACGGATGTCACACCTCTAAAGGAAACGCAGACGCTGCGGCTGGCTTTGCTTTCTTTTCCTTGGTGTCTTTAGACTTTTTGGCGTCTTGTGCGGGCGCTTGCGGTGGTACAGATGAGGATGCGACCGGAGTAGCCATGGTTCTGATGAGGAGTAGACGAGGTTGGTAAGTAGCTGGGGATGGGACGTGGCAGCGATGGAAATGTAGGATTGGCTGAATTCGACCAAGGAACTGGCGTCCCAGCATATAAAGTGGGAACGTGACTCATTCAGACTCATTTCTGATTGCTACCTTTGCTACCTTGGGCCTTACAAGTCATGAACTAGACGCTCAGAGGAATATTCTGACGCGTTCTGACTTGATTTATTGTCTCCAAACTATCTGCCGCCAGTTTATGCCACTGACAAGTTGTAAAATGGGAATCCAGGAGATAGCGCTGACCTAGCGCGTCTTCAACGGTCAATGGCCTCCATCTAGAGTTGCAACACAACGTAGTCTCCTGGAGGAAGACGATATCGAGAAACGGCGCGACCCTTCGAAACCTGGCGCGAACTATACTAGTGCTTCGTACGGAATCGATCGCATGGATTGCACGTCTATATCCAAATGCACCGTTCCCAGAATATCATGGGGTCTACTGAGCGGTACACATAATTTCTCCATGGCCTCCGCAGCTGCAACAGTGACTGTACTACTCGCTGACGCCCTCCGGACATTGACCACCCCCTGGATCGACGGTGCACAAATAGAACGTTAAATAGCATTGATTTTCACTTGCCTAGATGAAGTCTTTTCGTCTTGTGAGTATCTGTAGTGTCGAATGCGCATCCCATTTAGAGGCTGATTTCACAGGCGATGAGCTAGATGGGCCCCCGGGCGTCTCGGTCGACTTGCCGTAGAAATCATAGCAAACCGATCCGACGTTAATTCACAATTCACATAAACTGACCAGAAACCAAAGATCGACTTGTGTACCGAACCTCGTATAAAATAATAATTGACGTGACGAATGGCCTATCGTTCTGACTCATGTTCCAATAGAAAACTCGAAACAAGGCACAGGTAACCAGCCGAGGCAGACGCGTCGACGAAGATCAGGTAAATCGAGCCAGAGGGAGATTAGACAAATGCATGTATCAGCCTGGTCGCGTTCAGAGTGTGGCGGAACACCGATGTTTATCTGCGTGAAAGCTGGAGGAAGCACAATCAGAACACCGAAAAGTGGGGGATCTGGGGGATCGCCTTAAAAGGCATCAAAACTCCAGATTCCAAAGATGGGAATTTTGGGAGGTAACGTAAAGAGTGTCCCAAGTGAAGGGAATTGATCTACGACTACCAACAACTCGGTCTTGGTTCCAAGATAGCCCAAGATCCTGGTATCATCTTCGGATACCCGGGCAGATTGTGTCAAGAAAGACGTTTTGATTCATGTGTAAGGCGCAGCGATGTTAGAATGGCAGGAAGTAATTACGGCAAGAGTCGGCGGATAGTATCAGTACACCAAGCATTCGAACGTACACCATTCAATGTCTTCCCAATCGAGTGCATGATTTCTTATGGACATGGAGGGGGTTTTTTTTTTTTTGAGTCAATTCTCCCAAAAAACTTGGGATTCAAAGTCAAAAAAAAACCATAAAACCCAAGTGATAAGTTACGATAATTTACGACCATCCCAACCTCAGACGATCCTCGACCCTAAAAATACACTGCGCCGTGGCGAGGAACGTTATCATCAATCATACCGCCGGCCATTTACCCGGTGAAGAACGCGTTGATGCCCTGGATGTTGGCAGCATTGAGAGTAGCGCCGATCCCGCGCGCGGCTTTGGCAATGTCAAAGTTCTGAGTGAAGGCCAATTAGGCTCTAGCCTCATGCAAAGACCAAGAAAAAACTTACCTCTTTCGGCTGTGCGTTACCGGGAGCGACAAGGCTCAGCGTCTGGATGCTCATGGATCCAGGGGAGAGCAGGTAAGCAGTGTCCTTGCCGTTGATAAGGGCAACCTCCTGGTCGATAGGGAAAGAACCCTTCTTCTGCTGATATTGCTTGACTCCCTTGACCACCAGCCCGTTCGGGTCGATGCTGAGTTCGGTGTATATGGCCTGCAAAATATCAGTAAATCATATAGTGCTTCCTCGCGAGCGGCTTACAGTGTCGCTGTCACTCTAACGAAATGCTTCAGTAAACAACTCGTACACAAAATGATCGAGGACTCACGATGTAGTAGTTCTTCGTGGCATCCGAGAACTCACCCCATGCTGTGTGAATGCTGCCGCCAATCGGGAGGTCCCGGGTATTAGCAGTCGTGCTCCCATTGCCAAAGTCGAGGACGTTGATGCCCTTGCCGATATCGGTGTTCATCAATGCGTCGGCGCCTCGGATAAGAGTGAGAGACGCAGGGTTCGCGCCACCATTGGGCGTGTTCTTCTTGAAATCCGGTGAGAGCGATCCATCATCGTTCACGGTCCACACAGCGACGAAGCCAGTGTTGCCCTTGCTTCCCTTGACAGAAGCGAAGAGGCGCTTGCCATCATCCGAAAAGAGAATCTGACTGGGAGTGTTATCTGGGTTCGATGCTTTAAAGGCATTAATTTAGCGTGCTCGCATGTTGCACGAGACGACACGTACGAGGTGTGGTGAGCTTCAGGTTCAGAGAACGGACACTGTTGGGAATCGGGACGAGACCCTTCCTCAAGTCGACAGTGTAGCAGCTGACACCGTTATTCTCTCCACTATTCGGCGAATCAGTGACAACCCGAAACAGTTAAGATCAATAGATTTACGCGTTGAGGACGCAGGCGTTTCCGGTCTTCGTGCTACAAACACGGAGATCAGGCCGAGTTGACAGATACTAATATCATTGAAACTGGGCTTACTCAATCGTTGCGCTGACCGGGAAGTTACCTTCCGTGCTGACAGGCTGGCCAATCATACGGATGAACGCCGGATTCTGGAAATCGATCTGGAACACGCTCGCAGTATCACTTCCAGCGTTGACCACAACCAATTTGTCATTGACGACCTTGAAATTGACGGGTTAATGGCGAAGTATCTGGGAGAAAGAGTATTATCTGACCTTCACAGATCCCTGAGATTGAAGAGGATTGGGTTTCGACGTATCGGGACCCATGTGTGCTCCCCGACCCCCAGCGTATACTGCGTCTCCGAACAGCTAAAGCTCAAAAGTCAGTGACACTGAAATAAATAGAGCCATGATACGGACCATCTTGCCATCACCGTCAAGGTTTGCCGTGAAAATGAAATTTCCATTCGGCTCGTTAGACATGACTATGAAGGGTGTTGAGACAAAATTATATATTTTTGGTCGATCCATACTCACAGTAGATACCACCAGGTCCACCAGCCGTCAAACCCGGGCGGTTATTGTCTGGCGTGTTGCATATGGGGTTCTTCTGGTTTGATGCTCGCTTCCCAAAGGTAGCAGGAGCAGCAGAGACAAGCACAGCTGTCGAGAGAGCCAAGGCCAAGTTAATGCAATGCATTGAGGAGTTGAAGGTGAAAGGAAAGGGTCAAAAAAAAGAGGGTGGCCGAAAAAAAAGTAACGAAAGAAAAAAGCCGCCTGGGCTGCAAGGGGCTCGAGGGAGAAATGACTTGCAGAAAGAGCAAGGTCGCCATAATGTTTCGGGACGCCTTTTAAACTCAGGATGCACCATGGCGACATTACCCGCTCCCTTGACCGCTATTCTGGATTGGTATCATTCATCGCGGCCAAATCTCCGCGATGCCATGCATCAATAGGGCAGTTACTGTCTCAAGTGTGGCCAACTTTGATGCCAAGCAGCCAAGCCGTCGAGGTTGAAGACAATTAACGCTGGATAAGTATATGCCGACAACAGACTTCATGGAGGCTAGAGGTTTCAAAACGGCAGTGCGATTCCATGGTGTTGTGCGCCTTCCAGTCGCGACGCATGTGAGTCGTGGTCTGACGTTCAAAACTGCCAGTGGAATCGGAAGATAGTCACGTGGCGCACGGATTCAAATTTCCCTTTTCGGTGAATTGTTGCAACAGTCTTCAAGCGCTGTAAGTACCATGGAATCGGTCCAACGGTACATCAAGTTTTTTTTTTTTGCATCTATCAGGGGGTGTCATGGAACTCGGATTGCCGCTGCGGCGCAGCCCTTATCCATGGTAAGACCTCCAGCGAGTTTTTTAAAATTTCAACCGACTTCAGTAGTGCAGTCCGTTGGCTAAATTTACTGAGAATAACACTAGACGACACACATTTACTTACCTTCATAATCCTTGTCTTCAAGCTTCATCAGACGATTGGTGCTTTATTTTCTACTTACTTGGCAGCCAGTGTGTCCTAGCAACTGTGTGAATTGCGGGCAACTTGCGGGAAAGATTCAATGCTGTCCACTGAGTGCAAACGCCAAGAAAATGATGCGCCGGTGATGGAACCATGGATGAAGATTCGCGGGGCACCCAAGGCTATGGTAAGCCGTGAACGTTGGGGACCCATTCTAGGGAATTTTATCTCGTACACTTTGGCTTGGCTAGTATCGTAATGTCTCATCCAATAGATGCGCGTTGAAAGGAAAATAGTCTAAGTCTGGCATTGTTAATATCAGTCCTGTCTTACCGGAACCTGCGGAACATAATTGCTTCACTACTGCTCCGCATACCACACCAGGCAGAGGGAATAAACTGATTTAAAGACGATGAACTAGATAGCTATTTGGAGTTTGAGTCCGCGAAGCAAGGAGTGGGAGCGTACACATACACCCACAGCTTCCCGTCATTGGATAACTGATTATTTACTGTCCCAAGTAAGTATCCATCTGCGAAAAGCGCAGCTCCCTCATCAACCGGATGCTATTATACAGCTACTCTATGTTGCTCCCGGTTCGACCCTCCAAACCTTGATCACGCCTGCGCGATCTCCACTCACAATTCCTCCGCGGAATGGAGACTCTATGCACGCCAATGCCGTAACGACGTCCTGGTGTGATTTAAGCAGATTCTGTTGGTTGTGCGTAATGAGCGACATCCGTTGTGCGGGCCGGTTACTCTGGCTCCCAGAGACAGCTGCGCTTGGCCAAGTCTCGACGTAGGTCGAAGCTGTGCTCGAGGAAGAGGCACTACAATACAAATCGTCAGAAGAAGCAGCAGAGAAAAAAAAAAGTCAAGTTACCTGAACGACGGTCTCTCATGCTCTGATTCGAGGCCGCTTAGTACCGTCGTACGCTCCAGTTTGCTCAGATCCCAGAGTCGAAGTTTCCGATCTTCCGACCCCGTAACCATAAATCCCCTGCGCCCATGCCCCGAGTCTGGCGCGTCGGCCATGTCCGATCTATGTACACCCGTGGGGCCGCCAAAATCAAGACCGACCACCAACGCACGAACATCCGGCGACGGCGGAGGAAGGAGCTCATCCTGGAACGTACTTTGCGACGACGGTCGCGGGCGCTTGCCTGCCGCGTCAACAGCGCTTTGCTTGGAATGCACTAGAGCCGCAATTGCAGCCGCTGGACTTATGTCTGCGTCAACGCCAGTAAGCTCGTGGGGCTCCGGGAGCGCTTCAGCCTCGCCAGCCCGAGTGATGAACGTCTCCACGAGAACCGCCTTCTCTATGTCCCAGACTTCGACCAAATTGGTGAACGTGCGATCCGTGGTCCGTTTCGACGCCTCCACCGCAACCATGACCCACTTGCCGCGCCCTTTGGACGGGTGCACAACACACTGATGTATACGAACGAATCGGCCCGTTGACGCGACACCCGCATGCCAACTCTTCAGCAACAGGCCAAAGCGTCGATCCCAAAGCGTCAAGACACCCGTTGAAGTGCCCACAACGATCCAAGACCGTTTGCGATCTATACAGAGACAAGTGATGGGACCGTAGTGGCGTGGGTTCTCCATGGTTTGCACAACCCGCATAGTCCGGAGGTCGAGGATTGTTATGATCGAGTGGGTGGTAGCATACACGAGATTCGAAGCAGTATCTACCCAAGTCAGCTTAGTTTAGGCTCGCACGACGACGCGACGACGTACCAGTGTTATAATGCGTCATGCATGTGATGTATTCGCCAGCTAAGTAATGCTCGACCTGATGCTCTCGTATAACTTGGAGTTTATTATACTTCGGCAGTGCGCCACCTTGCGTTATGTGAACACGAACGATGTGCAAGCTTCCGTCGTCGGCCGCACTCGCAAAACAATGAACGCCCTCGAGTATGCATACGCACTTCACCCGAGCATGATGTTGACCGTAGGTATGTCGAGGTTTACTGGTAACGTTTCGCTCCAGCCGTGCAGTATCCCAAACTTTCACCGTCTTGTCGTCGGACGCTGATACGAAGAACATATGGTCGGGAGAAACCGCGAGCCCCGTTATAGCGTCCGAGTGCGAAGTCAGATGGGCAACTAAGGTCGCCTCGGTTTGTCGGGCGGTGCCATCCCGAGACGCAAAGGCGTGTCTAACCGCATTTCGTCTCCTGACCGGGCCTTCATGAACCTTGGGTCCGAAATCATGCTGCAGCTCGCGATTATTATCGAGGTACAAGTTCTCCAGCAGGTTGCTGATGCCAGCCTCTTGTCCGTCTGAAAAGCGTTTGTTTAATAACCACCAAACCTTCTACAAATCTTCAAACTCTTACCGTAGGTCGAAATGGGCAGCAACGAAGGAACGCGCTGTCGGAGTGGACCACGAATGGTCGTTGACATGGACATTGGCGAGGAACGGCCAGACGGCTCAGGAGACCCGTCCGAGCGTAGTTTAGATCTACCGTCTAGGTGTCCTACAGCATTCGTTTTCGACGATCCGACCGCCGGGGCAGCCTTCTGACCATCAGCGCCGGCAAATTGCATGCGACTGAGGGGTCTGAATGTCGTCGAATTTGCAGTAGATACAACCGAGTCCGTCGGACTGCCCGGCCGCTCAATCGGGGAGGAAAGCCCGACGACAGGGAAACCTGGCGTTGCTGCAATGGGAGATAGCGCGGTACGAGGCTCCCGAGGAGGGGTTAGAATGATGGATGAGCTAGAACCATTGATGGTGGCGAGTCTCCGACGCAGATCTTCGAATGGAGCCCCAGTATGATCCATGCGACCCATAATCGGACTGAGTAAAGGCGTCCCTAACGCGGACGTCTTTCGCATATGGGTACGAGAACTACGGGATGCACTAAAGTCACTTGACCGCGCTTTTAGGAAAACCGTCTGTGGTGTCACTCCCAGTTTCGGTAATTCAATGTCGCCGATGGACTTGAGGTTCTTCTCCGCCTCTTGTTCGAAGCTCAAACGAGAGGCAAAACTGATTCATGGTCAGAAAACGCAAATAATGACGATTTGTAAGCACCGAACGAACCTAGATATGGCATTAGCGAGCTTGAGAATGTAGTCCCTCATCGCCAAAAGTTTGGTTTCTTCGGTAGAGGTCATGCCAAGTTGCTGCAACTTGCTCAATTGGGCTTCATCTCTACGAAACAACACGTCAGGAAACAGCGGAGAGGAGAAAGAGCGGGCCCACTCGTCAGTCTTGGGGTTCCTCGATATTGTGCCCGTTTTTCGAAGAGAGACGACGCTCTCGCGAGGAGATTCGGTTTTGGTGGTGATTCGACGTTGCCCCCGCCAAAACGTGCTCTTTTCTGCTTTCATAGCCCATTGTACCGCAGCATCGAAGACCTGTCTAGAAAGCTGAACAAAAATGAGCAGGTAGAAAAATAACCGAATGAGAGAAAGTCAATACCGGAGGCTTCATGGCTGTTAGGAGGCTCTGCTCATCAATCACGACAATGTCCGACTTCAGAAAATGGCGGAGAGATGGGTATAAAATGCACCAAACGTCGCTCGTGGGGAGATGTGAAGCAGCAGATACAATGAAAGCGGCGGCGCCTGGTCAAAAAAGTCAAAAAAGGGATGCACCCAAAGGCCCTAAAATACCTTGGCGTATCCACATATTTGGATGATACAAAAATCCCAGAGTCGCACTCATCAACTCCCAAATACGCATTTTCTGGAATAGACCCAGTTCGCACAGACTGGTCAATGATGCAAGGACTTTGGCAACAACGGTCTCCTCGACGTCTGACAAAGAAATCAATACACCAGTATTGATGGTTACATAATGCGTACCAGATAATGCTTGGATCATCAGCGGGAGGATGTATTCCTCCAAACTCCGTCCGCCTGCACAAGCCGCAACATCTACGATGCTCTCAAAGAACGCGTGGCGCAAGAGCCAGTCGCGATCATTGAGATACGTGATCATATGGCTCAGCAGGACATCGTTGGTTTTCTGCCGTCCGAGGAATATGCACATCGACGATATGTCATGCAGAACAGCCCGTTTGACGACGCTCGACGGGTCCATTAACAGAGCAGAGAGATGCTCCTGGATGTTGTTCTGCAAGTCTTGCATGCTTGCTTCGTACGAAACCTAGTATGATGTATTTAGCTAATACTCATCACCAAGGCCGGGTAGTCACCTCAAAGCGAGCATGGTCGTACTCTTGCGCCTCGGGCGACAGTTTGAAGGTGCCATGCGCCTTCAGTGCCTGTCCCATCTCCAGATATCTCACAGCAGTGTCCGCCAATTGGACAATGCACTGCGCATATGTGCATCGGACCGAAACCTCGGGGTCCTGGACAACATACTTGATGTTGGGGATGATATACTCCGGGAAAATGGAGGCATTCGACGGAGTGATGACCGTCACCATCATAAGCTATAATTCACGCGGTCAACACATGAAATTACGGGAGAGTTAAAAACGAACGCACCACCTGTATCATGGTCCGCAATGCGGCGGAACGGACGGTTGCGGAGTCGTCATGCAGAAGTTCTACGATATAGGGAACCATGCGGTCCAGTTTTGCTTCGTCTGTGAGATGGGAAGATAACGCCAAGAAAACATCCAATGCTCGGACTTTTGAGCTGGGGAGGGAACAATTGCGTATATTAGCCGTCACCAGAGCCAAAATGATAAGAGCGGGCCCATCTTCAGCAGCGCGCGGTCCCGATTGTAACGCTCCACGGAGTTTCGAATCGCGGTTGGGAATGTGCAATTCGACAGGAAGGATGTCCTGCAGCGGAATTAGATGAAGAAAGGCAATCATATACATGCGGAACCTCACCTGGAAAGGCTTCGACATGCTCGTTGTTGAGTTATACTCCACCTTGACATCCATGACGGTCTCCTCTACTGTATCCGGGACGAGGTAAGGTTCGACGCTTTCATAATCGGACCAGATTCTCTCCATCCTGTGATCTGAGTCGCTGGGAAGAACATCCGGCGGTGTTTCTGTACCAGGAAGCCCACTGGGATTTAGACCCAAGGACGAGCTGGGTCTGAGGGCGGAACCAGATATCGAAGGTGTGATGGTCGCCGGCGTGGCTGCTGTTGAGGGAGCGGTCGTCGAAAAGGGCGGGTTGGACGGGAGGTCGTTGATTGATGAGACGTAGTTATGCAGGAATGAGTAGAATGACTCTGGAAACACTGTCCCCCGGGATGTGTGCAGCAGTGTATCAAAGGTCGGCCGTGCAGTTGGTTCGAGGTTGATCATTTGCCTTATCACATTCTACTGCCCGGAATAAGGATGGTTCGCGGCAGTGCGGCGAGATATAGTTGACTCACCCGAACACCTTCATCTTCAATGGCGCTCAGATAGCTGTCGACGCTGTATTCGCCTTCTCTATACTTGAAGAGCTGGCTGAGGGTGAATACTGGCGCACCCTCCAAGAAAAGCTCCGCGATAACACATCCAGCGCTGAAACAGTCCATGGATTCTGTGACTTTGCCATCTCTTCTCCCTTCGTTCTCGTCCATCGCAATTTTTGATTTCTTTGCGCTGATTTCCGGGTTGGTAGCGGCCGTATAAAAACGTTCAGGAGCAATATAGCAAGTGCGTCGTCCCGACGTGTCAAAGAAGAACGAAAAGTCGGAAGGGTCGTCGAGGGGCAGATAAGTCGGTTTATATGACGCAAAGTCGGATAGATAAAGCCAGTTCCAGGATGTTACAAGTATATTTTCCGACTTGATGTCTCCATGGGAGACTTTACGATTTCTAGCATCACGAAGCGCGTTCAGAAGTTGGAAAGCGATCCATTTCTTCTCAACCATACTCAGAAACGGGCGTGTGCTGTAAATCTAGCATAAGATGGCATAGAGAAGGGTAGCTGAGACGCACCTGATACGGTCGTAAAGATTACTGGCTATCCACTGTCGAATAATATAGCCGGCTTTGTCGGTCTCTACGAAAGACTGGTAGTTGTAGATATTCGCAATATCCGTCAAGGCCTCCCGGTCGGCTGTAATAGTTCAGATTAATAATATGCTCCGACGGAATGGTCTACCTTTCAGCCTCCGATGGTAATTCCTCAGTGACAAACCGGGGTCAGGTTTGATGAATATTTTAATAACCATGTACCCGTTGTGGTGGCGGCATTTCACGGTTTTGAGGAACCGTGCTGAGCCTAAGCTAAAGAGCGTGTTATTAAATAAATGAAGAGAGAATTATGGACGCACCTTTTCTCATAGATAATGTCAGTCCCCAATTCCGCGACGAATGAATCGAGCGCAGCAGTAGTGCGTGTTAACGTTGAACCCGACTGTGTATTCCCCATATTTCTTGCCGGGCCGTCAGATATGACAGAGGATGTCGGACTAAGCGACTGTCCTGGTCATGGACAGAGGGATGAAGCGGGCAGACTGCTGTAGTAACACTGCTAGTACCCGAAGAGAAAGACGTTAACTGTTTGGCTTGGAGATCCCGATCAAACATATGGGGAAACAACCTCTTTCGCAACTCGTTTCCTCAAAAATCTACCGCAAGAACGTTGATCTGTGGCTCTTTTTCATATCTGCATCCCTCACTAGGCCTCTCATTCCGGACTAAATATGATGTAACCCCACTTCTAACTGCACGCTACCTGTACTTGCACCTAATTTAACCAATTGCTCACCGATAAACGAAATCAGTCCTCGCTACAGTGCAATTCATGCCCAAGTCCAAGTGTGGTACCGGCCCCTCAATAAATCAGGTCTGTGGAATCAATGTAAGAACTTCTACATCGTGCGCGAAAAGTAAAGCCAAGAAAATGCGAGGTTATTCAGCTACAACAATTCCGAATCAAATGTGCTACCAGCTGTGGCCCTATCACTACCTATATCACTATCACTCATCGTATCCTCCGCATATGCGCCATTCTCGCGCAGAATTCGGATAATCTCGTCGGCGTTCCATGTACCCTGATTGGCGAGCCAACACGCGACGGATGCGGCATGCAACGCGCTGCTGAAGTCTCCGCCCACACCATTAACATCGGCGCCGTTCTCAAGGAGGAGATGGACAGTGTCGGTGTGACCCCCCATGGATGCGGCATGCAACGCGCTGCTGAAGTCTCCGCCCACACCATTAACATCAGCGCCGTTCTCAAGGAGGAGATGGACAGTGTCGGTGTGACCCCCCTTGGATGCGGCGTGCAACGCGCTGCCGAAGTCTCCACCCACAGCGTTAACATCGGCAAGGAGGAGACGAGCAACCACTGTGTGTCCCCTCCGGCATGCAGCTTGCAGCGCGCTGCCATCTTCTCCGTCTGCGGCATTAACATCGGCGCCGTTCTCAAGGAGGAGACGGACAGTGTCGGTGTGACCCCCTTTGGATGCGGCGTGCAACGCGCTTCCATCTTCTCCATCTGCGGCATTAACATCGGCGCCGTTCTCAAGGAGGAGACGGACAGTGTTGGTGTGACCCCCCTTGGATGCGGCGTGCAACGCGCTTCCATCTTCTCCGTCTGCGGCATTAACATCGGCGCCGTTCTCAAGGAGGAGACGGACAATGTCTGTGTGACCCCCCTTGGATGCGGCGTGCAACGCGCTTCCATCTTCTCCGTCTGCGGCATCAACATCGGCGCCGTTCTCAAGGAGGAGACGGACAGTGTCAGTATGACCCCCCTTGGATGCGGCGTGCAACGCGCTGCTGAAGTCTCCACCCACAGCGTTAACATCGGCGCCGCTCCCAAGGAGGAGACGAGCAACCCCTGTGTGTCCCCTCCGGCATGCGGCTTGCAGTGCGCTGCCATCTTCTCTGCCTGCGGCATTGACATTGGCGCCGTTCTCAAGGAGAACATGGACAGTCTCTGTGTGGCCCTCGTATGACGCGACTATCAACGGGCTGACTTCGGTAGCGCCCCCAACATTAACAGCAGCGCCATTCTCAAGGAGGAGACGGACAGTGTCTGTGTGACCATGTATGGATGCGACCCACAGCGTGCTGCCATACAGTCCACCCTTTGCGACATCGGCGCCGTTCTCAAGGAGGAGACGGACAGTGTCGGTGTGACCCTCCATGGATGCGGCGTGCAACGCACTGCCGTACAGTCCACCCCTTGCATTAACGTCGGCGTCGTTCTCCAGGAGGAGACGCACAATATCGGTGTGACCCCCCGCGGATGCGGCTTGCAGCGCGCCGCCAAATACTCCGCCTGCAGCGTTGACATTGGCGCCTCTGTCGAGGAGGAGATGGATGATCTCTGTGACACCCCATTTGGATGCGGCTTGCAACGCGCTGCCATAATCTGTACTCACTGCGTGAACATCAGCACCATGCTTGAGGAGGAGATCGACAATCTCTGTGTGGCCTTCGTTGGATGCCAGCTGCAACGCGGTGACACCGTCACATTCACAGTTGGGGGGATCCGGATTGGCACCACTTTCGAGAAGAAGGCGCACCCCCTCGGTGTAACCCCACTCGGAACACAAAGGCAATGGCTGCCAGATTCGGACAAGCCTCGATCTGCGGATACGCAAATTGTTGAAAGCATTGTATTGACTGCTTCCACTTTGCAGAAGACGCATTGCCAAAGCTGTTAAGAGTGCTGGGTCATCGCATTCACAAAGGTGGTAATACCAACTTGATGCTGCATATGATCCGAGTGGATAATCCGGTAGTGTCTTTTTAGTGAGAGGATGGTCGGTGAAGTGGAGGAGATAGCCGAGACATGTTTGTGCGAGAAATCTGTGTGATGGTCCTGCCCGGAGATCGTATGCCATGTACTCTTGGGTGAATCTATCTGACGTGAGATAGTCTGCAACAGATGCATGTGCGAGCCCCACGAGTCTCCGAATTCCAACAGTAACCATTCCTTCCAGTATTTTGCACACCCTGTCGGCATTCTTGCCCCGTCTTGTTGGGTCATACACAAACTCCGCATTTGGGTTAGAAAAGTTGAATGCAAGGGCATCCTCGAGCTGCAGCAACGTAATTGGCTTATGGGAGAAGCAGAGCCATCGAAGAACCGTTAATACATAGACCACAGCAGTGGGATGAATTCGTTTCAAGAAGCGGGAATAAACTCCAAATAAGGTGTTCGGGAGACTCGTCAATATTGCGTCCAGATCTGGATTGAAGGAGTCGCGCAATTCAATCAGGAGGCAAGCGGCTAAGCGAAACCTAGAAGCCGTTAAATGGGCTCAAGCGATTAAGGGCGGAACGGCTCACATTCCGTTGCTCTTTATTACAAGTTTCGCTGCAATCTCCTCTGCGCGACGTTTCAGATGTGATAGCGTGTGGAGCTCGCTGTCGATAAATCGCTTGATATCGTCTCTGATGATATTTGGTGAGAGGACCACAAGTGAGGCATCTTCAAACGCCTTTGAATTTGCGAATATTTCACGAGGCTGGCTCGTGAACAAGAGGTGCAGGGACTGTTTGGTCCAACCCTGAAGGCGCGAGATGAATTCAACAAGACGATCACTCTCACTGCACTCATCAAGTGCATCCAGGACAATATAAGTGTCTCCGAACTCCAAGAGCAACTCTTCGAGGACACCAAGAAGATCCTTGTAGGTTGGCAGAGTCTGGCCCTGTGACGATTTGTACAGCCGATCCAGAGCTGAATAGGGATTCGGAGACTGTGCGGAAAGCTGTAAGATGATAGATTGCAGCATAATTGTAACGCGTTGGCTCCGTCCGTCCCTGAAATCAAAGTAGAAATACGCCACAGCCGTCCTCTCAGCACGATCATTGAATAGCTCCCTGATCACTATCGAGCTGTATAAGGGTATTAGCGAAAGTTTGGATGTCACTGTCTGATCACCGTCACCTCAGCACACTTTTCCCGGTACCAGCTACGACCGATTAGACACAGGACTACAAGAAGTCAGAGGAACCTACAATTTCCTCTCATCCACAAACACCCTGGCTTGTCCTTCCATTCGCCGAACTGGGGACCGCCCAAGAACCAACTTCCAGTCCCTTCGTGATGGAGCTCCTGCGTGTCGTCCTGTTTCTTCTTCATATCGGAAGTATACTGAAGCCATTTCTCAAGCTTTTGCTGGAGTCTAAAAGCAAATCAGCTTCAACGTATACAACGCGCGAGATTCAACTGACACTGAGACTTGGACCCGAACGGTTCGCTCCTCAATTCCAGTGGTAATGTCTCTGATTTGAAAGGCGCTGTCTTCGATTCGAGCAGTTGTGCCCGCAATTTGAAGGGTCATTCCTTCAATTCGAGTGGTCGTGTCCGTGATTTGGATGGTGCTTTCTTTAATCCGAGCGGTCCTGTCCGCGGTTTGACCGGTACTCTCTTCAATTAGAGTTGTCGTCTCTGCGATTTGAACAACGCCATCGTCAATTCGGGCGGCCGTGCCCGCGATTTGAACGGTGCCCTTTTCAATGCGAACAGTGTTGTTTGCAATTTGAACAGTCTTCCCCTCGGTTCGAGCGGTGGAGAATAACTGACAGTTGTGGTGATTTGTCCAACATAAGGGGTGTTGTACTCACTGTAAATTGGGTGTAGCATTCGTTCTTATACTCATCCAGCCGTTTGATTTCTGCCTCTATCTCGTTACGTTTCCACCAAGATTTGAACGTGTCGACACCCGAGACTTTCGAGGTGCGCTGGCGAGAAGCCTGTCTCTGGCACTTGTCTTGAATATGTCGCAAATAGCTACAGAAAGTGATGTTAAAATCGATGTCATAATGAGAAGAATTCACCTCTTGAGGTTCTCAAGTGCACTTAACAACTCAGGTGACGGCTCCTTATACTCATGTGCTTCGGTAAGCTTGGTGAGCCCATTGAGGGTGCTTACCACACCGTCTCTGAGTTTGGAGAGCCGCTCTTTATTCTCGCCGACCTGGGCTGCACTCAGTACTAGATGATATGCAAACTGCGATTCGCGCACCTTTTCGATCGAGTTTTTGATGTCTTGAACCAGCTCGACGAGGTCTTTGATGAAGGTTCCGAGTGTGATACCAGCTAACAAGGGATCCATAAGATGTTGGGCCGAGGGATCTCAACGTTATCCGTGAGAGTTCAAGTTAACGCTCATTAACAGCGTTTTGGCAGTGTCATGCCGAAATTCGCACAGGTTAATTTTGTATCAGAGGAGAAAGGTGGCCCACGAGAATATGAATTTTGTCTTGGGGACCCCAAGTTGCCTGAGTGCCAACTGAGTGCTTTTCGAGAAAAGCAAAGAGTGGAAGAACTCCGAGTCTGATGGCGCAACAATGGCAGTGCTTCGGATCAACTCCCGCAAATCGTCTCGCCGTCTCGGTCCGTAAAGGTGTAAAGCCCCTATCTGGAATTGGACATGAGCAACTTTGCGAGGTGGTTGCAATGCTGAATATTTGCCAATTGTCACTAATTAAATATGGAGATGATTGAAGGCTTCGAGTCAAAGCGTTCCAACGCACGGGATTGCAGCAACGGCGAGTTGAAAAGTTCTTTGCCAGGCGAGCTTCTTCCATCCCTTCCGAAGTTCATATATCCATCGCCTTAAAACAGAGACCCTGCGGGGTTCCTATGAGGTGAAGCTGGAGGTAAAGCAATGCAGAAAATTTGGGATTGTTGGTTTAGTTTGCCTGTCCTTGACAATGTTTGAACGCTTACATGATCTGAAAATAAGCTTGGATTCCTCACTCGTGTCGATACTGGTCGTTTCGCATCACCAAAGTTGAAATGAGTGACTGAAGCCTTTTCGTGTTAGATGCGCGTACACATTGAGGTAGAAGTGAAAGAATGGAATTCGTCTCTCGTCTTCCTAAATGTGCAGTCATCAAACGGGTAAGCTAGCAACTAACAAATTGCTTTGAGTCAAGCCCGAACTGCGGTAGGTGCAGTCTTTTTCATCTCTCAGTTTCTGATCGCTGACTTGCTGCCGCGCGCAACGAGGTCGAGTCGAGTCTCGGCCTACACTATGTTTATTTCAAGTCCAGTTCCAATTCAATTCACGGTAAGTTTGAGACTTAATTCTATATCCTCGCCCTATTGAATCGCTTCGTTTCAAAGCTCCGCCGCTCATTTCATTCAATCAAACACGACGCCTCAACTTGTTCCAAAGAATTGCTGTCAGTAGCTGTCAGTGTACGAGTCTGGCCGGTCTAAGCAACAGTTAGCTTGTATTCAGCTGGATAGACGCGTGCTTACCTGTAAAAGTAGCAGTGCCGATTTCATACGGATCGTCTGTGCTGCTCATCGCAGTCGACGGTGAGCACAAGTCTGACGAAGTCAGTAAAGAGTAAACGAAACACCACGTGACCCTGTCGCGTCAACACGAGCAAACATCATGTAAGCAAGGCTCCTCTTTCGCGATAACTCGTTTCCTCAAAAACCCACCGCAAGACCATGGCTCTTTTTCATATCTGCATCCCTTTACTAGTACTGGCACTTCTCGTTCTGCACTAAATATGCTATGTAATCCCACTTCTCTTCCACTTGCGACTGCCTACTGCAGCTCGCGTTTTGCCAACGACGACGAGACGGCACCTCCCAAGATAATCCCAAGCCGTGCGACTCCTCTGCGGATAATATCTCCGGCCGTTATTCTGACTTGGCCTCGTTTGCGTGGTGGTTTGTGTAATATGACGAGGTGAGTGTATTCTCCCTTTCCATTTACCTTACCCCTTCTTCCCTCGGAGTGGAGTGGAGGATGTGCCACGCGATGATCCCATGCACGCGCAGCCAACTGATGCGACGGTGCAGACCCACCGTTACGCTGGATGTCCTTGCACTTAATTTAATTAATTGCTCACCGAAAACGAAATCAGTCCTCGCTCCAGTGCGATTCATGCCCAAGTTCAAGTGCGGAACCCTACCATGGCTAATGTAAGAACTTCTGCATCGCGCGCGAAAGCAAAGCAAAGTTAATGTGAGGGTATTCAGCTACAATTCCGAATCAGATATACTGCTACCAGCTGTAGCCCTATCACTACCTATATCACTATCACTACCTATATCACTATCACTCGTCGTATCCTCCGCATATGCGCCATTCTCGAGCAGAATTTGGGTGATCTCCACGCCGGCGTTCGATTCACGCTGACCCGAATTGGCGAGCCAACACGCGACTTCCAACGCGCTGCCGTATTGTCCACCCCTTGCGTTAACATCCGCCCTTCTCGAGGAGGAGACGGACGATCTCTGTGTGGCCCCCCCGGGATGCGGCTTGCAACGCGCTGCCGTATCTTCCGCCCCCAACATTAACATCGGCGCCGTTCTCAAGGAGGAGACGGACAGTCTCTACGTGGTCCCATCGGGACGCGGCTTGCAGCGCGCTGCCATATTTTCCGCCCCTTGTGTTAACATCGGCACTGTTCTCAAGGAGGAGGTGGACGATCTCTGTGTGGCCCCATCGGGACGCGGCTTGCAGTGCGCCGACAGTTTGTGCACCCATTGCGTTAACATCAGCGCCGTCCTCAAGGAGGAGACGGACAATGTCGGTGTGACCCCCGTTCGACGCCGCTTCCAATGCGCTGCCGTATCGTCCACCACTCGCATTAACATCAGCGCCGTTCTCAAGGAGGAGATGGACAGTCTCTACGTGGCCCCATCGGGACGCGACTTGCAACGCGCTGCCGAAGATTCCGCCAGCATTAACATCGGCGCCCTTCTCGAGGAGGAGACGGATAATGTCGGTGTGGTCCCCCATGGATACGGCTTGCAACGCGCTGCCATATTTTCCGCCCACAGCGTTAACATCGGCGCCGTTCTCGAGGAGGAGACGGATAATGTCGGTGTAGCCCCCCAGGGATGCGGCTTGCAGTGCGCTGACAGTTTGTTCACCCATTGCGTTAACATCGGCGCCATTCTCAAGGAGGAAACGGGCAATGTCGGTGTAGCCCCCCAGGGATGCGGCTTGCAACGCGCTGCCATATTCTCCACCCGCCGCATTAACATCCGCGCCCTTCTCGAGGAGGAGACAGACGATGTCTATGTGGTCTTCATAGGATGCGGCATACAAAGGTGTTCTAAATCCGCCTGCTGCATTAACATCGGCGCCATTCTCGAGCAAAAGTCGAACAATCATTATGTGACCTTCGTCGGATGCCAACTCCAATGAGGTGAAACCGCCGTCATTTATGTTAGGATCGGCGCCGCTTTCGAGGAGGAGGCGCGCGCCCTCAGTGTAGCCCCAGTGGGAACACAAACACAGTGGCCGGAAGATTGTGTACCCTCCGTCCTGCAGGAAGATGTTGAAGGCATAATATTGACTGCTTCCATCTTGCAGAAGACGCCTCACCAAAGCTGTTAAGAGTGCTGGGTCATCGCATTTACGAAGGTGGTCATGCCAACTTAATGCCGCATATAATCCGAGTGGATGCTCCGGTAGTGTCTCTTTAGTGAGAGGATGGTCGGCGAAGTGGAGGAGATAGCCGAGACATGTTTGTGCGAGGAATCTGTGTGAGGGTCCTGCCCTGAGGTCATATGCCATGTACTCTTGGGTGAATGTGTCCGATGTGAGATAGTCTGCAACAGATGCATGCGCGAGTTCCACGATCCAAATTCCAACAGTAACCATTCCTTCCAGCATTTTGCACACCCTGTCTGCGTTCTCGCCCCGTCTGGTTGGGTCATACACAAACTCCGCATTTGGGTTAGAAAAGTTGAATGCAAGGGCATCCTCGAGCTGCAGCAACGTAACTGGCTTATGGGAGAAGCAGAGCCATCGAAGAACCGTTAATACATAGACCACAGCAGTGGGATGAATTCGTTTCAAGAAGCGAGAATAGACTCCAAATAAGGTGTTTGGGAGACTCGTCAATATTGCGTCCAGATCTGGATTGAAGGAATCGCGCAATTCAATCAGGAGACAAGCGGCTAAGCGAAACCTAGAAGCCATTAAATGGGCTCAAGCGATTAAGGGCGGAGCGGCTCACATTCCGTTGCTCTTTATTACAAGTTTCACTGCAATCTCCTCTGCGCGTCGTTTCAGATGTGATAACTTGTGGAGTTCGCTGTTGATAAATCGCTTGATATCGTCTCCAGTGATATCTGGTGAGAGAACCACAAGTGAGGCATATTCAAACACCTTTGAGTTTGTGAATATTTCACGAGGCTGGCTCGTGAACAAGAGGTGCAGGGACTGTTTGGCCCAATCCTGAAGGCGCGAGATGAATTCGACAAGACGGTCACTCTCACTGCTCTCATCGAGTGCATCCAGGACAATATAAGTGTCTCCGAACTCCGAGAGCAACTCGTCGAGGACACCAAGAAGATCCTCGTAGGTTGGCAGAGTTTGGCCCTTGGACGATTTGTACAGTCGATCCAGAGCCGAATAGGGATTCGGAGACTGTGCGGAAAGCTGTAAGACAATAGAGTGCAGCATGATCTTCACACGTTGGCTCCGTTCATCCCTGAAGTCGAAATAGAAATACGCAACAGCGGCCCCCTCAGCACGATTGTTGAATAGCTTCCGAATCACTATAGAGCTGTACGATGTTAGAAAAATCTATGGAATGTTGTGGAGGATAGGCGTCACCTCAGCACACTTTTCCCGGTACCAGCTACGACCAATTAGACATCGGACTGGATGAAATCAGACAAACTTACAATTTCCTCTGATCCACAAACATCCTGGCTTGTCCTTCCATTTACCGAACCGGGGACCACCGAAGAACCACCTTCCAGTGCCTTTGTGATGGAGCTCCTGTGTGTCGTCCTGTTTCTTCTTCATATCGGGAGGGTACTGGAGCCATTTCTCAAGCTTTTGCTCGAGTCTAGATGGAATTCAGCTCCATGGTATTCGACGCACACAATCTAACTGACTCTGAGACCTGGAGCCGAACGGTGTTGCCGTCAATTTGAGCGGTCCTTTCTTCAATTCGAGCGGCCGTTTCTGTGATTTGGATAGTCCTTTCTTCCACTCGACCTGTCGTGCATGCACTTTGCACTGTGTTGGCTTCTATTCGAGCGGTCGTGTCCGCGATTTGAATGGTCCTTTCTTCAACTCGAACGGTCGTGTCTGTGATTTGAACAGTGCCCATTTCAATTCGAGCGGCCGTGTCCGTAATTTGAACCGCACTATCTTCAATTCGAGCGGCTCTGGCTACGATTTGAACTGTGCCCATTTCAGTTCGAGCGGTGGAGAATAACTGACAGCTTTGAGGGCTTATCCAACCAAGAGGTGTTGTACTTACCATGAATTCGGTGCGACAACCGCTCCAGCACTCATTCAGTTGCTTGACTTCCGCCTCTATTTTGTTGCGTTTCCACCAAGATTTCATTCCGTCAACCCCATGAATCCGCGAGGTGCGTTGGCGAGAGGCCTGTTTTTGGCATTTGTCCTGAATGCGAAGCAAATGACTAGAGAAAGTTATAGTAGAGTCGATGATTGACGAAATGACGATAAGAATTCACCTCTTGAGGCGTTCAAGTGCAGCTAGCAGCTCAGGTGACGGCTTTCTATCTTCATACCCATTGGCAAGCTGGGTGAGACCGCTGAGGGTGCCCACCACGTCGTCTCTGAGTTTGGAGAGCCGCTCTTTATTCTCGCTGACCTGAGCTGCACTCAGTACTAGATGATATGCAACCTGCGATTCGCGCACCTTGTCTATCGAGTTTTTGATGTTTTGAACCAGCTCGACGAGGTCTTTGACGAAGGTTCCGACTGTGATACCGGCCAATAAGGGATCCATAAGATGTGGGACCGAGGGATCTCAGCGTTATCCGTGAGAGTTCAAGTTAACGCTCATTAACAGCCTTTTGGCAGGGATGTCGAAATTCGCACAGGTTAATTTTGGATCAGACGAGGGGTGGGCCAAGAAATATGAATGCCGCCTTCAACCCGAATCCAAGTTGAGTGCTTCCGAAAAAAAAAAGTCGCCACATTCAAGAATACTAGTAGTCGCGACTCCGAAGTCCGGACTCCGAACCGCGAAAAGAAATAAGTGCATGGGCGGAAAGGGAGGGGCGAGTGAATGAAGCGGAGACGAGAATCCACAGTGTTGTTATAAAGTCCCAAATGGCGCGAGCGGCGGCTTTCCTCGTCAAGCAGCTCAAGCTTTAGGATTTGCCAAAAAGAGACAGTTGATGGCGCAACAGTGGCAGTGTTGCGGATCATATCGACTCTTCTTCGAGCTTTGCTCTCTCACCGAAGACCAACCCAATTCATTATAGTAATCATTTAACATCGCGACCACATCGCCGAGTCGCATGACATGAGACCGGTTTCAAACTATAGTCCTTGATCAGGTAAAATATTGCATTTATCTCCTCTACAATACATATACCCGATCTTGGAAATAAAGTTTTGGATAGGACTTGGAATAGGCGGATAGTGGTGTGCGGTGTGCTTCGGCCTTGATTGAAGGAATGCATCCTGGTGGGGAAAGAGGCTTGATGGTATCTTGTAGTAATGAGACAAATCTAGTCCTGATAGAAGGATGCCAGAGGGCAGAAGTGCAACGGAGTGAATGAATCGCTAGTGGAACGACGTGGGAAACGCGAGAACTCGTCCTTGCTACCCGAGGTATTGGAGCCAAGAATCGGCTGCGAGCGTGACGGACGCAGACCAGGCAATAAACGTGGTATGGGATCGAGGCGAGGCGCAAACGTATTCACAGAAGGGGCCAAGCTGTGCCGAGCGAGAGACAAGACAGAGGCCTTCTGGCGGATCGTCTAGGAGCTTGAAGAAGGCAACCTGGACTTGGAAGCTGGCGAGGTAGTGCGACGGGATGCAGGCGTGCTCGTGGAAGGCGGCGAGCTGCGTCGGTCGATAGGAGTCGTGGCGGACGTGGCTTCAGGCTTGGTCTGACGATGGTTCGCGCTAGGATTTGGGTATCCAGCTACGTTCTCCGTCCTCTGGGTCTTCAAAGGCGAGGTTTTGACAGGATAGTACGCGGACTTGAAGCACGAACAGGTATCTGCTTCGCGGTCTGTCAGAAAAGAGGCTAATAAAGAACGAGCGTTGTATTTTGGTTAGACAGGAGTAAGCAGGAAGATATACAGGGACAAACCGCGTGAATCTGTCTCTAATTTTGCTCTCTTTCCAGATCGACCGGCTTCGACGTACACGCGTAAAGTCCGTCTTAGGCTTGTAGTTTGTTGTTTTTGTCCTCGTCCTCGTCCATCTACTCCTCTCATCCATCCCGCTCTCACTCTCAATATCCTCCAGCTCCCCAGGGGCGGTACGAACACCGTGCTCCGGCTCCCATTGCTCCGATCGCTGCCGTTGCTAGCCGCGGACGAGGCGCTCTCGATGGAGAGGATCGTGCGGATGCTCGCGGTGCGCGCGGGCATCCCCCTGCTGTCGACGCTCCTGGTTACAGATGCGCTCTCGTTGGCGCTCTCATCGGCGTCCCCAGCGGACGAGCCCGCGGAGGATTCCGCAAGCGTGAGGGGCGGTGGACGGCTTCCCTGCGTGCGTAGAAGAATTCGCGTTAGTAAGAATGCAAATGTGAATAAGAGAAAGACAGGAGTAAGAAAGAAAGCGAGGAAGAAGCAAACGCACCAAATCCGATTAACCCACTTCTGCCTCTCCAACAGACTCTCCGCCGCGAGCCTTTCCACTCCGTCCTCGTACACCATCTGGAATGGAACGAGTAGGTCCACGAGCGCGTCTACTTCGCTTTCTACCAAAAAAAGTATCAGTACTCTTATATAAAAATAACAATAACAGAGGTCTCTACGAAAGACTGGTAGTTGTAGATATTTGCAATATCCGTCAAGGCCTCCCGGTCGACTGTAATAGTTCAGATTAATAATATGCTCCGACGGAATCGTCTACCTTTCAGCCTCCGATGGTAATTCCTCAGCGACAAACCGGGGTCAGATTTGATGAATATTTTAATAACCATGTACCCGTTGTGGTGGCAGCATTTCACGGTTTTGAGGAACCGTGCTGAGCCTAAGCTGAAGAGCGTGTTATTAAATAAATGAAGAGAGAATTATGGACGCACCTTTTCTCATAGATAATGTCAGTCCCCAATTCCGCGACGAATGAATCGAGCGCAGCAGTAGTGCGTGTTAACGTTGAACCCGACTGTGTATTCCCCATATTTCTTGCCGGGCCGTCAGATATGACAGAGGATGTCGGACTACGCGACTGTCCTGGTCATGGACAGAGGGATGAAGCGGGCAGACTGCTGTAGTAACACTGTTAGTACCCGAAGAGAAAGACGTTAACTCTTTGGCTTGGAGATCCCGATCAAACATATGGGGAAGCATACATCATTGATTCCGGATGTTGCCGGTTCGGGAGGGTTCGGAGCTGCACTTCAACGACTGCCACCAGAGCCGGCTTCTTCAACGAATCAACTTGTCTTGTTCCTTTTGTCCTGTACATTTTCAAGGCATACTCCCGGATCCAATTACCCTCATCTTAGATCTAGTTGCTTCACCCATTGCTGTGAGCTGTTGACACTCACTGACTCAGGAGCATTCAAGTCTTGGGCAACAGTGTTCTTCCCTGTTCTTCCTTCTCCTGTAAATTTAGGAAGGAAGGAATTCATCTATTCTCCAATGTCATCGGTTTTCCTCCGGTGTTTTATATTTTCCCTACTTTGACAGGGAGGAAGGCAATGACGGCCAGAGCGATACATGTGTTCTCGAATCTCGTTATCTTGCCCGCTTCTGCCTTTCGTCCCGGTTCAAGCGCCTGATCGACACGAGGAGGTTGGCCGAGGATGAATGTCGACTCTCGAGACGCCAAAGAGCCATACTAAGCACTTGCCACCGAGCCCGTATCCCACTAGTATGCATTTTTTGTGATCACGTTCTCTTGTCGCCTTCCATTAAACGCCAACCCTCGAGACGTCATCGAGGCTGTGAAAGATCCCTGGGCCACCTTTTCTTGTCCGCATCAACCTCCGGTGAGCTGCGACTGATCTGCACGAAGAGTTTGACTGAGGTGATCCACACGAACGACCTGAGGATCACAGAAGGATTACGACGCTCAAAATGCAACCCTGATCTTCCACCATCCGACAGGCATAGAAGCTAAGCGGCTCTTGTGAAACTGTATTCGAGAGGGCTGTCTTTGTGGATCCAGGATTCCTAGCAGTTTCAGCTCGTTCCATTCTGACGTTGTTTTTGTGGGTCCAGGACTTTCAACAGTTTCATCTTGTTCTCGCGTGGAGTTAGAAATGCCTAATATGTACCTTTCACCTCCAGGTGTTCAAGGAAACGACGTCGCCGTGACGTGCTATTGGCCATCCGAACAATTGGGTCTCAAAAAAACCATTGATGTACTTCTGAGAAGTCCACCTCTGTAGGTCCAGGTTGGTGTTCGTTCCATAAAGCATCGCATTTTCTGCCGACAATAGACCGGTGGGATTTTATTTATTTATTCGAGGGCTGAAGTTGCAAATCTATTGAAACAATTGAATTAGAAGCTAAGAAGGGAATTTCACGCCTCACCGCCGCATCGTCGCATGGAGCTCAGCTCCATGACGTCGGTTTTATTGAATTTTTAAACTGCCTTTTCGAGATCACCTTTTCCCTCTCAACAACTCTGACCTCAGAAGCGGAACCAGCGTCGCGTTTCAAGCCACTGAATGTGTTTTGTGCGCCTAGCTTACTGCAACTAAACAACGACACGCTGACGCCGTTCTGCATCCTTAATCTTACCCAGTTCAACGTTATTAGCATCTGAACGATCATCGATGTTACGATGTTGTGTTCCAAGTTCATCTCACCTAGTTTAGTAATTACCACATGTAAGCCAAGGTTTGGGTCCAATTAGCTTTGTCGGCGATTCTGTGGCGCCGATTAAGATATGTACATGTGTAGGTAGATTGAGGTAGATTATTGGCCATTCCGCCAATGCCGGACAACAATCGGATTATAATCACCTCGAAAAGCGATTATTTCTCGGCGAAGACATGGCCGACTCGGAGGAGGGATCTGGACTGGCCTCATGTTCGATAGACCATGGAGAAAGTGATGTTTGTCTGTCCCGCCTGGCAACTCCATAGCAACGCTTCCGGAACTTCCAAACGACATTCACACAGAACGGCCGCGGGGAAAAAACCAAACCATCAACCCAGGAAATGAAGCATAGAAATTCTAGTTAGGATACAGTGGATGTTTGTTGGTAAATTATACATGACTTGAGAGACAGCTATGAAGGAAAGTGTGGAGGGGGGAGAAAAAAGAGTGGAAGTAACTAAAGCGCTCGGAGATCCCGAAGAATATCTGAATAATTCTCCTCGACAAATCGCTCTCCACCCTTCTCTCGAATCCATTTCCGAGAGTATCGTTTGACAGGGATCGCACACTGGGCCCGCTCATGTGTGAACACCAAAGAGTACTCATCATCTTCAAAACCATCTTCGCTCGAGATGTCGCTATCAGCGTCATCTAGATCCAGCAGCCTTTTGACTGCGATGACGGTCTGTGAGTAGATATCCGTCGACCCCCGCTTCCCGACCAAGACATTGTCTTTGTCCCTTGTATCTAGGAGTAATTCCAGCTCCACAGACTCGCCAAGGTGGCGAAGAAGCTTCGACCGACGCTTCTGACGCGCTGTACCTGGGGAGGGTGGCTCTGGTATCGAGGGTGTGGGTGGAGGACTCGATGGCGGTGGGTTGGCGATACGCAATTCTAACGCCAGCTCCACAGACTCGCCAAGGTGGCGAAGAAGCTTCGACCGACGCTTCTGACGCGCTGTATCCGGGGAGGGTGGCTCTGGTATCGAGGGTGCGGGGGGAGGACTCGATGGCGATGGGTCAATGGCACGCAGTTCTAACGCCAGTTCCACAGACTCGCCAAAGTGGCGAAGAAGCTTCGACCGACGCTTCTGACGCGCTGTATCTGGGGAGGGTGGCTCTGGTATCGAGGGCGTGGGGGGAGGACTCGATGGCGGTGGGTCAGCGGCACGCGGTTCTAACGCGTCTGGAGATGTGTTGAGTCTGAGGGATAGTGACGCGAATCGACGCGGTGGCGGAAGGGTAGAAGGAGGGGATAAGTGGTCGTTCGATTGAACGATACGTGTTGGGGGAGACACAGGGCTGGCCGGTGTCACAGACACAGAAACACCCGCTGACTCTGGGACGCAGGGTAGCGGTCGCAAAGAAGTGTAAGATATTTGGCGCCGCGGCATCGGTGGTGCAGATTTAGGAGAGGGGGGATAGGCAAAGGGCGTATTTTCCGACGCGTTTCCGATGAAACATCGATGCTGATGAGCGGAGGACGCGTAGCCCAGGAGGCAGACGCGACTCGAGAGTACGCTGCCGCGTTGAACGTGGGCTCTTCCCGGACCGTCGTGGTGCACAGTGTCCGACGACGGGGAACGTTAAGCGGGGTCACAGGCGGGAGAATGACTTCCAGGGGGCCACAGGACGCGACATCTGGGGTTTGGGACATTGAGATACGAGGGACTTTGGAGGAGGGCAATAGCGCCGGAACATTTTAGCAACCAAGTTTTCCTATTTGTTTTGTACCACCGAGGGTCGTGTCAAGGCGTCAAACTTGGCCCATTAGGAATCATCATAATAGTTAACGAAACCGGCAGGCGCAATTAGGCGAGATCTTGCGATCTAGACCTATCTAGACAACACCGCTCACCTACCGCCGACCGCACAGTGTCCGCACTCAGTTCGCAATTTCGAAGCTCGTTATCTCCCTGAAATTTCGAGTAATGAAACGGTATTTTTTGAACTCACCATACTTTAGAGAATATTTAGAGCCAGGAACTTCGCATTTAAAGTATTTCCATTGGGCAAGCGGTTGGGAAGTAAAACAGGATCGTGATCGGGTCAAACACTGCCACTGCGTTTTGATCCAGACCCTTCAAGTTAACCCTAAAAAAAAGTCATGAGACAAAATGCAGAGTCATAAATCCTTGGAAAGATAAACTCAGCGGCGAAAAAAAAGACTTACATGCTGTATAACGCCATTTCCGTTCATACACTACAGGAAAGGATTGAGACACAACAAAGAGAATGTATTTCGTCATCGGACAGAAGCCCACTGAATATAATACCACCCCTCTTTGACACCCGACACGTTCACGCGAACAATTCTTTCTCTCTGTAAAGGATAAAAAAAACAAGACGACGAAAACGAATAATGTTACTTACGCAAAGAGCCACAGATTTTGAGGGTTGTTATAAGTCTCCAGAGTATACGGGAAACGGACTGCGGACGTAGATCAGCGGGGTATTTCGGGGTATTTCAAACCAAGCACAGCTTACACTTGGGTAGTTCAGAGACGTAGGCTATAATGTACGTACATCAGTGATGCTTTAGCGCGAAGGGAAATAGAGTCGCACCGATCGGCTCCTTCTCATTGAAGAAGCTCCAAGCTTCCAAGGAAATAAAAATAAGCACACCGGCCCTATTCTCAGAAATGGATCTACAAACCAATCCTCCAATTGTGCCGGAAATCGCCAGACACTAGCCTGAATTGAAAAGACCAGGTTTTAACGAGACTTCAACAATGGAAGAAACCTACAAGTCAGCAGGGGCGAGAGGGTCCTGGAGAATAGCCGAATTCAATCAATAACAGCGCAGTAGCGGACAATGGGTAAACCCTCACGTCTTTCACTGGAGGATCGCGAAAATTAAATGAGTATGGGTGCAATTAGGCGGATAACGAGAGACGGCTCACGATTTGCCGTTTTGATTTCAGAGTCAATATCGAACCTTCAATCAAGGGTCCAAGTCAGCGAATCCGTCAAAGGTTAGTTAACGTGCGGGACGGTACCATTCCAGCACTTGGTTGCCAGCCATTCCTATGATGAAAAATCTGTCAGCATCCTTTGGCGGTGGCAGCGGCTCTCAAGCCGAACCTTTGAACTCGACGTTCTCGAAAGGCTTCCCACCAAAGACAGCGATTTTGGTCTGCTCTCTTTCGTTCATGAGCGTCGAGAACATGGCACACGTCGATGCGCAGTTGCCATTGGTGACTGCAAAGAATCCGGGTGAGCAGGATGGTTGAAGCGACTTCGCAGTTTAACCGACCTATGGCTACATTCCTGATGGCGGGCGCCGGGTGTTAAAACTGAGCCTGTCCGAAATGAATTGACGAGACACGAACTTCAGATCAAAAGGCGGAGTCTCGGGCATCGGCACCTCGAACGTTAATTCGCAAGTATCCTGGAGGCAGACCGTGAGAGGGAGTAAAACAGATAACAAATAGCGCAAACATGGAATCTCTGGGAGGTCGCGTCTACTTTGCCGTTGATTACAATAGGGACATCAGGCGTCATGTAGTTGTAGTCCGCGGGCATCTGGGTCCCATTCAAGAAAGCCCCTAATGAACGCATTTAAGCAAAGAATGTACCATCGATGGGCTAACGTACAGTTATCAGCGGTATAGAAACTGAAGGAACCGTTGAGACCCAATTCGATGTCGGACGCGACGATTTTGCGTGCAAGCACATTGCCACGGGCCGTGGATTGGAAGCCTGGGTAGCCGATTCGCGTACCGGCCAGGTATTGATGAAGGAACTGCCCAAGGCACACAAACCCGCCTACGAAATTCAAATCAGACAACGAAACGGATCAAGACAAATTTCCCACCCCCGTTATTGTGCAAGTCGATAATTAAGCGTGTAACCCCTGCTGCCTTGAACGCGGTGATGGCAGACACGGTGTCGTTCTGGAATCCCTCAAAGTCACCTTCAAAGGAGCCGATGAACATCTGAAACAATGGAGTGAGAAGAAGGGGCCCGGCTCGACTACAAGACGTACCACTCCTGTTTTTTTCCCGGGCAGGATGTAGGACTTCATGACACCCTCATCACCGCCAACGGTCGGGAGGGTGGGCTCAAATTGCGGGGGGAGATTTACGGCGCTGCTATTCGACTTGTCAACGATATTTCCTTTGGGCTGCTTCTTTTTGGGCGTAATATTGCTCTTCAACAATCCACTTGCTTTGAAATCGACACCATTAGTATCCTCGGTTGCGACGCAGTTGTTGGCCCAGCTGAAGACGGGTAAGGATATAATAACGGAAGCAAAAACCACGCAACTATGAAGACTGATTCGTAAAAGGTACACCCAGGAAGCTGGCAATATACGGAACGGTTACTGTCTCGGCTTTGGTGGACTTGGCCGTGATAAGTTTTAACGTCAATGAAGACTGCGCAACTCCGGTCGGGCCGGCGAAGTCACCTGAAAGCTCTGTTATTAGACTGTTCCCTCTCCCGGTAATAGTGAAGGCGTACCGAAACGCTGCGAGTAATTGGCGCCCGACAGCCTATAAGAAGACACCACGCTGTTTACCCTAACCCCATGATCGAGATAATTTCTGGTTAGAAAGGTGGTCAGTGAGTGAAAAACTGAAAATAAAGAGTGCAAACCCGGAGACGGTCTTCGCGATGAAATCAATATATGCGTATGGGTCCTGTCCCTCGATGGAAATGACTTTGGCACCCGCGAGCCGTTGCCAGTCGATCGTGATGAGGTCGGTGAAGGTGGGGCCCAGAAGAGATACTAAATCGACCAAGTCAGGGATGACGTATACGCCCTGAACTCCGTTTATTTCGAGGGACACAATTGGCGCCGGGAGCAAATTCTGGAAAGACGTGTAACAATCCGGGAACCAGCCTGTAGAGCGAGATAAGGTCGAATTGTATGAATAGTTGGGTTTGCACTGACGAGTGTGTCCGTCATTCAAGCGGGTAACAAAATTGTACAGATCCACATTGAAATCGTAATCCGTCTGCAGGTTCATAAACACCATGTGTACAGCCAGAATACATGCATGCTCACGGCGTATTTCGTAGTATTGATCTTCGCCAAGGCCGCGCGTATGTTGGCGGTGGATTCTTGAAAAGGCGGAGGGGAGTCGAGATAATAATCCTCGAACGTGAAGAAATCGAATACCCGGGCGATGTTATTTGTGAGGACGTTTTGGCGCAGGGTCTCATTGAAAGGGAAGGACTTCAGGCACGCCAACGCATCAGCGGGATGCACGAATGCCTGGCCTGCAATAACAGTACACGGGTCGCCTGCCGGTTTCGCACCGAAAGAGAGTGAAACAAAGGCGGCGAGGGCCGAAAGAACAAGTATAGAACGAGACATGCTCGCCGTCCTTGGGGGAAGAAGAGCAACTACCCCGGGGTACGCGATTGCATCTTATCTTAAGTATGTTGCCGTTGAAGACATGGATCATCATGTTCTCGTTGATGGCCTTCTCGACCACCGCATGCAACCTCATAGAAGCTCCCAGACCGCCGGATTTATTTATACCGGCCCGCGCTCGAGGTGTGTCCGGGCGTGGAGGAAAGTGACTTCATGGTTTGGGATAATGGGCCGGAGTCCCACACTGGTTGAATAAGTGCGTAACAGCATTTCCTCCTGAGCACATTTTGAGTGGCAACGACTAGCTAATAATCAGCACCACAAGCAGATGAACTTGGAATATTTCTGCACAGTGAGTTTCGTTACACTAAACGCTTCAAAAAGAAAAACGCTTGTGGTTGGTTCGGGAGGATTTTCTCCGGACCAGAGACATGGGTACTTGAGTAGGTGATTGAAGCGCGGGAATAAGCATTAGATTTCGAATTAATTTCAGGTTGAGCATCCCTGAATTCACAGCCTAGGTTGATAAACAGCAGTCAGGAATAAGAAGCAAAGACTCGGGAGTCGGAGTCAAGAGAGCGTGAGTGGCTGTGCGCTACGCATCTTATTTTGAACCGTCCTTGGAATCTCAGCTTTAGCTTTTCTTGTGTTCTCAACGCGATGAGCGCGCCGACTATATCCTCTCTTCCAAATGAACTTCTTGTGGCCATCGCCGCTGCGGGACAGGAGGGTCGCGTCTCGGATTTACAGAACCTGAAGGGTTTTAAATCTAAATCAGAGTGGACTTTGTCCCATCTTTCTCGTCGCTTCCGCGAAGCCATCGTTAACGCGCCTACCCTCTGGACGCTCGTCGAAGTTAATTTGGGCGACGAGGGATCGGTGGAAATATTCAAACTCTACCTCGAGCGCTCCCGAGCTTGCCACATATCGGCAACCTTGCAGCACCGTTTACCGCACTCTTCGATCCCACGGTCGACATGTCACCTCATCTTATCGCAGAACGGATCGGTCAGATTGTCCCTCACGTCAATCGCATATGGCGATTGCACGTCGCGCTCAAGTCGAATGTAATTCGAACATTGTTCAGAGATACACAGGCTCCTAGTCTGCAGCACCTCGAGATCGAGAATGTCTTCCCATATGAGCGGGGGCCTGTGGAAATCTTCTCGTCAGGAGCACCGAGGCTGACCTCGGTGAAAATAACTGGCTTCAAAACCCAATTCCCGGTGCCTCCGTGGACAGCCACTCTCACTGATCTAGAGTTATGGATGACTTGGGACTCACAGATCAGACGGTACCAGTTTCTGCGTCGCGTTCATAACGCAATGCCCCTTGTTGGTCAATTTGGTTCTCGACACCCGTAACCTGGCCCTAGAAGGGCTCCACTTCCACATCCCTTCCCTCAGATCCCTCCGCCTACTACTTTGGGAGAATGGCGAGGAGGATGACTTGGTGGAAGCACTCAGTGTCTTCGACACTCCCGCCTTGACCGAGCTCGTAATCGCCAACTCCCACGGCCACCAGATTTTCGTGCTCTTCAACGCAACGCATTTCCCCACATGTCCTTTCCGGCCTTGACCTCCCTCTCTTTACTAACGGCACCTGGTCGTGTACAGACGAAACCGATCATACAATTTCCTCTCCCCCTCTCCTGCTCTTCCCCGCCCTGTCCTCTCTATCCCTGATCAACCAATGCTGTACGCCAAACCTGATCAATAACATATTCGGCCGATCCTCGCAGCCATGGCCGCTTCTTGAGGCTGTCACGCTGTGTCCCCAGACCAGCAGTTTGGTGGACGTGGCAGACGCTCTCCGGAGCGCATTGCCTTCGAGACACGAGCCCGGACAGGCACGCCTTAAATGGAGGCTTTCCCCTGCGCTGTTTTTCATGGACGAGTGGCGAGAGATGGGGGCAGACGCGGAGAGGTTTGATCCTACCGAGGTCCTTCACTCTTTTGAATCGTCTACATACCCTGTACATTATTCCTCCGACTGATCATACTGAATTCACCAATGTCTCGATATCCACAGTAATGTTTTTGAAGCTCTTCTGGACACCCTCTATCACAAATAAAATCTTTTGGATTACCACGTTTGCTATTCTCTCATATATATTAGTGTGAACCTCTTAGTGTGTCAATCTCGTCCGTACAACATCGCGAGTTCACGACAGCATGCTCAATGGCTACCAGAGCATGCAGACATCCCGAACAGTTTTTACCCCGCATTTTCTCCATTTACGCGCCGCGACGCCAGTCTCGAACTGGATGTACTCCAAAACGCACAAGTCCTGGGCTGCGGCTCTAATAATGACCGCCCTCCATCTCAGAGAGAACGAACAGGGTGGCCCCCGAAAAGAAGCCCAGCATCTCCAGAACAGAATACACTGTTGGATGGGTGCACGGTTGCAGTGCACACGACTCATCACTCAGCTCACGCACAACATTCAAGAAAGCCAGACAATCGATATTTTTGCATTGAACAATATCAAGATGTTTTTAAGCGACCCAACGAACGTCCATCTCAATTGACGGGAGCGGAGCATCGTGCACCTGTCGCGGACACAGGTGTATCGTGGTGGAGTGGTGCGGCACGGCGACGTCGTGCAGACGAATGCGACTGCAGGGTGTTGGCTAGACATCGACGAGGCGCAAACCATCACGGTGGGCCATTTACTCTGCAGGAAAAAGACGAGTTAGAGCAGAAAAACGATGGATGTCGATGAAACGCACTGGAACGGGCTCTCATCTTTCTGCGCTTGCGCCGGAGCCTACGAGATCTTTTCTTTTTCCACTTCTCTCTCATACTGCGGTGGATGGGTCAGTAAAGGAGGATGATATACGAAATGGAAGAAACGGACATTTGAAGGTGAGGGAGAGAACTGAGAGAGCGTGAGGATGTGGCTGTGGATATACAGCTCTTTTGACAGCTTCCCACGGCTTGCTCTACGCCGTCACGAGATATGTCTGGCAAGCGCAAACGAAAGGTTCCGCACGCGCTACATTCTGAGCTCTCTGAATACTCCTCGCTGCTACGCGCGCTCAGCACCAACGACACTCTCGACGTCGCGAAGCGTCTTACCCAGCCAACTGCGTCTAAGAAACGGCAAAAAAGAACGAAGGATGGCGGAGACGCGGTCGAGCGGGAGGGTACACCACAGCCAGGAGCTCGCAGCCAGCTGCAGGGAGCTCGCAGCTACAAAAAGAAGATCCCCCGAAGCGTTCACACGAGCGAAAACGCAAACGCGATACATGGACGCGTTGGCCGCTGCTTGTCACGGATCTCGAAGTTCCAGAGTGGGGTCTTGAAGACGAGATCGAGGCGCTCGTGCGTCTGTGTCTGCGCAATACTTCCCATCCTATCGACGAGGATGCGGATCCCGGAGATCCGCCGTCTTGCCTGCCGCATCTGACCCAATCTACGTCCGCCTTTCTCTCGTCGCTGCTTGCTCTTCTCGCCCACCACACACCCGCGCGCCCGCAAAGCATGCAGGACCGCCTCAACCCCCTCGGATGGCAGACCGTCATCGACGTCATCGCGTCCTGTGGCGACGTCGACGCAACGTATGCACTCTGTTGTTCTACTGTGGGTTATAATAAAGTTCAATATAGCATTGTAAACAACGTCAAGACGCGCATGGAGGCCATCTACGGTCCGTACGACAGCACTGGTTCGTAGTTGTATTTTCTCTCTCAAGATCGCTTCCTCACAATTGCACTCAGCATCTCTCGACTCCAAACCCGCGCTGCAGCTAAAGCGCGCACGGCCGCCTCGCTCAAGGAGGCGGACGACGCGTTGTTCGTCCTCACACGCCGACGAGGCGCAGTTCGTAATCTGCGCGAATTGCAAAATTACTCTTACTAATTTGTCGTTTATTCAGAGCCGAAGCGCGTGGTGGAGGAAGAGGTCCACTCGGACGACCTCGATGGATGATAGTGCTGTCTCACTGTGCCTTTCCAGCTGTTTTCACCAGACTAGGTGCGCTCAGCCCCCCGGACTTGCTATGCGCTCACTTTTGCAGCTCCGTAGACCACTGTGAATATTGTTGAAATTCGCCACCGTCCGCCTAGCCGTCGGCATTGTATTATTCGGAATAGATAGCACGGGGATGGATATTAGGCGATCGTCCGCGGACGGACATTGGTGTGGGCAGACGGAGGTCTTCCTAAGTGGCCCTGTACTCGCGCTCGTCGCGCCGCTACGACACGCAGTGCTCGCAGATATCATAGCTACTACATTTTCCGCGTACATAGTATAGACACTCGCGACAGCGCGTTGCTCCAGATCAAGGATGACAAAAATATCGATATTCTGCCTTTCTCGCATGTCGTGCGAGTTGAGTGTACTGGGCGCCGGACTTCTTTCATCATCAAAAATATTTGTTTCTTGGTGCCCAGCTGTCATCAGGCTACCGCTTGCTCCGCGTTACGCATGAACGAGGCCCCAAGCACGCGTCTCAATTACTACTGTCGTATAGTCTCGAGTGTAAGAGCTTCAGATCACTGTGGATACTGTACCAAGATGTTAGCGAGTGAATGTGAAAATAAAGTGGGTGGAGTAACGTACAAGGCACCATGTCGACGATTCAAAAGGTTTGAGGATTTCGCCGGGATCAAATATCTCGACGTCTGCCCCCTTCTCACTTCGCCAGTCTTCGAGAGATGACAGCGCCGGCGAAAGTCTGAACTTAGGAAGTGTCTGTCCCCGCTTGCGTTTGAAATTCACTGCAATCCGGAGAGCGTTGGACACCGCCTCCAAAGTATCCTCGCTCGAACACAGTGTGACGGTTTTGAGAAGCGGCCATGGCTGCGAAGCTGGGCCCAAGATATCGGTGACTAGATTGCTCGTGAAGCATTGGTTGATCAAGGTCAGTGAGGACAGTACTGGGAAGATTTCTAGCGGGGGAGAGGAAATTGTATCAGAGAAGGAGACCAGGTCGTCACACGAACAAGGGGCGTTGTTGGCGAAGGAGAGGGAAGTCAAGGCGGGAAAGGATGTGTGAAGGAGGGTCTTTAAATTGAAGAGCGCAACAATCTGGTCCCCGTGGGTGTTATCAATTATGAATTCGGTCAACCCAGGAGTGTCGAAAAGCTCGACTATGCCCAACAAGTAAGACTGGGGTTCGCCGTACGAAATCGAGATACGGAGGAATTTGAGAGATGGGATTCGAAACCGGCACTGTGTCGCTTCTGGATATATACTGCGCACGTCGAGGCGCAAACGAACAAGTGAGCGGCACTGTGTCGCAATCGCAACGAAAAGCTGTAATCGTCTCCGTCATTTACGGCTCGCCACAACTCTAAGCACGTAATAGAGGCTGGCGCCGGGGACGGGTTGAAACCGGCCATTCTGAGAAAAGTAAGCCTCGGGGCCCCTAACGAGAACATTTTGAGGGCAGCTGAGGGACAGTACTCGTACTCGGTGCTGTTTGCAATGTCAAGATGCTGCAAATTGGGAGCTGCTAGGCCACGGAATGAGGCCAACAACATTCCTGCCGACTTCGTCTTGAGCATGATCCTCAACCGCCATATGCGATTGACATGTGGGATAATGTGTCCGAGCCGTTCTGCAATGAGCCTATATTCTGGCTGCATCAACTCGGGACCAACACTGTATAGGTAAGGTCCATCCAATTCCGGGGCCGCCTCCGAGTCCAAGTCGAACGGCCTCAGGGGATGGGACTGCCAATGTAAGTTTGCCCATATGTTACAAGCTCGGGAGCGCTCGAGGTAGAGTTTGAATATTTCTACCGACCCCCCTTTGTCCAAGTTAGCTTCGACGAGCGTCCACAGAGTCGGCGCGCCGATGATGGCTTCGCGGAAACGACGACAAAGATGGGACAAAGTCCATTCTGATTTAAAAGTCCTCTGCAAATCTGGAACACGGCCTTCCTGTCCCGCAGCGGCGATAGCTTCAAGAAGCTCGTCTGGAAGAGATAATATCGTGAGCGCGGGGTTCTGAGCACTCATCGCGTCGAGTTGGTTAGAGCTCAAACTTGAAGTTATGACCATTGAAAGCAAATTTATACGTTTTTGACGGAACCCAGTTTTTCGCTGCAGTAACATTCATCACAGGCTTTGGGATATTCTCTCTATGAGCTTACCTCCAGCTTGCCTACAGCAGTTGCGAAGTCAAAGCTAAGAACAGAAAGCACAGCCACTGCCGGCGACTTTCTCGGCTAGTACGCTTGTTCTCTTGTTGTTCTCCTCAAAAGGCGTCTCTTTCCTGTTACGCGCGTCAATTCTCTTCCCCGCCACCACATGAACTCCGTGCGCTTCATATTTCTTTCGATTTTTCTGTAGTCTCATTTCCTCTCCATAGCACGATTCAGACTGGCAGCTGCGAGGATCCCAATGCCCGACTCACTTCCGCCACACTCAAAATCTTGGTCCAAATCGAAAGCAATCTCAAACCACTCGAAATGTCCCCCGAGGAAATCAACGACAAAACCACCTTCCTGATGCAGTACCTGAAGTCATCCGACATTCCTCCCCTCGAAAAGGGCTGTTGCACTCATGTGCTCGGCCAATTCCATGCCCACTTTGCCCTCAGTGGTTTAGCGAAGATTTTCTACCTTATACGACCAGAGCCTGATTCCCAGCTCGTAACTCGCTTAGTAGAAGCCTGGCCCGACATGTGGAAATGGCTGGACTATACCTTCGAGAACTGGGTCATCTCCCCGTTGTTTCGTGTTGACCGAGACAACGCCACCAGATACCGTGCTTTCAAGAACATAATTTTATCTCTTCGCAGCTTTGTCAAGATTCCCGCATTGTGTAAACGTATACTGGCTGCTGATGGTGGAAAGAAGGCATTCGTGATGCTAGGCTCGTGCTGGCTATACGAGATCGAAGACAAGTTCAAGACCGCACAAAAAGATAACTACGAGTTCCTCACCGCCACAGAACCTCTTCTCGATCTGGGCACGTTCAAACCCGGTCCTCCATCCGACGTATTCTTTGGCTGCATAATGCCAAGCACCCTTGACGCAGGAAAGTCAGCGCGGGTCGCTCTGGATCACCTCGAGTGGTACCTTACAAACACACCTTGGATTCCGCAAGCTATCTTCGTCCTCGACTATCACCTCCGGATGGCCACCAAAATGACCATGGCTCTTCCTTATCTGCACGCGCTATTGGCTCAGCGCTCTGTGCGCACGATCACCCGCATCCTGGTCACCCTTACGACCGCCTCCTACGATTTGGCTACCGCACCAGGCATCGCACAGTCCATAGGATCCTGCCTCGAGTACCTCGAAACAACTCTTCCAGCGGCGGACGGTTTTGCCTGGACGACACACGCCGTGCAGATCGGGCTCCTCCCCGCCTTGCTACGTACCCAGACGTGGCTCGCAGACATGCCGGACGACGAGGCCCAGTCGACGCTCGTCAAGTTGATCCGTTTGCTCTCCCTCTACAGCATGTATCCCTCCCTCCTCCGACATTTGGTCCGATCCATCCGACGAGCTCGCGAGCTCGAGCTCCCCGATGCTATCAGGGACAACCCTCCCGTCTGGACGGCGTATCTCGAGCTCGAGGAGCTCGTCTCGGATCGTAGCAGGCTGTTTGACACTGACATGGAAATCCGCTGCCACAATCCGAGCGTATGTTGCTGCTTTTATTATCCAGCGCCATTGGTAGCTAACGCTGTCTCTAGTGTCGAAAGAGCGACACGCAGAGCAATTTTTCGAGCTGCAGCAGCTGCTTCACCACCTCCTACTGTTCTTCAGACTGCCAAAAGGAACACTGGAAGAGCGGCCATCGGGTTGAATGTAAGGCACTGAAAGAGCTGCGGCAGGGTGTGTTGCATCGTTTCCGATAATTGGGCAATCACACTGAAACCAGACCCAGAGGGCAGAGCCCCGCCGGTCAGCCCCGAAGACTACGACTTTGCGACCAAACTGGTCCTCGAGGAGATCGGGCGGCGCAAGGAGGAAATCGTACGCGTATGGAGAGAGGAGATGCCCGCGCGCACCCCGGTGGTTTCCTTCTGCTACCTTTTGGATGATCCCAAGGGCGTTCTCGTTGCCGGGAGCCCAAGCAAGTATCCCCCGCAAGGCTACACCGAGTTTCAGCACATTCGCGAGACGTGGGAGAACGTCATCTCGCAGGACATCCACCGCGGGCATGCCATTGCTGGTGCATATCTCCCGCACGGCTCGTCGGGCAAGCTGCACTTCCTATGGATCGGAATCCACGAGAGGCTCGAGAACGATGAATCCCTTTCCGTCGTCGAAAAACTCATCAGATCCGTTGAGATGATGTGAATGTTTCTTGTATTGCATAGTACCCTCCGTGTACAACGAATAACTGTAAAATCGGCCGCGTCTGTATTCTTCAAACATAACAACTTCGTATGGCGTAAAACCATAGTTTTCCGCAACAACCCAGAAATTTAGCTTCGGGTATTTACTCGCAGAGTCGCCGAGGGAATCCTTCTGCTTCAACGGAGAGACTTGACGATCTCGATCGGGTCAAACACCTCCATCTCGACATCTGTATCCCAGTCCTGCATTAGAGCGAATAGCTCAGGGGAAAGCCTAAATTTCGGAAGAGGTTGGCCCTCCTGCTGATGCGATTCTACAGCGTCCCGAATAGCCGTCTGCACGGCGTCCAAAGTACCATTCTGCGGACAGAGCGTGACGGTCTTAAGACACGGCCAGGGGTCCAATATGCCTCTGACGACGGATGGTGAGAAGCATTGGTTGATCAGGGTTACCGAGGTCAGCGTGGTAAACTGCCCTGGCCGGGGAGATATTGGGCCAGGGATGGGATCGTCCGTTCGACAGGGACACGGGCCACTGTTGACAGAGGTGAAGGAGGTCAATACAGGGAACGAGGCGCAATCGAGACCATATGAGAGGAGCTCCCAGATCTGGCCGCAGCTGGCGCCGCTGACCGTGAGTTCTGTCAGGGCGGGAGTATCGAAGAGGTCGACTGCACCCAACAAGTGCAAACGGGGTTCGTTATCCAAGAGCGATAAGTGGAGGAATTTCAGAGATGGGATGCAAAATTGGAGCCTGGATGTGAACTCCCAGTTTATTTCGAGGGATAGATGAACCAACAAGGGGCATTGCTTCGTGACCTCGAAGAGGAGAGTGGTCGCATATCGAGAAGAATCTTCTCGGTCCGGACCTCTCCAAAGCTCGAGGTGGGTTAGGGACGTCGTCCATGGAGGCGCCGGTAATTGGGGTCTAAATCCATCCATTTTGAGAAAAGCTAGCCTTGGCGCTCCGGAGGAGAACACTTCGACGAAAGACCACTGGTAACTGAGTTTGTTTATAATCTCGAGATGACGCAGATTGGGCGCTGCTACATCACGGAACGGGGCCAGCACCAGTCTCACTACGTGCGTGCGAAGCCTGATGCTCAGCCGCCATATGCGGCCCATGTGGGGGACGATCTGACGCAGCCGCTTGTCGACGAGATGATAGTTGGGGGCCGCAAAGTACTGTAACGTGGCGGATATGGGACGCGTCCCGCAACGTTCAAGGTAGAGGTTGAATATTTCTACCGATCTTCTCATATTCAGGTCGATCTCGACGTGGGTCCAAAGCTCGGGCGCGCCGATGATGGATTCACGGAAACGACGGCAAAGGTGGGACAAAGTCCATTCCGATTTAAACTTGAAGTCGAAAGCGGTGTTCGAATCGACGAAGCGACCCTCTTGTCCTGCAGCGGCGATGGCCACGAAGAGTTCGTTTGGAAGAGAGGTCATTGAGTTGCTGCGCACAGCCACTCAAGCCCCTTTAAAGGCACGGAAATCGGGCCGAATCTTCCGATCCTCCTTTGCCTTTTGCCTCTTCCTCTTCCCTTGCTTCCCCGTAGTCTGGCTCGTTGTTCCTGTTGTATGACAGAGGGTAAATCGCGCTTTAATCTACCTCAGCCATCGACATCTCCATGCCACTTTTGGTCAAGTTGGGTAACGTCCTACAACAATCGTGTTTCCCTCAACGGCTTCAAGTTTTCTAACTATCGTTGACGCGTCGACATTACTCTTGCGCAACAGTGTAACACGTTCCGTCGCGACCTTTATCTTTATCACCAAATCTCTGCGTCTGCTCTTAGACCCATCGAAGACACGCTCCCGGACCGAACATACGAATACATACGCCTCGGATGCCAGTGTCCACCCTGTGTCCACAGACAGTGTGGACTCTCATTCTCTCGTGCAAAATTTCATCTGCAATTAAACCCACGTTTACTTGCGTCGGCGCTCCGAGTCAGCGCCCGTCGACATCACCGGCGAGCCATGTGCTGACGCGTTATCAAACGCCCTGGACAACGGTTTCTCCTCGTTTCATTATTCGCAATTAATTTGGAGTGCAAGACCAATGGAAGACACCCTTCGAGTCAAATCCACGCAAAAAGCTTGACGTAAATGGCCGCACAGCCACTTCTTCTGAATCTACTCCGACCTTCATCTTTGTCCAGTCTCGATATCTCACTTAATATGCGGTCACGACGCGCTATCTTGGAGCCTTGGACGTAGTCGCCGTTGAACCGCTCTCATCGGTCCGAATACCTCCGACGATCTGCTGTGGACTACTGTGCCCTATATGAGCCTCTAGCTCAATCCACAAGTGAACTTGGATGCAAGAGACACCCTTATCCTCGTCTTCCTCCGAGTCAAACCCACGAGCCAAAAAAGCTTAATGGACCGCACAGCCACGTCTCAATTACTACTGTCGTATAGTCTCGAGTGTAAGAGCTTCAGATCACTGTGGATACTGTACCGAGATGTTAGCGAGTGAATGTGAAAATAAAGTGGGTGGAGTAACGTACAAGGCACCATGTCGACGATTCAAAAGATTTGAGGATTTCGCCGGGATCAAATATCTCTACGTCTGCCCCGTTCCCACTTCGCCAGTCTTCGAGAGATGACAGTGCCAGCGAAAGTCTGAACTTAGGAAGTGTCTGTCCCCGCTTGCGTTTGAAATTCACTGCAATCCGGAGAGCGTTGGACACCTCCTCCAAAGTATCCTCCCTCGAGCACAGTGTGACGGTTTTGAGAAGCGGCCATGGCTGCGAAGCTGGGCCCAAGATGTCGGTGACTAGATTGCTCGTGAAGCATTGGTTGATCAAGGTCAGTGAGGACAGTACTGGGAAGATTTCTAGCGGGGGAGAAGAAATTGTATCAGAGAAGGAGAACAGGCCGTCACACGAACAAGGGTCGTTGTTGGCGAAGGAGAGGGAAGTCAAGGCGGGAAATGATGTGTGAAGGAGGCTCTTTAAATTGAAGAGCGCAACAATCTGGTTCCCGTGGGTGTTATCAATTATGAATTCGGTCAACCCAGGAGTGTCGAAAAGCTCGACTATGCCCAACAAGTAAGACTGGGATTCGCCGTACGAAATCGAGATACGGAGAAATTCGAGAGATGGGATTCGAAACCGGCACTGTGCCGCTTCTGGAGATATAGGGGGCACGTCGAGGCGCAAACGAACAAGTGAGCGGCACTGTGTCGCAATCGCAACGAAAAAGCTGTAATCGTCTCCGTCATTTACGGCTCGCCACAACTCTAAGCACGTAATAGAGGCTGGCGCCGGGGACGGGTTGAAACCGGCCATTCTGAGAAAAGTAAGCCTCGGGGCCCCTAACGAGAACATTTCGAGGGCAGCTGAGGGGTAGTACTCGTCCTCGGTGCCGTTTGCAATTTCAAGATGCTGCAAATTGGGAGCTGCTAGGCCACGGAATGAGGCCAACAACATTCCTGCCGACTTCGTCTTGAGCATGATCCTCAACCGCCATATGCGATTGACATGTGGGATAATGTGTCCGAGCCGTTCTGCGATGAGCCTATATTCTGGCTGCATCAACTGATTCAACTCGGGACCAACACTGTATAGGTAAGGTTCCTCCAATTCTGGGGGCGCCTCCAAGTCCAAGCCGAACGGCCTCAGGGGATCCGGATATTCCCAATGTAAGTTTGCCCATATGTTACAAGCTCGGGAGCGCTCGAGGTAGAGTTTGAATATTTCTACCGACCCTCCTTTGTCCAAGTTGGCTTCGACGAGCGTCCACAGAGTGGGCGCACCGATGATGGCTCCGCGGAAACGACGACAAAGATGGGACAAAGTCCATTCTGATTTAAAAGTCATCTGCAAATCTGGAACACGGCCTTCCTGTCCCGCAGCGGCGATAGCTTCAAGAAGCTCGTCTGGAAGAGATAATATCGTGAGCGCGGGGTTCTGAGCACTCATCGCGTCGAGTTGGTTGGAGGTCAAACAAAGGCGTGCACAGCCACAAACCGACACCGCCACATACTCTAATGGATCGGGAATGGGAAGCAGAAGAGGAAGAAGACATTAGGGAAACAGAATCCGAAGTAATGAAGATTGAATCATGGATAGCAGGAATACGCCTATATATGATGGATGCATCCTGTACTTATCATATACGAAAGAATATTAAAGGAATTCAATAGTTACAGTCCTCGAGTTTTCTTCCTCGCCTCGGCGATACGAGAGCTTCTGCGAGTGGGGTGAACACGCGAACTGTGTCGTTTGCGACTATCTGTGGATCTGCCAGACCCATCGGGTTTTTTAGTGGAGCCGGCGGAATGTGATTCACTGCTCTTTCGTTTCCGGGTGGGGGATGCTCTTTCAATGGAAGACTCAGGAACCTCGGGTCGCTTCTCCGGACCTCGGGGGGTTTCTTTCGGCGGCAAGAAACAAGGAGTTCCTTCTAATCGAGACGCCGCATCCTCGTACCGCCCTATAAATTGGGCGTGAATGTCTTGTATATCTATATGAGGACGGTTCGGATCTTCTTGAGAGCCCAAGTTGGCTTCGAATTTTGCATAGTGTTGGCGAAGGCGAGCCCGGACACCACGTAAAGCGTCGATAGCTTCGTACAAAGGATCGGAGGGAGGCAGGCGCGGAAACGCGGAGGTCAAGCCGGCGAATCGGAGGATTGGATCGATGAAATTGGTGAAGTATTTCACGTAATACTGAGCGAGGATACGGTCATGCTGCCGATAGAACAACACCGCCCAGACGCCGATCCACATCGTGGATTCTAGGTCGTGCAAGGGATTGAAGCGAAACGGCCACGGAGGCATGGGGTCCTCCTGGCTGAAATCTGAAGGAATAAACCAATAATTACCCAATGCTGCCTCGACTGCAGTGAACTCGCGTGTTCCCTAGTGTGAGATGAGTGAAAACGATATATTGCAGAGAGCAACTTGACATACAACCAAGGAATCATCGGGATCTGGGGGCGACAATTCTTTGTAGGATTTCATATACTCAAGGTCGGACAGTTTCCCGACCCCATTGGCGAGTAGGACGTTCTCGGTGCTGACGTCCCGATGAACAAGACCGAGGCGATGGAGAAGCGACAGAGCTGTGAGTACAATAAGTGGCAGTCCCAGTAAGAATAAGACCATGTTCATACCGCGGGTGGCATCAGCCAAAGCGTGCATAATCTCTGAAATGGTGGAGAGTCTATCAATGGGCACGCCGACCTCTTTGAAGACGATGCGGTAGTGTTTTCGCGGAGTGCGCTGGGCGCTCTTGACCGGCGGGAGACAGCCGCGCATCACGACGTCCAGCGTGTGGTCGTCTGCACCATCCGAAGTCCGAACGAATCCATGGGCGAGCACAGTCAGAAAGTAATCGCCGGGCGGAAGCGGTGTGCCGGGCTCCTCAAGCGCCCGCAACTTCTCGCGGAGCTCCAAGAGCTGGTTGCCTTCCTGTGCGGCATCGGCAGGCATCCACAGGTCCTTGACTACGACGGGGACACGCTCGGGGTCGCCCTCCTGGTACGCTTCCCACACACGCGTCGATCGGCCGCTGATGGTGTCCGCACGGTGATCAGAGAGCAGTTTCATGGTAACGTACACCGTCGCATCCAGAACCAGCTTGTACTGCACAATCCCCGCGTCGTCGATGAAGCAAGACATGCTGTCATCGTAACCAAGCTGCTCTAGGGTACCAAACGCCACAGCAATAAAGAAACGAATGCACATATCGAGTTTCTGCGGATAGATGATAAGCCAGAGGGAGTGTGAACAGGGGCAAAAATTTACAGAGAAAATATTGAGCGGCTCGGACACGAAGCTGTGCGTTCGAGAGAAGAACCAAATCCTCAGGTCGTCGTCATCGTTCACGGTTATACCAAAGATGAAACGACGCCGGGAATCTTTGCGCAAAACGGTGTGACAATCCTGGACGAGGTCGCTAGGGCCCTGCTAAAATGTGAGTAATATGAAGGCGTAGTTGGTTGCATTTTTACCCCGTCCGAGTCTTCATAATATCGACAAGGAATAGCGGTGGACAGATGCGGGTACATCTCATGCTTGGTACCGGATAGGGGTTGGAATTCTGCATGAGTCCGGTGCTTGCATGTCCATGAATGGTCTTCTCGTCTGCACGAAGGATCACATGAGGCGAGGACAAATTTTGCGCTCATGATCATTTCTTCTGTCTGTTCCATTTCCGGGATCGCGTCCACGATTGATTGAAAAATGCAGTTCAAAGAATCAAGAGGCTCTGAGGTGGATGTGATGGTCCCGCGTGGGGTGGACCAGTGGCCATTGACGATATCTTTGGTCTCGACGAGGTGCTGCTGGATGCGGGAGCATACGGCGTCGGACACGGGTGGCATCACCGATTTCAAGAGGAACTCGAGAGGCAATTGAGGTACGCCGGCCAACAAAATATCATCATCGGACCGTGGAGGACAGGGACTCGATTTCGAGGATGTCGAAGATTGCGAATCCATCACCTGGAGCAACATTGGTGAGAGGGTGTATCGAGCGTGAATTTAACCATGTCTTGGCGTACTTACTTATGATGGAGATTTATGGGTGTAGTTGAAACAATCCAGAATATCTTGTGAAAATGTTGGAGTAATATCTTGAGATGGCGCGTTAAACGCGCAGGAGCAAGGAGAAGCAGCGACGCGTTGTGTGTTAAGGTTTGGGTCAAAGTGTGGGAATCGGAGTCGGGCCGACTTCCCGCTCAGTACACGCCCAAAGTATTTCACTTTGATTCTGTGTGCGTTCGCGTTTCGAATCCGCTGCGATTTGGAGGGCGTCAGACACGGTACCCAAAGTATCCTCCTTTGGACACAGCGTGACGGTCTTAAGAAGTGGCCACGCCTGCGAAAGAAGTCTTCGAGGATTCGGGTGAAGCATAGGTTGAGCAGAGCTGGAGAGATACTGTCACCGGAAAGTGAAACTGGTCTAGAGAGATTTTTATTTCTCCAACGGTATTATATAGAGTGGAATTTTTGTCTTGCGCACTGCTGACAAAGGATCTAAAGTCGCGTTTAAAGTATAACCCCGGGATGAAGCATCGTTATGTCTCGGGTCTATCACCTGCCCGGTACTTGAGCGTACGACACCGCCAGGGCCGACAATGGCGTTTGTAGAAATGACAACTCCAGCACGAATCGGTGAAGGTGCTCGTACTCTGACCCTCGGTGGACGCGCGAATGGAGTAGGTGTTGTCTGGGTGAAAGGAGTCAAGGCTGGCGGCCCTGCTCCCCAGCTATCGTTCGTGTTACTTGGGCTCGTAGGAGATAATACTTGGTATGAACGGTCAGAGAAAATCCAGAAGGAGGGTCGAAACGAGACTCACAAACGGTAAAGGGGCGTTCTCGTCGCCTCCTCCTTCTTCTACAGAGTAAAAAGGCGCCAAGGATACAAAGCAGCAGGACAAGACCGCCAAATGACGCGCCGGCTATGGCTGCGGCGGGCAGCTTCTTGCACGCAGACACCAAAGGCTTGCCGGTTGCGCTGGAAGCACTCTGGTGACTTCTCGTTGCAGATGTAGAGCTGGAAGCTAGAGTGGAAGGGCCCATAGCAGCGTCGTCGATTTGGATGAACTGTGGCATGAATTTTTGCGAGGCGGCTCCGCAGGGAGGGGAGATGGAAACTTAAAGAGACGGCTCCACGTCTATAAGTGGTTCACTTCGAGTCATTTGTGCTGTGGAGAGCTGCCGAAAAGAAGGGAGAAGTCTGAGTTGAATAGGTTCAATGTATTCAAAGAGTCCAGGGTATGCAGATAGTTGCATTGGTGACGTGGACTGGGACTGTATGTATGTTGCTGTATAATTGAGACCGAGAGTGATCGCCGGACACGACCTTGAATGCAGTTCCAAAAAAAAACTTTGATTCAGGGAAATCCAGATAACAATACACAAAACAAAACTCGATAACAACACAGTGAGAGAGAGAGACGGAGACAGATATAAATGTGTCAGATGGTTAGGAAGTAGTAGTACTAGAATTTCCCATGCGATCGTTTACGCGTTGACGATGGAGACGATTTCTCAGATGTACTTCGTAATTCGACAGCGTCTCGCCAGGGCCAGGTGTATACAACTGCGAGAGGCCATCATTAAATCAAAGAACGTAGCATAGTAAAAGTGCGCTTACCTTCCCAGGACAGTCTAAACATTTGATGCGCCATTCGGGCGTACTCGCAGAGTTGACCTTGCGCAAAATGACTTCAAATTTATCGTTCTTGAATCTCGCCTGCATGGCCTGCATTGCATTTGAGAGCCATTGAGGAGGCTACATAAAAGTATAAGCTACGCGGGCGGCACTCAATCACGTATGGTAACGTACCCAAGTCGACCTTGGACTCGAAGGAGGAACGGGGGCCCCGTCTGGAGTGGGCCCAGGTCCAGACGTCGGGGTCGATGACTGAACTGGCGACGATGTTACTGCTGGTGTGGAAGGCGGGGCGGAGACGGAGACAGGTTCAGGAGGTGGTGGCGGCGCTGGGGTCGAAATTGTGAGCGGAGCAGATTCTGGGGCCAAAACAGAAGTTGGCGGTGGAGGGATAGAAGTTGGGGGGTAGTAGGGGTAACCACAGGCTGCGGAGTCGGTGCAGGTAAATTAACAGGCGGTGGGGGGATAGCAGGCGCAGCAGGCGTCGGCTCCACCGGTTTGGGTGGCGGGGGCAGAGGAGGTGTGGAATTCGCGTGGTTCGTACCATTGATCTTAACCTGCTGGGCAAGCGGCAGCTCCGACGCACTCGAAGTATCCGAGACTGGAGAAAGTTCACGTGCGGGAGATTGACGGGACGCTTCTCCGCTGTCGCGCGGGGACTGAGGCTCTGATGTGTCGACGGGCGTCGCAGGCACAGTCCCGCTTTGGGCGCGCAACGCCGCCGCTCCGCCCTTCCGCTTCGCCATAGTCTTGGCAAACTCCGCATCCCGTTTCAGGCCGGCATGATACTCCAGGTCGGAATTATACTCTACTGGCCGCGGTCTCCGGTGCCTGTGCCAATATTTGCCTGATAAAGAACGCTCATAAGCCATATAAGAGCTATCGGCGCCAAAAGCACATACCACAAGTACCGCATTGCGACTTGTCGCCCAGCGGCCCTTGCGCCGCCCCACTGCGATGCTTTCGGGGCATCCACAGTTCGAACAGTGCCACACGCCATTGATTATGTTTCGGCGCTGCCCATCAGCGAACTCTTTGTCCTTGGCATCGTCCCTGCCACGTTTCCCGGCGAACTTGGCTGCCGGAGGCATGATGGTGTTCGTGGGCGGTGGTGGCGGGTCGTTCTCGAGCGGCGCAGGGAACTTCGACACATCCGCCGCGGTCGACGCAATCGGGGCACGAATCCGCGCGCGCGGGCGCAACACCGCAGTATCGTACGTTGGGGGTTGAAGAAGCCTTTTACGGTTTTCTCCTTGATCACAGTGGAGGCGGCATCGGGACCGGTGGGAGGGCGGACGGTGTGAAGGTGCGTTCGCCGTTTTCGGACGCGACCATGTTCGCGATAGTGACCGACGCCGCCGCGCTGCAGCACGACGAGACATGGGCGCCGTCGCGCGGCAGCAGCAGCGAGGGTCGCAGCGTCCGGTTCTGGGAATCCAATGGAAGGCGTACGGTACGTGCGAATAGGCTCGCGGTCCGGCAGCGCAACGCCGCGGCGCCCGCCCCTGTTCCTCTTCTTTCGCCGATTGATGTCCTTGTCCCGTTCTTTCTCGTTGCGTTCTACCTCTCCGTCGCTGAGATAATTGAGAAGCGGCGTGAACGCTTGGACTTGGTCCATCGCCGCGCTCCAGAAGAAAGACTCGGTAAGAGGAGTTCCGCAGGTCTTCATCCTGAACGGGTGTGCCATCCGTCTGATGCCCGACGAGGAAGAGCGATTTTTGGTAAGTCTGCACTTGTTCTCTAATCGAATGCGCAATCGCAGTCCTAACAAGCGCGTTCGGTGGGTTTCCCACTACGAGGAATATGCTGCTCACCTGAATTCCCCTGGGAGACCTAGTTCCTTGGCATAGATCGCCGCGAAGCCCTCTGGCGACGCGTCGGCGTTGTCGAGATCCCACTCAAACTGATCGTCAAGCTTCATCGACCCAACAATGATGTCGAGCTGCCGTATCATGAGTATGGCGCGTCCCCGCACGCTGATGACGTGAATGGCTCACCCTAATCAAAATACGCATGTCATCGTGCAGCGCCTTCTGGTCGAACGTGAACTCCTCCACCAACATCGGTCGCTCGTCAGCCGCATCCATGTCGTCGTCCTCCTTCTCCACTTTGCGCCGCTTGTGGCCCTTCCCCCGCCCCGGGGCGCGCACAAACCCGTACTCGGTTCGCAGACGCTTGCGCCACGCGCTCCACCACGCGGCGCTCTCACCCTCGAGCGTCCCCGCGCGCAGCGTGTCCTCCGTCACCGCGAGGTCCCAGCTGTCCCCGTCGTAGTTTGCCGAGTGCGCGCGGAAGTCGCTCAGCTGATCCTGGATCGACTTCGTGATGACCCCATGGTACGTCGGCGCGAGGTTGTAGTCCTCCACCACCGTCTGCGCGAAGTGTTCCGGGCTAATCACGGGATCTACATTTGGCGTGTCAGAGAGCGTATACAAAGGAAAACAGTAGAGTACGTACCGTTCAAATTCCACACAAAAGTGTCCCGCATTTTGTGGTGCTCCACCTCAAACTCGAGACGGATGGGCACGAGTTGTTCCGGCCGGTTCGCATCCTCGGGGTCGATTTTGCGCGGCCTGCATAGAGAATGTAAAGTAAGCACTTGAATGCAATGCAAAGAAGAACGAAACGCACAGCCTTATCCCCTCCCTCCGCGCACCTTTCCGGCGCCCGCCCTCTCTCTCCTTCTTCCGATAAGGATAGCGCACGTCAAACACCTCCCGCCCCTTCAAAAACCGGCTCGCATTCACATCAAGCGTGCCCTTCTCCCACCACGGCACGTTCCTCGCCCCGACCATCTCCCGGAACTCGGCGCCCATGCGCGTCTTCATCTCGCGGTAGAGCCCCTCGTACGCGCGGTCCTTCGCCATCCACGTCTTCACGTCCGCGACCTCCTCCGCGCTCACAGGCGGGATCGCCGCCAGCGACGTCGCGAGCGGCACGACCGACACGCGCGTCACCGCAGGGTTGAGGTTGACCGAGGCGGGCAGTGGGGGGAGCGAGGGCAGTGGTGGGGGGAGCGCCGCAGGCATGACGGGCGGAGGAATGGTGGGGAGTGCAGCGGCGGTAAGAGCGGTGATTTGCGGAACCGCCGTGGGGGGCGGGGGCGCGGCGGTCGCGGGTTCCATACGCGCGGGAGTTCCGGGCTTCATCGGTGATGCAGAACGCGGGAGGCTGGGCTGGCGTTGAGGCGTCCCCACTCGCGGGGGAACTTGGCCCGGCTGCGGCCCAAATGACCCTTGACGAGTCCCATTTGATGATGGCGGACGCGTGAAGCCGTTCGTCTCCGAACCGGTAGCGGAGGTGGAGCGCAAGACGGACGGCGGGGGCCCCATTGCGCTGATGCGGGGCGACTGGGCCTGCCCGTCGGACGGCGCGAGTTTCCGTTTTGCGAGGTTGTAAGGAGAGCCCGGTGGTGGTGATCCCTGAGTCGCGTTCTGCTGCGTTTGTGGCTGCTGGGGCATCCCCTGCGCTGGGCCCCCGAAGCCGGGACCGAATTGCGGCGTGCCTTGGGGTTTTCCTGGCTGAAACCCGTTTTGTTGCTGCAGATTTAAGTTTTGTGACGGGAAGTCCCCACCGCCCAGGCTAGCAGCACGACTAGGTGGACGTGGGCCCATCCCCATAGGGCCGCCACCACCGCCCATGCCCATACCCACCATGTTCGCGGGGTTCATTCCGGGGTTCATGCTGCCGATTCCCATACCCATGTTCATCCCCATCCCCCCGCCGCCCATATTTGGTGCTTGATGCATACCCATCCCGGTTCCAGGGCGCCCGCCCGCCATCCCCTGTGCTGTTCCAGGTCGTGGCGGCGGCATCATGCCCATGCCCATTCCCCCGCCTCCGCCTCCACCGCCCATTCCCATCCCCATCGCGCTCCCGGGGCGGTCAAAAAATGCAGCCGCGTCGGGCGTGAAATGTTGCTGCAACTGCTGCTGTTGCATCTGCTGCTGCTGTAACTGTTGTTGGCGGAAAGCCATCGCAACACTTTTCATGGCGTTGTGGCGCTGAGCGGGGTTCATTTGCGCGACTTGTTCGCGCGTAATACCCATATTCCCCAGAAGCTGCATGACCTGAGGCGTCATTCCGTTTTGAGGTGCCTGCATTTGGGGGTTCATCTGGCCAGACATGCCGAGGTCGTTATTGTTCATGAGCGCAGCAGGATTCATACCGCCGCCGCCGCCGCCGCCCGAGTGCATCCCGTTTGCGAGGGCGGAGAGCGCGGCGGGGTTGAGGCCGCCGCCGCCGTTCATCATCATCATTTGTTGTTGCTGCTGCAACATGGGCTGGTTTTGCATACCGCCCATCCCGCCGCCGTTCAAGAGCTGCGCTGGGCTCACTCCGCCGCTAAACTGATTTGGCTGCTGCTGACGGTTGAACGACGCGAGCATGGCGGGATTTATTCCTTGGTGAGGCGGCTGGGCTGAGCCCTGGTGGGCAAAGCCGGGGTACGCGCCGCCCCCGTTTGAGTTCATGTTGGAATACGTGGTGTACTAGACTAGGAACGGACATTAGGACTCGGGGATGGTGGTGGGAGGGAAGGAAGAGATAGGACCGGGGCTCGCTTACGTGGGCGGTCAAAGCGGGGGATTGTGATGTCTTGCTGTTGCTGTGTGTTTCTGGCCCGTGCTCGAGTCCACAACCAGCCTCGGTTGCTTCCGAATGGACGGTACAGAATCAACTGAACAGGCGGCTGGAGAGCCTGTGACACCAGTCACGTCACGTCCGAGGCAGTGCTCCTCCTCCTCTTCCCCATACGAAGTCCTCTGCCCTCACCCTCCCAATTTCGCGCAGAAAACACAGAAAACACAGCGGTAGTTGCAGCGGAAACGGAGGCAGATCGCAGATCGCCTCTTCCGCCGGCTCAGCAGCATGTATATTTACCCCGTCATGTCATCCAATCGCCCTTACGTCCAATCATCTTCCTCGCTCCTCCCCTGCCTCATTTATAAATACTCCCGAATATCCATATGATTCCCATACTTGGGTCCCGCCCGCCAGAAACATCCCAGAAAGATGAAATCGTAACCCCGGCGAAGCACGGCGATTTGTCGCCCATCGCAGATTCACATAGATTCACATGGGGTCATGCGCCAAGCGACGAGACCGAACAGTGATTCTTGTCGATAGCATTTTGTGCACGAGATTTTAGGCTTGGGCGGCGTCCTTCCAGAATCATATACGCGCCTATGCGCAGTTTCTGTCAATGCTTGTTTCGGTGCCACATGAAGGATTTCCATTCAAAACACCCCTGGTCCCCTGCATATGCGCGTTGATGGGAATATCATGTCGATATGTCCACTTGTCCGAAGCGGAGGATCAGTTGAAACTTGATAGGGTTTACAGTTTTGATAATGGTGCCTGAGTTGAATCCAGCCCAATCGACGGGCCTGAGCCCAGAGAAAAAAATTTGCACAACAAAAGAAAGAAAGATAGCTGGCTCCATGCAAGACTTCATTTTTCCGAAAAAGGGGTAGTGGTATTGGGTTAGTCCAGTGAGCAGATTGGTGATCCCGCCGCCGACGCCGAGTCGGTTGCCGTTACGTGCAACAATAAGACTCCCAAGCAGCCAAGCTCCAGCGCCAATTTTGGCCTAAAAAGCCATTCCCTTTCGTCGCCTCGGTGGCTCTCGGTGGTCGCCATAGATCCATTGGCATATCCACGAGTCATTCATTTCCCAGCACACGAGCAGATTAAAATTAGACAAGCCAGCGACGGCCGACAAGCATCGCGCTCCGCAGCCTTCACGTTCCCACAAAAGTTCCTGGATAGGATAGGAATGTCTCCAGTTATATCGAATTGAATAAGCGAACGCCACCTTTCAAGTTGGGTATTGAGCGGAGAGCCGCTGTTGTCGCAATTCCAAAGATCAGAATACAGTATCAGTATAGGCGCCAGCGAGATGTCGCAATCGATCCTGAACAAACATCCGAGGAGAACACAGCAGGTCGAAGGAGAGAAGAGAAGCCCCAAAGAAGAGGTGGCTGTGCGGTCCATTAAGCTTTTTTGGCTCGTGGGTTTGACTCGGAGGAAAAGGAGGATAAGAGTGTCTCTTGCATCGCCCAATTTCACTTGTGGATTGAGTTCGAGGCTCATATAGGGCACGGTAGTCCACAGCAGATCGTCGAAGGTATTCGGACCGATGAGAGCGGCTCAACAGCACCAGAGAAACCTGTCCAAGGCTCCAAGATAGCGCGTCGGAACACGAGGAGCGAACCGTAGACCCATAGATTAAGTGAGATATCGAGACTGGACAAAGATGAAGGTCGGAGAAGATTCAGAAGTGGCTGTGCGGCCCATTTGCGACTTGGAGCGTCAAGCTTTTTGACTCGGAGTGTGTCTTGCACACCAAATTAATTGGATGAGGAAACGAGGGGCAACCGTTGTCCAGGGCGTTTGATAACGCGTCAGCACATGGCTCGGTGATGATGTCGACGGGCGCTGACTCGAAGCGCCGACGCAAGTAAACGTGGATGTAATAGAATTGCAATCGTTGCAGACTAAAATTTTGCACGAGAAGATGAGAGCAAATAGTCCGATGGGCTGTGGACATTCGAGGCGTGCCTTGTATTCGTATATTCCGTCCGTGTGGTCTAAGAGCGGACGCGGAGATTTGAAGGTCGCGACGGGACGCGTTGCACTATTGCGCAAGATCAAGATCGATACCGACACGTCAACGATAGTCATAAAACTTGAAGCCGTGTGTGGTTTAAGGAGACACGATTGTCAGACGACCGTAGATGTAGGACCAAGACCAAGAGTGGCATGGAGATGTCGATGGCCGAAGTAAATTAAAGCGCGATTTACCCTCTGTCATACAACAGGAACAACGAGCCAGACTACGGGGAAGCAAGGGAAGAGGAAGAGGCAAAAGGCAAAGGAGGATCGGAAGATTCGGCCCGATTTCCGCGCCTTTAAAAGGGGCTTGAGTGGCTGTGCGCAGTAACGATGACCTCTCTTCCAAACGAACTGCTTGTGGCCATCGCCGCTGCAGGACAAGAGGGTCGCTTCGTCGATTCGAACACCGCTTTCGACTTCAAGTTTAAATCGGAATGGACTTTGTCCCACCTTTGCCGTCGTTTCCGTGAAGCCATCGTCGGCGCGCCCGAGCTTTGGACCCACGTCGAGATCGACCTGAATATGAGAAGATCGGTGGAAATATTCAACCTCTACCTTGAACGTTGCGGGACGCGTCCCATATCCGCCACGTTACAGTACTTTGCGGCCCCCAACTATCATCTCGTCGACAAGCGGCTGCGTCAGATCGTCCCCCACATGGGCCGCATATGGCGGCTGAGCATCAGGCTTCGCACGCACGTAGTGAGACTGGTGCTGGCCCCGTTCCGTGATGTAGCAGCGCCCAATCTGCGTCATCTCGAGATTATAAACAAACTCAGTTACCAGTGGTCTTTCGTCGAAGTGTTCTCCTCCGGAGCGCCAAGGCTAGCTTTTCTCAAAATGGATGGATTTAGACCACAATTACCGGCGCCTCCATGGACGACGTCCCTAACCCACCTCGAGCTTCGGAGAGGTCCGGACCGAGAAGATTCTTCTCTAGACGCGACCACTCTCCTCTTCGAGGTCACGAAGCAATGCCCCTTGTTGGTTCATCTATCCCTCGAAATAAACTGGGAGTTCACATCCGGGCTCCGATTTTGCATCCCATCTCTGAAATTCCTGCACATATCGCTCTTGGATCACCCACCCGGGTTGTACTTGTTGGGTGTGGTCGATCTCTTCGATACTCCAGCTCTGACGAAACTCATGGTCAGCGGCGCCAACTGCGACCAGATCTGGGAGCTCCTCTCATATGGTCTCGATTGCACCTCGTTCCCTGTATTGACCTCCTTCTCCTCTGTCAACAGTGGCCCGTGTCCCTGTCGAACGGACGATCCCATCCCTGGCCCAAAATCTCCCCAGCCAGAGCAGTTTACCGCACTGACCTCGATAACCCTGATCAACCAATGCTTGTCAGCATCCTTCGTCAGAGGTATATCGGACCCATCATCCCAACCCTGGCCGCGTCTTAAGACCGTCACGCTCTGTCCGCAGAATGGTACTTTGGACGCCGTGCAGACGGCTATTTGGGACGCTGTGGAATCGCATCAGCAGGAGGGCCAACCTCTTCCGAAATTTAGGCTTGCCCCTGAGCTATTCGCTCTAACGCAGAACTGGGACGAAGATGTCGAGTGGAGATGTTTGACCCGATCGAGATCGTCGAGTCTCTCCGTTGAAGCAGAGGATTCCCTCGGTGACTCTGCGAGAAAATATCCGAAGCTAAATTTGTGGGTTGTTGCGGAAAACTACAATTTTACGGCATACAAAGTTGTTTACATTCGAAGAATACAGACGTGGCCCATCTTACAGTTGTTCGTTGTACACGGAGGGTACTAGAAAAATAAGCAATACAAGAAACATTCACATCATCTCAACGGTTTTGATGAGTTTTTCGACGACGGAAAGGGATTCATCGTTCCCGAGCCTGTCGTCGATCCCGAGCCATAGGAAGTGCAGCTTGCCCGACGAGCCGTGCGGGAGATATGCACCAACAATGACATGCTCGCGGTGGATGTCCTGCGATATCACGTTCTCCCACATCTCGCGGACTTGCTGAAACTCGGTGTAGCCCTGCGGGGGGTACTTGCTTGGGCTCCCGGCAACGAGAACGCCCTTGGGGTCATCCAAAAAGTAGTTCAAGGAAACCACCGGGGTGCGCGCGGGCATCTCTTCTCTCCATACGCGTACAATTTCCTCCTTGCGCCGCCCGATCTCCTCGATGACCAGTTTGGTCGCAAAGTCGTAGTCTTCGGGGCTGACCGGCGGGGCTCTGCCCTCTGGATCTGGTTTCAGTGTGATTGGCCAATTATCGGAAACAACGCAACACACCGTGCCGTAGTTCTTTCAGTGCCTTACATTCGACCCGATGGCCGCTCTTCCAGTGCTCCTTTTGGCAGTCTGAAGAACAGTAGGAGGTGGTGAAGCAGCTGCTGCAGCTCGAAAAATTGCTCTGCGTGTCGCTCTTTCGACACTGGAGGCAGCGTTAGCTACCAATGGCGCTGGATAATAAAAGCAGCAACATACGCTCGGATTGTGGCAGCGGATTTCCATGTCAGTGTCAAACAGCCTGCTGCGATCCGAGACGAGCTCCTCGAGCTCGAGATACGCCGTCCAAACGGGAGGGTTGTCCCTAATAGCGTCGGGGAGCTCGAGCTCACGAGATCGTCTAATGGATCGGACCAAATGTCGGAGGAGGGAGGGATACATGCTGTAGAGCGACAGCAAACGTATCAACTTGACGAGCGTCGACTGGGCCTCGTCGTCCGGCATGTCTGCGAGCCACGTCTGGGTACGTAGCATGGCGGGGAGGAGCCCGATCTGCACGGCGTGCGTCGTCCACGCAAAACCGTCCGCCGCTGGAAGAGTTGTCTCGAGGTACTCAAGGCAGGATCCTATGGACTGTGCGATGCCTGGTGCGGTAGCCATATCGTAGGGCCCGGCCGTAAGGGTGACCAGGATGCGGGTGATCGTGCGCACAGAGTGCTGAGCCAATAGCACGTGTAGATAGGGAAGGGCAATGGTCATTTTGGTGGCCATCCGTAGGTGATAGTCGAGGACGAAGATAGCTTGCGGAATCCAAGGTGTGTTTGTAAGGTACCACTCGAGGTGATCCAGTGCGACCCGCGCAGGCTTTCCTGCGTCATGGGTGCTTGGCATTATGCAGCCAAAGAATACGTCGGGTGGAGGACCGGGTTTAAACGTGCCCAGATCGAGAAGAGGTTCTGTGGCAGTGAGGAACTCGTAGTTATCTTTTTGTGCGGCCTTGAACTCGTCTTCGATCTCGTATAGCCAGCACGAGCCTAGCATCACGAATGCCTTCTTTCCACCACCAGCAGCCAGTATACGTTCACACAATGCGGGAATCTTGACAAAGCTGCGAAGAGATAAAATTATGGTCTTGAAAGCATGGTACCTGTTGACGTTGTCTCGGTCACGAAACAACGGAGAGATGACCCAGTTCTCGAATGTATAGTCCAGCCATTTCCACATGTCGGGCCAGGCTTCCACCAGGCGAGTTACGAGCTGGGAATCAGGCTCTGGTCGTATAAGGTAGGAAATCTTTGCTAAACCGCTAAGGGCAAAGTGGGCGTGGAATTGGCCGAGCACATGGGTGCAACAGCCCTTTTCACGGGGAGGGATGTCGGACGCCTTCAGGTACTGCAGCAGAAAGGTGGTTTTGTCGTTGATCTCCTCGGGAGTCATCTCGAGTGGGTTGAGATTGCTTTCCATTTGGACCAAGGTTTCGAGTGTGGCGGAAGTGAGTCGGGCATTGGGATCCTACACATCCAAATCCATTCATGAAATCTGAACGTAGAGAGCAGTCTTCGAGCTAACCTCGCAACTGCAATCTGAATCGTGCTATGGAGAGGAAATAAGACTACATAAAAATCGACAGAAACATGAAGCGTACGGAGTTCATGTTGATAGTGGGGAAGTAAGAGAGAGAATTGACGCGTGTAACAGGGAAGAAGACGCGCTTTTGAGGATGAGAACAACAAGAGAACAAAGCGTAGGTCCCATGACTAGCCGACGTTCTTGAGTTGCCGGCGGTGGCTGTGCCTTTCGTTTCTTAGCTTTCAACTGCTGTCGAGGCAAGCTCACAGAGAGAATATCCCAAAACATGTCATGAAGGTTACTGCGACGAATAACTGAGTTTCTCGGAACTGATCTCTACTGGGTTCCGTCAAAAACGTATGAATGTCCAAAGTTGCTTTCAAATCGGACATCCTGTAGCAATACCCTCTTTGTTTAATTTTGGCCTCGTCAAAAAGTCGTTCTCTCTACATTGCAATGATACTCCTTCGTTGCTGCCCCCCTCATAGATGTGTTCAATTCCCGAAAATACCCTCCGACCTTTTGCATTCCCTCGATAATAGCCACCGGTTGCAAGGGGTTTCCGCCGTGAATCTGTCTATTTCCGCTGCTCCTGCGTCGAAGTAGACCTCAGTGAGTCTTTCAGCCTGCCCACTGCATGGGATGTCTCTGAAATTCTTCGAGAATGGCGACCACAAGAACCTCAAACCCCAGAACTTTCACTCACAGGGACGGAGCGACGCCCGGCCCTGTGGGCCCCGAGCGCACAACATCTACATTCGGCGCAAGTTTCAGCTTTCCGTTTAGCATTTACCAGGTACCGAGGTTCATTATCCTTTTTATCCACAAATTTGACGCCGTTCGCAGCTTCTTTCTCACTGAAACGTAGGTTGACCGTGCCCTCAGTTCGTTTCATCCAACTGACCTTTTCTTCTCAGGTTAAAATACCTCTATCTGATGTTTGCCGATCAAGAAATAATACCGTTTAACAAGTGGGGGTTTTAACACCGAAGCGCACTGTGGTAACCTGCTCCCGGTCTTCGGGTGGAACACGAAGGAGCCCGCGCAATAAAACTCCCCTAAAGTTGATGGTGTGGCACACTGGACGATCACTCAGATGCAACTTCAGTCTTTCGCAGTGCAATATATTTTTAGGAGCGGACTTTGAGGAATAAGCAACCCCACGCGCAAGGCAAGTACCTATAACCAATGTATACCTCCGCATTCTTCGCCGAAATTTTCCTATACCCAACAGATGGCCTATTATAGTAAAGGCGTCACCCAAGATGAATAGTGACAGGATTCCGCTTTACGTCCGCACGCTCTATCAAGCTATTGCAATTTCTCCGCAGGATCTAGGTAGTTACCCTGCATGCCACATTCCTATGATGACGGGATCCCGCGTTCCTGATAACCTTATAAGCAGTGAATGGGTTTGCCAGCGGACTATGCTTCATCATCTCCAGTATGCTCACCATCCTCTTGTCCATCTTCGCTCTTCTTTTCGCGACGGTTTCATCTATCTCCATCAACAACACGCTCTACATCATCACCAATGCCGAACGGCCTTCTTTAAGACGGCCTGGGTTAAGTCCTATCGGCAAGGAGAGAGCAGAGAGTTGCATTCCCGCGGTTCGCATACGCCTCATTCGCTCGGGATTAAATACTGTTGTCTCACTTTTATATAATAAATAGGTCTTCGGCGCCCTCGACCTCGGCCTCATCGTCGTCTGCACGCCACACATCAAAACTAATGCGTGCATGCCTGCAAACGCTACAGCCGCTCCCTTGGCTGCGTCGTTAGGATTAGTTCCCGATACGTCTTGTGGAACGGGCGACGACGCACAAGACGATTGTGTTGGCGATTTGCTGAAGAAGTACGCCAAGAATAGCACTCAGTCCATCTTGGTTGTTTGGGTGCGTAGTTTCACGTTCCGATTGTTGGATTGATTCAATAGTGAGATGACGACTCATTGGTGGTATAGGATTCGAACCAGACGGACGATCTATTGGATAACCTGGATCTTGAACTGCCTGAGAGTAACGATGACGATGATTCCGGCGAGTCTGACGAAGATGATCTGGCCATTTAGTACGTCCCCTCAGGCCCACTCTTTCAATCCTTTTCTGAGACTGAGGGTCCTTGCTAGTGCCGACATCATCTTGATCAAAAATAAAAAGAAAGCCCTCGTGGAGAGTTCGATGAATTGTACGGGAGTCGACGGACAAGCACCGGGAACCTTCTTTCGGCCACCGGGTACTCGGCCACCTTAGCGATTGTCGTCATTCCTCGGACGCTGTGAGCGAGCCTCACGGCGGTTTGGGCCACAAATCAAAGTAATACATCCTATGAATGGTAGTTTTGATGTACATACTATCTAAAAGGAGGGTATACGAACACGTCTTGGAAGGGGGAGATTGCTGCCTTCGGCACATGTCGGTAAACTAAGTGCATGGCCAGAGGAAGCGGACATGTAGGCCCAGGATACGGTGCAGGGTGACTATTGGTACATATATGGATATGACTGACCATATATTTCCATCCCGAGGGACTAGCAACCCTTTCAAAAAATCTTGGACTTCCGCGATACCGAAATAGCGTGTTTCAAGGTAGTGGCCAATGTTGTGCCGGAAGTAAAATGGAAAAAAACAGTAATTAAGGGTTGTAAGCGTGGGGTAAGTAACGAAGAAAGCCTACCAGACTTTCTTCTGCTTCCGCCTGTGACTCCCTCGCGAACCATTGCTCCTGTATATACTACATGCCAGTTGAGATGGTCGCCGACCATTCCACCTCCTGGGAGGCTGCGGGGGGATACGAATCGGAAGAGCTTTCATACGGTGCACGAACGACAGGATTGTCGCGCCAACCAAAGGCACGTTCTAACCAAGACTACTCCTGTCTCTCAGAGACAAGTGCAGTGCGGGCACCTCCAGGGTCCGTGGCTGCCGGATGAGACTGCTTGTAGTCGTGGGCCAGCTGAGCAACGCGTGAAAACCCCGGATACCAGTCAGAGTCTTCGTTATAAGGGAGTTTTCCGGCCTGCAGCAGTCGGTCCATACTTTCCATGATACGAATGGATTTTGGTGTAATCGGTGAAATATCTGGAATGTCGTCGATGGCGGCATCACCACCAGCAGCTGCCAGTCGGCGTTTCTTGGTTTTCTGCACAACCTGGGGCTCACGAACTCGCTTTTTCGCATTCTTTCCCTCCCTATGGAGAGGTCCACCTTGCCCGCGGTTGCGTCGATTGTTTCCGTTGCCTGGCGCGTATTTGATATTGCTTTCTTCTACCCACTGCATGTTGGTTGTACCCTCAAAACACTTCTCTGCGAGGATGAAGACATTCCATGCAAACCTCGCGAAGAGGTACATAGCGCGCACGCGTTTCGGCAAATCAACTTCGCGGAAGTTATGTTTGCGAGCAGTTTGAAAGGAGCCTTTCCCAACCCATAGAAGAGCCCATTTTTCCTTGAACGGGTAGAATACAAAGTGGGCCGCATCCAGTCCATAGCAGCCGAGGGCACCTCCCAGAGTGACCATGTTGTTAGGGGAGTTTACCGAGAAATTATGGTCGTCACCCGCCCTACTGGCGAGGGCGTGCATACAAAACTAGAATCTGAATAAGTGGAATGCTCATCCCATAACACCTATGACGCACCCAGGATATTGCGGCGACTGGGACCAGACGGCTGGTCTCTGTTCGGTCTGTATCCCCAGTAATGACACATTTATTGTCGCGATATCTCACTATTTCGCTGGCATCCGTCGCACCTTCATTGAGATGAGGGATGTCGTTCGCTTGGGACTTGCGCTTGTCAAAAAGGAAATTGGCAGGCGGCTTGGCAGGAGGGGTCCAGTCTTGAAATCGGCGACACAGAGGGTATCTGGCTCATATGTTAGCCGCGTGTGGGGAACTGGATGCCCAGAGCCATACTTTGCGTCAGAGAACTCTATTCCCAGACAAAATATGTATGTGCCTGGGACTAAGAACACACCAGTGCCCACAGGCGAGTGATCATTCGCGTCATAGAGGGTGCCCTCCTTGTTGTTGGCGAGCACTGCGCAGGCCTGAAGCACCAGTTTGGTGGGGAGCCCGTAATACGAACCCGAGTCTGGGTTGCCAATGTCAGAGTCCAAGTCGTCGTCTTCATCTTCCATGCCTTTGTCGTCATTGTCGCCGCCTTTCGCGCCTTCATTTTCCGAGTCGTCGTCACCTTTCGCGTCCGCCGTAGTCTTGGACGTGGCTGGGAAGTTTTCCCTGGGGTTTAAGGGGCATACGAAAAGTTTTAGGATAAGTCTCTGAGGGGTGTATCCTGGATGGTAGACTTCTATTAGTTTTGGTATAACAGGTGGTGGTCCACGGGGAAGGGGAGGACGGGGTTTGAGGCCTTGAAAAGATGAGAGTGGCATAGCGAGTGATCATGAAGAATACGCATCAAACCTTATTTTCGTGGCGCATTTCTTGTCACGCGCCACTTTCGTTTGATTTCAACGGATTTTGTTGCTCATATGTAGATTGCAAACAAGTTCGGTGTGCGATATCGTATTGTCGAGAATTTATACATTGGAAGTCAGAAAGAAACAAAAACTTGAAGTGCATTCCCGAGGCCGCGGACACGATTACTTTCAAAGCCCGACATCTTCTCCAGACAATCCGTGGCGACCTCGCTGCTCAGGACGTTACCCTCGGGATCCAACACCTCCTTCAAGTCGTACTGCTCCGAAAAGTAGTGCTGGCACGCGATCCAGTCGGGTTGGCTGTGGTATTCCTCGTGCTTGCGCCAGTCGTACATCGTGTAACGCACCCTGTTTTTCTTAAGGGCCTCCGCCGGCCACTGTCCAACAACGTCAGCCTGCCAGCCATCGTGCACGGTGAACACGATTGGCTCTACGGGCGTGCGCGAGTCGGCGTGCGCGCGGAGGTACTCGAGCGCAGTGGCCCGGGGTACATCGCGCATGCTGTGCAGCACAGCGATGTGCTGCGGGGAGGAAACGGTATAAGTGGTGCCCTCGTGGTCGTGTACGATGATGGACGGGTCCCAATAGACGGGGACAACGCCGACACATAGACGCGCCACGAACAGGGAGCCGGAAGGGTCAAGGCTTGTGGGCGGGCTGCCAGTTCAAAATGAGTGAGTTGGAGGTAAGAAGTGGAGAGAAAACACATACATATCATCAAAGTTACGGTCAGTGGGGATGTAGACGGCCAGGGCGTCCTCGATGGATTTTCGGTTATCGTCAATCCAAGCTTCTATCTGTTCCTTGTGTTCAGTGAGCTCGAGGGGGTAACAGGCTCTCAGTTCATCTGGCCCTAACAACCATTCTAGGGCCTCCTCCAAGCTCATGCCCTGTGGGTTGGAGTTCTTGAGTGATTTCATGATGAGAGTTGGTTTAAGGAGGTCGTCGATCATCCGTTGACTCAGACTCGGCTGTACTTAAATAGTAACAAGCCCCTCCAGTTAGAGGATTGTAGCCTGCTCGTCCCAAACCTAATGTCCAGCACGATGCTCAGCCGGCATATGCGATTAACCTGAGGAATATTTGACGGAACCGCTCCGAGTCTGAGATCATCCAGGCCCCGTGAAGCTCCGGCCTCCAGCCAAGGGTTGTCCGGAAAATAGGATTTTTTAGGGTGAAAATTTCGGATTTCCTTGTCCGAGAATAGGATTTTTAGGCCAAAAATTGCTAAGCCTTCCGCAGATAGGATTTTTCAGGCCCAAAATGGGTGATTTTTGAAGGTACTGTACTATTTCGACCAAATGTTCAGGTGATGGGTGACGGAGGGTCGTGAACTGAACATTTTTGGCCTAGGTGACGGTGACATTCGGATTTTGCAGCCCAAATAGGCCGAAAAACGCCAAAATTTCTGGTCCGGCGTTCGCCGGACTACCATATATGGCAAGTTTCCCATGATTGCCGAGGAATGAACACCCAAGAAAATGAACACCTTAGGTGACAGGTGACACCCCGTGAACATTTGGTCGAAATAGTACAGTATTCGAGTCCGATTTGCCCAGAAAAGATGACCAATCCAGAGCTAAATAATTCTGGTGTAGGGTCTAGCTCTGACACGCAAACGGCGCTGGGAAGCAGAAATACTGTGAAAAAAGGACCGAAAATGCGCTTTTTTGGGCAGAGTACGTGTCCGATATAGAATTTTTGAGGCCCAAATGACCAAAACATAGGATTTTTCAAGCCGAAATCTGGTATTTTTTGCGGACAACCCTTGGCGGGAGCCTTCACGGGGCCTGATCATCCCGGGCCCCCGAATAGTGCAATGCAAGGTTGCCGAGATGCGACCTGCTTCGGAGCGTTTAAGGCAGAATTGTGAGAATTCTACGAGCGTCCAAAGCATGGGCATTGGGTGCATCGTCGAGAGGCTCAAAGCAAGTTGAGATTGATGGCCCAGCATCTTACGCTCTTGTATACGTACATGTCGTTTAACCCAACATGGCAATTTCCTCTCATTCCCAGGTGAACGGGCGCGCGGTGCGCTCCATCCATTTGGTCTGGACGAAGACTGGGAGGTGACTGTATCCTCACCGCCGTCTTTGGTCCTGATACCGATTTTTGCAACCATCATGTCCACGTCAACCATTCTCCAGACTCGCTCTTCATTTTCAGCAATATCTCACGGTACTCTACCTTGTCTTTAGATTGCAGATAAGTTCTGTTGGTCGAGAATTTATACATTGGAAGTCAGAAAGAAAAATGTGCATTCTCGAGGCCACGGACACAATTGCTTTCAAAGCCGCGACATCTTCTGCAGATAATCTGTGGCGACCTCGCTGCTTACGACGTTTCCCTCGGGATCCAACACCTCCTTCAAGTCGTACTGCTCCGAAAAGTAGTGCCGGCGCGCGATCAAGTCGGGGTAGCTGTGGTACTCCTCGTGCTTGCGCCAGTCGTACAGCGTGTAACGCACCCTGTTTTTCTTACGAGCCTCCGCCGGCCACTGTCCAACAACGTCGGCCTGCCAGCCATCGTGCACGGTAAACACGATTGGCTTCACGGGCGTGCGCGAGTCGGCGTGCGCGCGGAGGTACTCGAGCGCAGTGGCCCGGTCTACATCGCGCATACTGTGCAGCGCAGCGATGTGCTGTGGGGAGGAGACGGTATAAGTGGTGCCCTCGTGGTCATGTACGATGGTGGGCGGGTCCCAGTAGACGGGGACGAGGCCGGCATGCTTGCGGAGCGCGAACAGGGAGCCAGAAGGGTCGAGGCTTATGGGCGGGCTGCCGGTTCAAAATGAGTTAGTTGGAGGTGAGAAGTGGAAAGGAAACACATACACATCATCGAAGGTACGGTCAATGGGGATGTAGACAGCCACGGCATCCTCGATGGATTTTCGGTTATCGTCGATCCAAGCTTGTATCCGTTCGTCGTGTTCAGTGAGAGTGGGGTAACGGGCTCTCAGTTCATCCGGGTATGGACCTCTCAACAGTTCTGTGGCCTCCTCCAAGCTCATGCCCAGTGAGTTGTTGAGCGATTTCATGATGAGAGCTGGTTTAAGGAGGTCGTCGATCATCCGTTGACTCAGTGCTTAAATAGTGACAAGCCCCTCTAGTTAGGGGCCAAAATAGTCGCATCTGCGATTAATGCGAGGAACAAGTTGACGGAACCGCTCTGAGACGAGATCAAGACGAGAGATCATCCTCCGAATCGGCGTGCATAGTGCAATGTAGGGTTAGATGCGACCTGCTTTGGAGCGTTCAAGGCAGAATTGTGAGGTCTCTACCGATCCCACGTCGTCCAGATTTAAAGTCGCTTCGACGAGCGTCCAAAGTAAGTTAGTTACTTATTAAGCCGCTAAGTAGTGGTCAAAAGCAAGTCGAGATTGATGCCAATGATGGCGCATCATCTTACGTTCACTTCAAGTTGTACCGGGACAAGACAGGCTTACTTAGAGACCCGACATACCATGCATCTCTCATTCTTAGGCGAACGGGCGCGCTGCGCTCCATCCATTTGGTCTGCACGAAGACTAGGAGATGCCGATTTCTGTCCGGTGTGGGCCTACGACAACCATGTCCGCGTCAATCATTCTCCTCCCTCTTCGCTTTTCGTTCCCGAGGCCTCGGACTGGCAACATCTCACTGTTCACAAAGGATTTCTTCCTGCGCTAGGTCATCCGCCGTCTTCACCGCCGCCGAAATCGACCTCGTATTCGGACATAGTTATCGTATCTGCGGAACCCTCCAGCTCCTCGCGGCGGGCGTGGCACCAGAGGTTACTGCATCATGAAGCTGAGGAGCTGGTCTTTATTTTTTTTCTCATCTATTGGCGGCGTCTCCAAAAAATCTTGCCTCTTGCTATTGCAGTACTCGTGCATGGGACGTGCGCATGCGGGAATTTGCGCGTGTTCATAATCAGACTCATTGTCATTCGATGAGTAGTTTCCTTGTGTAAATCGTTTCTGTAAGAATTTTATCTGGTGTCGCTCTTCTCTGTGTGTGGGGCCCTCGGGCTCGCCCTCGCACGAGTTGTGCTCTTGGAGACTCCATTGGGTTGTTCGTGCTCCTCAGACCCTCTACAGCTCTTGCGGATTTTTTTTTTCGTAGATTGCGAACAAGCTCTGTTTGTGGTCGAGAATTTGTACATTGAAAGTCAGAAAGAAAAAAGTGCATTCTCGAGGCCGCGGACACAATTGCTTTCAAAGCCGCGATATCTTCTGCATATAATCCGTGGCGACCTCGCTGCTCAGGACGTTTCCCTCCGGATCCAACACCTCCTTCAAGTCGTACTGCTCCGAATAGTAGTGCCGGCACGCGATCAAGTCGGGTTGGCTATAGTACTCCTCGTGCTTGCGCCAGTCGTACAGCGTGTAACGCACCCTGTTTTTCTTATGGCTCTCCGCCGGCCACTGTCCACTGAAAGCTGAACAACGTCAGCCTGCCAGCCACCGCGCACGGTAACCACGATTGGCTTCACGGGTGCGCGCGAGTCGGCGTGCGCACGGAGGTACTCGAGTGCAGTGGCCCGGGGTACATCGCGCATGCTGTGCAGTGCAGCGATGTGCTGCGGGGAGGAGACGGTGTAAGTGGTGCCCTCGTGGTCATGTACGATGGTGGACGGGTCCCAGTAAACGAAGACGATGCAGACACGCATGCGGAGCGCGAACAGGGAGCCGGAAGGGTCAAGGCTTACACGGCTGCCAGTTCAAAATGAAGTGAGTGAGAGGTGAGAGGTGGAAAGAAAACACATACAGATTATCAAAGTTACGGTCATTGGGGATGTAGACGGTCAGGGCGTCCTCGACGGATTTTCGGTTATCGTCGATCCAAGCTTCTATCTGTTCATCGTATTCAGTGAGAGTGGGGTAACGGGCTCTCAGTTCATCCGCGCCTGGACCTAACAACAATTCTGTGGCCTCCTCGAAGCTCATGCCCAGTAGATTGGAGTTGGTGAGCGCTTGCATGATAAGAGTTGGTTTAAGGAGGTCGTCGATCATCCGTTGACTCAGACTCGGGCTTGAATAGTAACAAGCCCCTGTAGTTAGGGGCCAAGAACAGTCGCACCAGCACGGTGCCCAACCATATGCATTATGTGTTTTGGAACGTTCAAGGTACAGTTGTGAGATTTCTGTCGATCTCCCGTCGCCCAAATTCGCTTCGATGAGTATGGATGCGCCAATCAAGGCTTCGAGAGGCTTCGGCAGCGCTGGAAATATGGTCAAAGCAAGTTGAGATTGATGCGCTTATCTTACGCTCTTGTACATTTATCCCAACAAGGCCAGGCTTATGTACCCGACATACCACTCATCACCTCGTACACACCATCGACGCGTCTTCTCCCAACACCTGGCTCCAAAATCGCATAATGGGTTCCCATCGGTCTTGGATGCAGGCATCCCGCCTTCAGCACCCATTTTATGCTCCACCACGCGCTGAACCCTTTTTGAACGCAGACAACGCACTCGGGGGCATCGCCGATGAACGGTACGCCACGAGCAGCGGAGTAGGACTCAGCGTCGATAGGGTCGGGTACGAGAGAAGGGCCCAGACACGGTGACGATCGACCCGAGCGCCTCATGCGACATCTTGACACCAACTCGACAGCGACGCTGCCGCCCTGCGCAATCCAAAGAGATGATCCGATTCGCGGGCCACGCACAGTCATCGGTGAGGTGTCGGAAGATGCGGTCCATGAGCAGCAGCGCTGGCGTCGGGTTCGGATGCTCGATCAGTTCGCCGAGGTCGTCGAAAGAGGGAACCACGCGAAGGACTCTTCGTAAAGGAAGGGCACTCTACGAGCCGGCGGGTCAGGTTCATCGCTAGATCGCAGCCAACTTACTGATCTGATGCGCGCACGGCGAGGACAGCGGTTTGGGGAAGCTTTAGCTGGCGCCCAAGCTTCGAGAACGGGGTGTGTGTATCGCCTTCGAAGCAGGATGGATTGGCACGCGTATTGGAGCGGTAGTCATCGCGAGCAGGACTTGCCTAGGCCATGCAGCAGGATGAGAATATTTTCGTCCGTTCCGTCGTCGCTTGGCGCATAAAAAAACGGAACTGGTATTTTTCCAACCTGAGGTGGCTGTTGACTCTTGGGGAAGAATTATCGACGGGATTTTCTCTGAGGTGAATGTCTTGGTGAGAGTCTTGCGCCATGACCGCGTTGTGTGCATTTGTTGTTCTCCGAAGCTGTTGGCCTCCCAGCCTAACTCTTTCCTTTTCTAGATTTTTCCATATCGAACCACTTGTCAAACCACATCACATCCATGCCGATGTTCGGGTTGTCGCCGCCGCAGCTGCAGCTGCTGTACGACGGTACGCGTCAAATTTTCATAGGTCTCATATCCCTTTAAAATCTATTGACAGGCGCGCGAAAGTGGTTCGCAATTGGCAGTTTCGTAACTGGGCCTGTTACATTTGTTATCGACGCGCCTTTCGGGCGATTCGCCATGGAAAACAGCATATTCCTCGTCGATGGTGCTGATTTTTCTTTGGTCTTTTTCTCTCTGTATAATAACAATTTGTCCAGGGATCAAGTCATGGATCGCCATGGAGCTCGTTTCGCCTACTTGTTTCTTATATGCATTCTTCAATGCCCCGCTCTCCGTCGGCACTGGGACGCGTTCATTTACTGTCGGGAGCCCTCAAAGTCTCCTCGTCGCTGCCTACCTGATTCATTACCTTAACGTGCACTGCTCTCACCATTGCGCACACCATCTCGCTCCAAGTCGCATATCATCGTGCCGCTTTTCGGCCTCGGATTTAACACTTTCAACGGCTCACTCCTAGGCTCTTTCCTCTCCTCCCCCTCCGCGCCTCAGCCGTCCGCGTATGCGTTGCCCACCTTCTGGATCGGTCTTGTCCTGTGGGCCGTCGGTTTTGCCGGAAACATCATTCATGACGAGATTCTCCTCAACATCCGGCGCCACGCCAAGAGCAAAGGCAAGGCGAAGGATGCGGCGGGAATGGCCAAGGCCCCGGGCGAGCACTACGCGATTCCCCACGGGCTCCTTTACCGCTTCGTCTCCTACCCGAACTACTTTTGCGAATGGGTCGAATGGCTGGGTTTGCGGTCGCGGCGGACCCACGGTTGGTGCATGCAGTTGCGAGCGGCAACATCTCGCTTCCGACGTGGGCGACAGTAATTCATGGCCCGCCATCTGCGTTCTTCCCCCTCTTGTCGCCGCCGTGGATATTCTTCGCGACGGAAATTCTCCTCATGTTCCCCCGCGCATATCGCGGGCACCGCTGGTACCTGAACAAATTCGGCGACAACTATCCAAAGAACGGAAAATTATCATACCGTTTTTATTGTGAAAGACAATATTTTAGACATTTGTGTTCGTACTAAGAGCAAACACGACCAATGTACGAACATTATTTAAAGTCGCCACCTTCCCAACTTGCAGCGCATTCTTTGCATTTGAACCTTAGGCGCCGACTTTTTTTACAAAAATAAGACTCCCTCGGTCACTTCACGCCATGACCGCGCAACAGCACACGGCCTTGGTCGCGAAGCCACACCGTGTCAGGTCCCCGCCCCGCGCGCTGACCTGCCGGCATTTGAGCGCCGTGCCGCCCCATTTGCCCAACCATATGGCACGATGCGCGTATGCGCCGACCCGTGACGGGGTCCTCGTCAAGCCCGCTCCCGCACGCAAACATGCGGAGTGCACCTGCGACGCGTCCTCCGCCGTCGGCGCGTGCGGCGCCGTCAGCACGCACTGCCCAATGGGATGTTGCGTGCCTGCGAGAAAGAAAGGATGGTCAAAACACGAGAATCAACTCGAAGCGCAAGGGGCACTGACGATCGCGGCGCTGTCGTGCTTGACAGAAGATACGTCGACCGTCTCGGCGACTTCGACGAGATACCCGCGGCCCGTGCGCGAGACGGCTCTGATGTCCGTAGGCGCGAGATCAGGAAACCAGGACTGCGCCATCTTGAGGCCCGCGGCGGAGTCGGCGTCGGCAAGCGCGACTGGGATATCGGCGGGGAAGTCGAGCTCGTATAAATCGTGCTCCGGGAGGTAGGCGACCGTGAGCTCGCCGGAGACACGCGACGCGAAGCGGTACGGCGGCTGGAGCTCGGGGTGGTTGATGCGCAGGTAGCACGCCGCCCCGAGTGTTGCGTGCCCACACAGCGGAGCCTCTAACTCTATTTTCTCCAAGTCAGTGTGAGGGCTTGGTGTGGAATCTGAATTCCACTAACGCGGAGTGAACCAACGGATGGAAAAATGCGGGGCATCGACGCGGTGGTCTTCGAGCGGAACCAAGAACGCGGTTTCAGAGAGATTGAATTCCCTGCGCAGGAACGCAATGTTAATTTAATTAAAGATTACAGGCATGCAAGGTTATTATTGCATCATAATGACAAGGTTACCTCCCAATGAGCTGCAGAAGCGCGTCCGACAGGCCGTGGTCGGGTTGCAAAAGTATCACCGCTGCGGGTTGCCACTGAATCGGCTTTTGGTGAATGCATCGACCACATTATAGGCTAGCTGAGTGGGGGCCATGAGAGAAGGAGGTCGTTGAAAAAATGAGTCATGACTGTGAGTGAATGAGTGAGTCAGAAGTTTCGGAGAGTTTCGGAGTTGCCTCACATAGACTCGGGGAAAGAAGCGCTGATGAGCGAATCGCTGATGGCGCATCATGATTGAGAATCAAACTTTAGCGGGGGCGGGATGTTATGAAGGCGGTTGCGCGGCCATGGCGCGAAAGACCAAGGGTGTTTTTTTTGACGTCTTATCGAAGTAGAGCGCTCGGGCCGCAGTGGCAATTCTGAGAGCAGGCTGACAGTAAAACATACTGCAATACCAAAGAATCATTGCCGCGACCGCCATGCACTTAAAACCCGTTCGATGTAGTCTCCCATAGACAGACGCTTCAACAGGTTGATTCTCATACATCGCATGCTGAGCTTCGAGGGACGCAACAGTTACATAGCTTCAGTTTGGCCCCAGAACACGACACTCGACTATCAACCAAGGGCGCGAATAATCGGCATGGGATCAAACAATTCCACCTCCACTCCATTGTCGGCCCAGAAATCTTGATAGAAAGCTTCGATGAAAATCTGAATTTGGGTACGGCCTGTTCTTGCTCGCGTTTCGAGCGCACCGCGCGCTGGATAGTGCTGTACACCTCTTGCAATGCACTCTCTTTCGGACACAGCGTGACGGTATCGAGAAGGGGCCACGGTTGCGAGCCTGGGCCCAGGAGTTCCTCCACGATGTGTTCCATGAAACACTCGCCGATTATGGTTAAAGATGATACTGCGGGGAAGAGCCGGAGGGGAGGTTCTGGGATCTTTTGGAGGGTGGGACGAGTGTGATTTCGGATCCACACCCGCAGTGGTGTTGACAAATGACAGAGAGGTTACGGCGGGAAAGACAGAGCGAGGAACGCTCGTGGGATTGAAGAGCACGCATATGTGGTCCCCGTGGGCATAGTCGAAGGTAAGGTCAGTCACCGCGGGAGTGTCGAACAGCTCGACAACCTTCAACAGATCAAGGGCGTCGTCCGCATCCGGGTTGATTAATAGGTGAAGGATTTGAGGGTTGGGATGCGGAGCGGGCTGCCTCGGTAACGCATCTGAAGTGTGTCGACATACAAATGAACCAAAGAGGAACACTGTGACACGATAGTCGCGAAAAAGCTGTTGCCATCCTCGTCCTTTTCATCTTCGGTCTCCCAATACTCCAAGTGCGTTAGAGTTCCGCCCACTGAGGCACCGGGAAACGGGGCCTGAAGCCGTGCAAAACGAACGGGTGAGCCTAGGCGCTTCGGGAGGAAAAATCTCCATGGAACGAAGCCAGAGCCCGGCACTCGGAGTTGCAGGTACTCCAAATACGGCGCTTCGGCGTATTGAAATGGGGCCAACATTGCCACCACAGACTCTGGGTTGGACATTATACACAGTCGCTGAATGCGCTTGATATGAGGTACGATATGGCTGAGCCCCTCCGCGATGACATGATGCGGGACAATTTCACGATCCCAGGACACCTCCCGCAAATTTGCCCAAATTTTGCAACCACGCGAGCGTTCCAGATAGAGTTTAAAAATTTCTATCGATTCCTTTAGGATCAGGTGGACTTCGACGACCGTCCAAAGTGTAGGTGCGCCGATAACGATGTCGCGGAAGCGACGCGAAACCTGGGACACAGTCCATTCTGGATGGTCACCGCCTTGCTCGAGTGGGAAATCGACATAATCGTCTTCTGCTGCGGCCGCAACAATTGCGACGAGAATCTCGTTGGGAAGAGAAAAGACCGAGGGCTGGACATTCATGTTGTCGAGGCCAGAAAGGCAAGGGGAGAAGCCGCAATCATGATGCGCCATCATTTCCTTTCTTGGTGTTTCGCAACACTCACTCAAACTCACCTCCTACTCCGAACCGAATCTCTAGGCTCCTGTGACTTGCTTTGGCCTTGCCCATACTTGCGCTGGAATCATTCATATAACCGCAAGGAACTCTAGGACCTTGAATCCGACAAAGCTTTTCGTTTCTCCTTTTCGTTGCGATTGGTCACTACTCGGAATCCGGATGGGACTTGCCATCGAACATGAAAATGTCAAAAAATTCATAGCCGATCTATCTCAGCGCCAGGATCGTGAGACAGTGGCTTCTGAGCTCGAGGGTGGGCATGGCAGTGTGGCACAAACCCGAAAATTGACTGAAAGTTCAGTGCTACAATCAATCTATGGCGACGACGCGATTCAGCTTTGGGTTCCCTCGGCTAGCCAGCACCATGACCCAAACATCACACGGTACGAGGCCGTCTTGAGGTGAATCGCGTTCCATCTCCTCCTGGACGCGGGTAATAAAATGCAGCCTCCCATCGCCCCATGAGGATGTCTCAATTCGCGTCCTGGTGTCGGCACGTCAAATTTGCAATGACTGTGTATAGTAAGCTTAATCGACTTTCTCAGATTCCGGACAACTACCCCGCATCGGCACCACCCCAGCTGCAGCTCCTCTCGCGCTACATTGGGGCCTTCGGCGCGGACGCAGGCTCTTTGGCGAAGTCCTGCGGACATTCATCTCATCAGCGAGCGGAGTAGAATGGGTCCCCGACGCCGTGTGCGTATTCGACGGCCTCCAAAATGTTTTGGACCGCTGCGCCGCGTGGTACGGCGATCGCCTAAGCGCTGAGGCTGCTGGAGAGCTAGTGAGAGCGGACACGCGTCCCGAGCGCGAGGTAACTCCACCGCCGCCTCGCTCGGCTCCCGCCGGACCCGGTACCTACGGAGCTTCCGCCGATGCCTGAGGGCATCAAGATGTTCGTGGCGGAGCCGATAACGGACCGCAAAGCGCGTTTGTGGGGCGGGCATGCGCGATATCTGACCCGTCTGAGGTGCTCACCGCGTCCTCCGCGTTGTATCATTTTCCTCAATTCTTCTCTAGATTCCGATTATTCTCGCCCATCTCATGTCGACCGGCGCATAGCGCGCGCTGCGCATCCCATCATCAATGCCTGGCGATGCCAGGTCGGCAGCCTCTGCACCAAGGTCGTTCCCCTTTCTTTCCACGCATAAATCCAGTAACAATTTATTACAGACAACGACGACGATGGGGAGACGGCAGCAGGGGGTCGTCTCGCCCATTTGTTGCACATCCTGGAAGTCGACAACGTACTCGTTATCGTGACACGCTATTTTGGAGGCATCCATCTCGGGCCGGACCGTTTTAAACATATAAATCAAGCCGCCCGGAATGCCCTCGAATTGGGTGGGTTTCTGGATGCACCAGCCAGAGTATGGCGCGTGGGCGACATCGGTGATGTTATATAATCTCTGGGTATATTTTCTTATAATTTTATCGTTTCCCGCTCTCGGACGCTCCCAATCTGAGATGGGCAACCTCTGAAAACCGCTGGCTCCACCGGAAAGTTAAATTTGACAGACCCAGCCACAATGCTTTTTGCAGGAGACGCGTTGCAATTGCTTGCACTGCCGTCCGCAATGCGCCGGTGCATCGAGCAGAACCGACTTTAACCGACACTGGTTAGTCAGTCTTACTCACCCAAGAATGATTGTTGCGATGTCGAGACAAGCCCCCAATTTCAGGATCCCGGGTCTTTGCCAATCCCCATCCTATCTATCGTTGTTTTATTTTCGACGCCAGTCTCCGTGATAGCCAAACTTGTGATACTAATAGGTTCCGAATAGTTTGCTCCACCTTGACAAGCCACTTCTGTTATTTTCCCATGACCTTTAAACGAGGCCGGCGGTGTCCGCAGCAAGGCTCGCTGCTCTGCGCTGCTACTAGTAACCGCCATAAACCGACGGCGGTTAGTCACCCAAGAATGATTGTTGCGCCGAGTTCTCAATTTCAGCTCATAACCGAACCTTTCGTTTTCTCTCAGGCCTCCGTGCTTACTCCGTTTTTTGTTCGGCGTTTCGCATGTTCTCCGCGATGACGTTTTGCGTTTGCATTTCGTTTGGATGCCATACCGCGAAAATTATTTACACTACGATTCCGTAGATGCCGGATAGGATAGGATAGGATTTCCGACGCAAGGTTTCTTGAGACCAATGAGATCAGCTCTCGGTTGTAATCCGATGGCTGTGCTCGGATCCATCAACAGATCATCATAGTGCAGTAAAGTAGCGAGGAGCGAGCCATTTCCTCCCTCTCTCTCCCGTTCGCCTTGCATTGTACAACTTTGCTATTCCTTGCATCTCTCCCATGAAACGGGCGCGTGAAAACAACTTGAAGGACGACTCTGGACGCACGGGCACGAAAAAGCCGAAGTCAATACAAGCTGTCAATCTTGCAGGAAACATAAAACTCGTTGCGAGATTTTGGGTCAGTTCTACGCTACATTGGCAGCCAAACACTATAATTCCGACACAGACCCCAGCAAAAGTCCTGTCCGATGCCATCGATGTCAAGTCTTGACTCTGCAATGTTCGTACGAAGACACTATACTTCCAACCGCGTCGACGTCCAAGCTCTCGACTTCAGAGAATTCAGAGTCGCAAAAGACACAGAACTCTATGGTGGCATATCCCGCGCAGCTCCCATCGACCGACCGTCTCTGGTCATTCGTTAGCGACGATTACGCGGGGATTGACTGGTCGGCGCCGATGCTTGCTATTCAGCAGCTGTCGAAGCTCCCGTTTGCTCACCTCCATCAACATGCAGAACCGCCCCCAGTTATTCCTCCCGGTGACCTCACTCTGCACAGAATATTGTCGGAGGAACAAATGCGACACCTACTCGAGCTGTACGGACTGCCTTACCTTTGCCCATGTTCATTTGTTAATTGTACCAAGATTTGACGAACGGTATACTCCATGGCTCAACTTTAAGCCCACCCGGACTACAACCGGCTCTCTCCTTGACATAGTGTGCTGCGCAATAGCCTCGCGTCATTTAGATAACGCGTCAGGCGGCGCGCAGGTCAAAGCACAGCTACAAATGTTGACGGAGGATTCGATTGCGAAGATGATTTTCAATCCGCGGCCGTCCGAGTCCGTCGAGGCGATTCAGGCACTCCTTATATTGTCGTTATGGGCACCTTTAGGGGGGCCGCCAGAAAACGATGGGCGGGACGGACGGCTGCTGATAGCATCCGCTGTCAGCATGGCTATGAACCTTCGCCTCAATCAGGCTTCACTGAAAGCGAACGCTCTCAAAAAGAAAAATGGCGGGCGGTTGTCCGTTGACGACACCGAAGCGCTCGAAGAGATGGCGAGAACGCCAGATTAGTGAGGATATCCATTCTTTTTCTTTCTTTCTTTACTAAGCTCGAAATGTAGTGGATAGCGCTTACAAACACGGAATCTTTGTTGGTTGTTCTTACTCATGTTATGTGCGTTAATGATCGTGTGCTATCAGGCTCTGTGTTGGAACAGGTCGTGTCCCACTATCTCGGCGGTCACCCGAAGACCTGCAGCTAGTCAATATCCCAAGTCTTTGATGACCTGGTGAATATGGCGATCTGCGGCTTGGACTAACTTCGTCGGTTTTCGATCTTGTTGAAGAGGGTGTCGGTAACCGTTTACAATCGGGAATGGATATGACTCTTGGTACGATACAATAATGGTGTAAGTTCGCCGTGCAGAAGGCCTCCATACCTTGCTGATGTTTTTTCTAGTATCCTTGAGAAAATGAAGCGCGTGAAACGCCTGCTGGTGCCTCTACCCTGTTTGTCCATCTGCATATTCGAAATCCCAGTTGCTGACCTCTGGATCTTTTGCAACAGACGTCCTAGAGCAGGACCAGTTTTACTTCCATATCCTGCAGGTTTACGAGAACCTGGCCCGTTCATTGGTGTTATACCAGGCCCTCTATGATGCCAGAGTCTATGTTGGGCCCATTCCGCTCGGTGAAAACTGGCACCCGCACTTCAAGCCGATGGTACGGAGGCGGCGGGGGAATGGGGTAGAGAGATGTTACAGTCTTCCGAGGCTCTCTTGGTCAGCCTCCTCGCTGCCGACACGAGTTTATTGAGCACGGCACCCGACAACCTTTTCACCATGGTTGCCCTTGCGGCTGGCTACCTTGTGGGCGTCAAGTTTCTGATGTTTCGCGGAGGCAACAACCTTTTGGGCGGCAGCGACCTGCTCCTCGCGAAAACCGTCACGCACCTGAATAACGTGGCGTGTGCGCCGGGTCACGCCGCCCAGCGGGCTGCGTTCCTCGTGAAGGGCATGTCGCCAAGTGGGAGGGCCGGTCCAAGAAGCCTGCCCAGCCGTCGCTTCTTATCCAACCCCAACCTCGACCGCCCGCCTGACAACACTGCATCAGCTAGCAGAAATTCGCCCACGGACGAGCTCCTCGATCCTTCCGCGTTTTCGGCGGGGATCCCTGCGACGCTCCCACCATTCGAGCTTGACTTCAGCATGTTCATGGACTCGACGATACCCGTCGATCCTGACTTCTGGAACAACCTCGCGCAGCAGACGCAGCAACTGCTCCCGGGCTACCAATAATACCAGCCGTCTCTCGTTGGTTGCGATGTATATTCTCGCACATTGACGAATTGTATTTATACCATTTGTATTCATTTTGAAGGAGCGTTTCTGCAAGCGCTGCAGGCTCTTCTCGCGGCATGCAATGTCGCTGTACACATCGCGAACGTGGGGATTCGACGGTTGAAGGATTGCCGAAGTCTTCAAGTCTTCTTTCGCACCAGAACAAGGCTGGTGGTTGGGGGGGAAAATCCTGATGCGTGGAAACCGGACAAGAGATTGTATGCATATGTCCGTAGTTTAGTGCATCTTTTATCGAGACAGTCTTATTTTTGGCCTTTGACCATAATGTGTTGTTTGGGTGTGTGTACATTGCCTTCTTTGCACAGCCACTCAAACGCGTCTAACCGAAACCGCGACTCGGAAACTTGGCTCGCACTTTCCATTTCTGAGCGCTTGGACACACATGTCGGCAGTCCCAAAATAATAATCAAGCCCAGAGTCTCCGCTTCCTCACGCTCTGTGCCCCCATCTCCGCAAGATGAAGAGGAAGCCGACGTAGACGCTGACGCGGAAGATGAGCCCGAGGACGCGCCAACACCCATGGAAGTCGATGGAGAGGTCGCCAGTGTATCAGAAGAGGGGGGCCAGTAGTTGTTAAGAGAGGCAGAGGGCGTCCTCGCGGTCGAGGCAAAAGTATGCCGACAAGCGGAACGAGTACTCCCCGAGGCAGAGGACGAGGCCGTGGCAGACCACCAGTCAAGTCCCGTGGAACCGGTAGGACTATCGTCGGAGGTGGGGGTCTCACGATCCGCCTTCCTAAGCGTCCTGAAGAGGAGGAGGAAGAGGAGGACGCTGAAGGAGATCCTGGAACGGAAGGCGAGACCGAGGAGAAAGAGAAGGAGAAAGACCGGTGGCCCTCTTGGTGGTGGCAAGCCCTTCCGGAAGATTCAAGGAAAAGTCTATATCATTGAAGGAGACGAGTTCGTGACGGACGAAGATCCCAAGGGTGATGAGAAGATTGACAAGTGGGGAAATCTGTTGGGAGGTTTGTCTCTTTCTTTCGGTCTCTGTATCCTTTCTCACTTTCTTCAGGACGAAGATTCAAGGCTGCAACATTTATTCTGCCGGGACGGCACCCAGAACGTCGCTATATGCTTGCAATTGATGCGGCGCGAACCTCTGGTTTTCGAGACTCTCTGTACTACTTCCGAAGAAATCCTCTTGCCTTCAAACAAAATGCTACGCAGCCCGAAAAAGACTATCTCATCTCGCAGGGAAAACTTGGTTCCCATCTGCGTACGCGAAGCGTTACTTTGGTAACTGCCCGCAGTGCTTTCAAACTCCATGGCAGCAAAATGATAATCGGTACGCACACGTCAAACCCATTAATGATCATACTTGATTATTTCGAGCCTACAGATGGCAAGTGGGTAGTCGATGATTATTACGAAGAAAAATCGCTTGAAGAAATAACGGCGCGCGGACTCAAAGCTGGCGACCCAGTTGGCGAACTCCCTGATCCTAACGCGCTGTACCACTCCAATGAGCCTTCGAATTTGAATGCCGCCAATGCCTCGAATGCTGCCAACAAGAATGACCGCGGTGGCGCCGTCGCCATGGGCGTTTATCGTGCTGGTGGGCCCACAACTATCTTCGGCTCGAGTGGGTGGGGGCCCTTCAGCGACGGACCTCTGAACGCTGTGCGGAAAAGTCTGTTGTCGCGAGATGGCGTGTCGGAAGAAAACTGGATGTGGATGATGTCGATGCGAACTCTGACAGCCGGCGACGAGTGGGCTCGGTTGAGGAAGGAGAGTCTCCAGTCCATGGATCTGGCGGGGAATGTCGTGAAGGGTAAACGGAAAGCAGAACCGGAGGAGGAACAGAAAGCAGACGGAGTGGTGGCCAGTAAAAAACTCAAACCTGACCCAGCGGACCATTTGCCACTTGGGGTATATGAGCCTCATTCGGGTATCGTTCAGTGTAACTTCGCTCTTCTACTCTCTATTATCTTTCGTTGATTCACGCGACAGATCGTGCCGATACGCAACCAACGCGGAGTCGGATGGAGCCTTTACCCGACCCCGACGGGAAGGGTCAATACTCGGTGGAACCAAAGTGGGCAACGGTGCTTGGGCGGTAGCGTGGATGGACATATCATGGAGGTCCGTAATCTGGAGGAGCTGGAGAGACCGGAAGCGGAAGAAAAAACCCGTCAGTGGAAAGAAGCCGAAGCCAGTTCTATTACTCTTGATCCTACATGAGATGTGTCGGTTGAGCGTCTGCTTTTTCATTTTATGTTGGATAGAACTGGATACGCGTGTTTCCTCTTCGGGTCTCAGTGCTTTTGTGGTTTCCTTTTCGAGAAAACGAGCATCGATGCCAGTGGCGGTGCAACTGCGCCGCTCGCCAATTCAGTTGTTCCTCAAACTTGAAGGTGGGCCAAACGTCTGTAATCCGGGGTTTATTTTTTTCATCTCGAATACAGTTCGAGATCATGCTCGAAGATCTCAAGGCAACAGAAGAACAGATCCTCGTCCTCGAGGAACAGTTTAGGGAATTGACGATGAAGGAGGCGGAGATTTTCGAGCAACTCACCGAAGTTCGTGCTGCCAAGCTGCGTGTCGAAGACTAGTCGCTGAAAAGAGGAATCGCTACGCGCCTATCTTCACGCTACCTGACGAGCTGCTGGTTTCCATAGTCGAGGCAGCCCAGACCGACTCCGTCGGCGCGCTAATAGAAGTAATAATGTCACAAATCTCCCAGCGCTTCCGCTGGGCAGTACTTGGCGCCTCATCTCTCTGGAGCTCGATAGAACTTCGCTGGGGTGTCAAGTCGGATGAAGAACGATTCGCTGCCTATCTCGAGCGGTCACGGTACATGTCCGTCTCGGTCAAACTGCGATATGACAGTTATCACGGCAAAGAAGGATGCGAATATGAAGAAGTACCCGATGGATTGGCCATGGTTGCAGACCACATATCCCGAATTCGGCGGCTCGTCCTTCACTGCGGCGGGATGGGACTTGAACTTGATGATGCGGTGATCCATTTTAATCACCTATATGCTCCGTGTCTGGAGTATGTCGACATTTGCTCGCATCCGTCTGAGTTGAATGATTTGGAAGACCCATATCTGTCGATCTTTAATGGAGGGGCTCCGCGTCTAACCGCTCTCAAGCTCAAAAACGTTTACCCCATTGTGCTTTCCGGGAATCCGTGGATGACTTTGCTCACAGTTTGGATCTCCGTGGCATACAGAAACAGGGCATATATCCTCCTACACTCCTGGCCAGTTGTCCCCAACTCACGATCTCACTTTGGATGAGACCACATTTTTCACACTTGCCAGTGACCCACCCGCGGACGGATCCATATCGATGCCCTCCCTCCGGGCTCTCAGAGGGTTTTGTCTCGAGTCCCGTCGGTTATTTGCAGGTGTTGTCGCATACATCCATGCCCCAGCGCTCGAGACTCTGGAATTCTCATGGGTGCATGGTTCCCAAATTAGTTCCTTCTTCAACCATCTCACACCTTCAAAATTCCCTGCCCTAAAATCTTTGACATTCGCGAACTCCAGTTCCGGTTGCACGGAATGCCAGTATTATCCTCTTCCTCGTATCCAGCCTCAGGCCTTACGCCGCTTCTCGGCGCTTGCGTCCTTGACAATTATAAATGTCTGTCATCTAAATCCACTTTTGGGAGACCTCTTGGCCACTTCAAAGGATGCAGAGGCGGCACTTTTTGTGCTTTATCCGCTCTGCACACTCTCACGCTTCGATACAAGGATGCGGACAATTTTGGGATGCCAGCTGGCCCAGATTGGATCTGCGTCTCTCGATCCGGCGATGACCCTGACCCTCTGGAGTTCTGCGGAACTTGATCGGTCTCTCCGTGAAATCCGGCCCGTTCACCTCCAACTTCCGCGGTCGCGTTTCTTCACTGAACGCGACTGGAATCGTGACGATCCTGACTTCGAGATATTCGATGTGCAGCCACTGCTGCGGTCCATGGGGCACACTGAAGAGGACGAAGGATCGGAGCTTGTGCCTTTGGAGGTATATTGAGGGGAGTAAATATTGTACTTATATAATTGGGATAGCGAAGAGTAATAATACATATTCTACTTGAGACTCCGCGTTAAAGTGATCGTGTGTGCTTTACCACCCATCGCCAGAATATGATCCTGAATGCTCGTCCTCTGAATAGCCATCGGCGTCCGCGAATTGGCGCAACAATTCCACGAGTTCCGCTGGGCTCCTCATTTCCGCATTAGGATTGTGGCTGAAAGTACATACATGAGAAAGATATCAACGCCCGGAGCACTCGGTCACCTACTTTGAGCTTATGGTCGATTCATCGTCGCTATGTCTAGTTCGCACTGTCAGGAATGTCTGTATATCGAAAGAACTCCACGCTTACTCCTGAGATTCATCTTCATCAAGATCGATATGCTGCACAGTTGAGCGACGGTTACTGATGTCCAGTCGTCTCAGTTATTTATGCAGCTAGTAATGATAAGGCAGGGACCTACTGTGGGGTGTACCGACGTGGGGCGTCCGACTCATCGTCGCTTACGACAATCACCTCGCCCTCTCTATATAACGGTCAGTTGGTGAGAATGGCGGGGGGCTAAGCAGCACGAACTCGGGAGAAGATACGCGAGTGGCTGCGCGACTGCGACGCCTGACACATTGGGGTTTAGCTTTGCTCAAAGAGATATCTAGATAGGACCTACGAGCGACCGTCTGTCACCTCATCCGCATCTTCATCGTCCGAACTAACAACACGACGATTAACAGGTGCAGCACGTCGGCCGTGAACTGCACGAGGCGGAGAGCTTCCACGTTCAGAATCTGAATCGTCTATTTCGATGATGGCAGCAGCTCGCTGCACACCTCCCTCATCATCATCCTCATCGTCAATAAAGCTGTCGTATCCATCTTCAGCGTCTTGCATTGCGCGCTCGATCTCGCTATCTTCGTCGTCATCGTCGTCATCGCCGTGCCACCATTGTTCGTTGAAGCCAGGCCCAGGAAAATCAAGACCGGGATGCATCGGGAGGAAGTGTGGCCAAAAAATGGGATCCTCGTCGCCGTCGCTATCGCCAAACATCTCTCCGTCTTCGTCTGGACCATCGTTGATGCGGTGGCCCGGATACTCGCGATGACACGAAGTGCAGATACCATCCCAGATTTCATGCATGCAATCGAGGCACCTGTAAACGCCCTGAATTTTTTGAAGCCGATTAGTGAAATTTTTCGGGCTAGTGCTGGAGGTGAAACTTACCCCGTCCTCCATATCCAGCATTCCCATGTCCTCGACAGAGGGAAGCTCGCCGTTGGCAGGCGGTGGATGAAACCTCGGGTGTTGGTAGGGATAACGGAATATATTGTGCCAGGGGTCCTGTGGAGTATCGGCTCTTGTGCTGGGCCAGGAAGTGCAGGCGGCATGGGAGGGCCCGGAGACAGTCCGCTGATCAAGCCGCTCCTGAGCAGCCCAGCACCAGCTCTTTAATATTCCATACTTCGACAGGCCTTTCTTTAATGGTAGCCCGGCAGTTTGGACAGGTTTTCTTTCGTGGTCCAAAATGCTGCTCCTCGGGCTCGCTCGTGAACCAGGCTACAAGGCAATTGTAGCACGCAATATGGCCGCAAGGGGCCAATGCGTAAGGTTTGTGCAAAAGATCGAGGCAGACCTGGCAGGTGAGAGACTGATTGAACTGGGCTAACGTGGTTTCATGTTTTTTAAGCAGCTGGATCGAGTTAAGCGTTACTACATAGTGCAATAGTAGTACTGACGATGGATTGGGCACTAAGCTCCTGATTAAGCCTTGCGATGGTAGCCGACGAAGATTCTGTATCGTCTGAGACTTGGGGAGGTCTCCGTTCTGCTTCGGGGTCTTGAGGCTTTATAATAGTAGCTGAGGAGGACTCCGCATCCTCGGAGATCTGGGGAGGCTTTCCTACACCCTCTACTTCACGATCTCCGGGGTCGACCTCGAGTTGGAGTGGCGGGGCTGGAGGGGCAGACGCCGCCTTTCGTTTCCCCTTGCCGGAAATCTGAAAATTTTCAAGTAGGGAATTATGAGCACAACTGGCGTGTTACCATTGAGCTCCTCAGTGGCGTGATTGGAGACAAAACCTGGGTGTGACTGGAGGCAGGTGTAGCATTCGTGCTTGGAAGCTCAAGAGGCACAACGACTGGAGTTTTCTTCTTCTTTTTCCTCCGTTTCTTCTTATCCTTTGCCTGTGGGGTCTCTGATTTAAGCCTGATTTTCTTGGGATCAGGAAGATAGCCGTCTGAGTCCGCGTCCTCGGATAGGGCTCTTTTTAGAGAGTTTGTGGGGGCAAGAACGCCGAGACTTGAGCTTGGGGTGCTTGGACGCGTAGCCATGAAGTGGTAGGACCAGTGGCAAACTGGGTGGTGGTGTTGCGCGTTTGAGAAACAACAATGTCAGTTTGGTTGTGTTCCATCCAGACGACATTGCCTTTATCGCGTACATAAACGACAACAACGCGCCCTCGCCTGTTCTTTCCTGTTCGCTTAGCTCGCTCAGCCGATATTCGCTTGGTTTCTCTAGCTGGGTCTAGTTCAACTCTTTCTTGTCTCAGAAACTCGGTCTATTGTAGCGTGCTTGCTGCATCCATCATGTCTTCTCAGGCTGCCGCCCCTGCATCACGGCGCCTTCCAAATACAAAGCCGTTGCTTCCGTCAAGGCGATACGCCCCCCAACTTCATGCCATTACCTGGGCGATCACTCTTTGGCATCTAACGCCTCGCTGGCCCCCATGCAGCTTTCAAAATCACCACCATGCCTTCATTGCATGAGTCGGCACACCGCATCAACCTGAGAACAGACATGTCTCTCAGAAGGTACAAGAAGGAAAACGAGGTCCCCCGAATCGACAATTATGGCGTATCTTTTCGGCCAGCACACCTGCGGAGTAATTCCCTTCGTTTAGCCTCTGGGTCCTTGCACCAACGAGCATATCATCACGAGCCGTATCCTGCATCCTTGAATTCCAGCGGATCGGTATCCCCATCCCCACAGAATTATTTTTCCTCCTTTCTACTCTCCCGGATCGCCCAAGCTCAAGCTGCCAGTTCTTCACACGAAACTACCCGCCATTCCCGAATCTCGATCGTTTTGGCTGGTCATGTACTTTTGCTTCAACCTGGGCCTCACCCTATACAACAAAGGTGTTTTGGTCTCCTTCCCCTTTCCATACACCCTCTCAGCTCTTCATGCTCTTTTTGGAACAATCGGAGGAACTTTGGCACAACGCGGGTACTTTGTTCCTTCTCGACTGAATCTCCAGGAAGCACTGGTTGTCGCGTATTCAGCGTGCTTTACGCTACGAATATTGTCGTCAGCAATGTATCGCTCCAACTCGTCACAGTTCCGGTAAGCCTGGTCGTCAAAACTTGTCTTGCAGTTGTTCATTCGAATTAGTTCCATCAAGTAGTCCGTGCGGCGACCCCATCTTCACTATCTTCTTCTCCGGCCTCTTTTTCGGCGCTCAAAGTAGCCAATCCAAAAAGATATCTCTCATACCGGTTGTTGCAGGAGTCGGGCTCGCGTACGTCGCAACCTACTATTTAATTCTCAATGCTCATCCAAATGTCAGCACCTTCGGAGACTATTATTTCAACTATGCTGGATTCCTCCTCACAATGCTCGGCACCATTTAGCGGCACTTAAAACGATATTCACGAACGTCCTA
>JARJLF010000121.1:0-393914 GCA_029378395.1 Mycena leptocephala | reverse complement strand
GGCTTTGGCTTGATTCTTCAAGCCGGGGACTTCAAGAGACCATATAGTAGGCTTGTCGTGTGGTAAAGATTATATGTATATATCAAATGTTCATTTCATAGTCTGGGTCATAATTGTCAGGGTCATTGGCCAAAAGACCTCCTTCTCCGAATCATCCTCCGCCTCATCTGCCAGAGCCGACTTCCGGAAGATCAAATCACGGCGTATCATACATTTGAGAACGGAACTTGTAGCGTCTCGACGATGTCAGCCTTCAATCGGTTGCGCCGCTTACTGATGTGATCCATTGCATGCATGGAGTGGGAGAAAGAAGGCCTGAACGCGTCTGGTCACATAATCCGTCACATTTTATATGTGTATCAGTGACCCATTTATCCGTTCGGGAGTCGGGCAGTTGACGAGCCGCAGGCGTGAAACAAATATCATGAGGGTCTGAGGCAAGGTCGCAGGACATCAAAGACAAATATGATGTGCCGTTCACCGGGAATCAAATTCGGTTCGATTTGATCAAGTTCAACTTCAAAGATTCATTTGCGCACGAGTAGCATTTTTTGGCCTCCAAGCCACGGCTTGAAGCCCTGGCTTTGGCTTCGTAGACCTCAAGCCAAAGCCAAAGCCGTGCTCAAGCCAAGAATTTGGCTTGGCTTGGCTTGGTCAAGCCACGGCTTTGACTTCTTGGCTTCTTGGCTTGAAGCCAAGCCATGAGCATCAATCTTATAAAGAGAGATGTTATGATTAGGAGTACTCTTATCATGACTTTCTTTGATATCCTAACATGCACTCGGGGTATTGGTCGACGCATGAGGATACAAGACTGTGCCCGTCCATGGGCCGTGAAGAATGGTCTATGTCGTAAACGACAACAAGAGATTCCACGCCGTGCCACATCCACTCGCTCTAAGACCGTTCAATTGCCTTTCATTGCAATTTGCCCGACATGTCAAATCTGGACTCACGTGGCTTCAGAAGCCGTCAAAATGCAGTGTACTGAGCTTTGACTGGCTATATTTTAAACAACGCCAGTGAAATCGGGTGATCTAAATTTTTCTTAACATGCGAAAAGTGCGTACACACCCATTTCGTTTGTTTAGTAATCAGGTCGAGGTCGGTCTAGATCAAATATACAACAATGCGCAGGTACGAGCACCTTTTTGTTGTACCGTCTGTTTATAAGAGACTAGATCGAATCCAATACACGGTACAATGAAGGATCATCATATTAATGGCTTCTTCAGTATACCTGATTTTAACTTAATGAACATAGTTTTGTAAACCAGAAAGAAACTATCACTAATTCGGCATGAATTAGCTGAGTAGATCTATCCAGTTTTTATGTGAATCGGGTCAGAACCAGCTGAGATATTGGGAATTTGAAAACATCCCAAAACAGAAATTTTCCGTTCGCGCCTTCGGTACTGCCAATAGCTGTAAATAGACCCTTAGATTTCCACTGTCAAAACGGAGGGCTAGCCATGCAAGCAATGATCTGCAAATTTTTTATTGCAGGAGACTGCCTTCATGACACAGTGCAAGTTTTTATCATCCTCCGTGATACCTCAAATCTAACTTCAACTACGTAGTTACTCGGCTCAGACATTATGTGGTCTTCAGTGACACCAGTGTTTCACGAGCTTCCTCATTTGGGTACTATACTGGAACCAAATTGGGTATGTTTGTTTGCGGTTTCACCACAGAAAGGCAGTACATAAGGGCATTTATATACTTCAATATAAATGCTTATCATGACTCACTGCACTTCAACACCGACTGGCGAGGCGATGAATGAATGATGATAAATCTAGCCGACCCTTCGGCGCTGGTAGACAGCGAGCGGTACATAATTATACGCTGGGTTGAATTTGCTTCCGCGAGTCGCTGACAGATTTTTGGCCGGTACGTGCTGAATTACTCCGAAAAAGCGGATGCCCTCGAAAATGTTGGCGGGTTTACGACAGCGGCGCTGATCGGTCCCGTGGGCAATATGCATCTTGGAATGCCGGTACTGATACTGCGGCTGGGACCTTATGCACAGTTGACATCCGGTACACAAATGACAATCATAATCTAGATCTGAAATTCGTGCCAATACTGAAGTCCACCCGTGATTCCGAATCTGAAGGGACAGCCCGGCGTCTACTTGGGACAGAAAGTCCCGCAGCTGCCAGAGATGTCAAGCATCCATTCAATTCAGAATAAAAAGAAGGACTCACAAGCCGGTCACCGGTGGGGGGAATGTCGCTAATTTGCAGCAGGTCGGCTCGTCGGATGGGCCTAAATGAGGTAAGACATCGATCAGGATGCACATCGGCAAAGGAATCAGTTAATTCATACAGTCCTGCGTCAGGCGTGTCAGCACAGGGGAGGGAGGGGAAATAATAATTACTTCAGAGGTTTTGCCTGTACCGAGTGTCCGAGTTGATGAGTTGTTTACATACCAGGGATGGACACGTACAAACAATGTCTGAGGCTAGAGCGCCAGGTACAGCGGCCTGTCCTAGAAAAGGATGGCGAGGATACGGTAGAGAGTAACTTGTGAAACATTGTATGGTGAGGCAACTTGCTTGAGTGCCACCTTTATATACGAGCTCAAAAGAGAACTCCTTGGGGCAGGTCTGCCGGAAGTGTGATTACCCATAAGTTGACATAAATCATCTCCGTTAAACTGAGGGAGCAATATATCACCTTGGAACCTGAGCCAATTTCCCGGTGTGAACCCCTTCAAGCCGTGTCAGGTCGTGTCTCCACGAGCGCTCCCCAATTCAAAAGTTGAACGGGAAACGCTAGAATGATTCGGGACAGCAACGTGTGCGTCACTGGGCGTGTTCCTGCACAGCTATCGCCTGAACTATACAATGTTTGTGACACTCTTTGGTTACAGTCGGTTAGGCCAGAACTATTCCGATTGCAAAATTTGTTGAACTGCTGCAGAGAGCGTATTGTTGGTGAAAGAGGGCTGCAGTCTGCGCGTGCCATTCAAAGTCTCCTCAGTTTCAAACCTCACAGAAAGCGCTTTTATTGCCAGTGGCCATAGCGATTATATGCTGCGAAAACTTGACAGGCCACCCGGAAGCGGAGCCGCTGAGCCGATTGTTCGGCATACCGGCTGCTTCAGATTGATCCCGGTCCTATGTTACCCGCCGTCGCACTATTCAATGCAGGGAAGAAATTCGCCTCGTCGACGAACCGAGCATGGAAGAGGAAGTCTTGAGAATCGAAAGGATCAATCACAATCGGTGAATTGATGAACCTTGCGCAGAGGTCTGAATAAAGCAATAAAGATTCACATTCAAGCGCCGTTCAGACCGTAAACCAAAGTTGAATGCTCTCGGTCCACAGTACGAGTATATTTGAATAGCAAACAGATTATTAAGGGCAAGAAATTGAGCACCAAGGAGGGCAGAAGATCAACATCCCCAGTCGGATTCGTAATAAGCCCACACCCGCAATTAGCCAAGATTTGGTAGGAAGAGATTCAAGAGAAGGTGATTCTGAGAAACCCGCTGACAAACCTGAAGTATGGTGGGCCAAAATAAAAAATCGGGCCAAATAATTTCTGTTTCAATTTGTGACCTGCCAACAGTTGTGCTCGGCAAGGATCCTGGTGGGAACTGTACCAAACTAAAGACACTGCCACAAGAACCTGACCGAGACCATACCGCAACACGCTGGCCACACGTAACTCTCCAACGCGTGCGAGGAAGGTACGATAAACCTCGAGGTACGATGCAAGCGGATCGGGATGTTCGTCTAAGAGCGAGCTCGAGATTACCCGACAGGGTGCTCCAAGGGTGCTCCCCAGACTGCATTAAGCCCCGAGATGGCGAGCTGTTTTTCGGCTTCGTTCCGACATTCCTCATATGCTGGTCGTAGATCTAAGCAGAAGCGCACATCAGGGATACGTTAGCGGCGGCAGCAGCGTCGTTGTCGCACTTCATGCAAGTTGCGACGCCTGGGATGGCTCTCCATACGACCCTTATCTTACGGTCACGGGAGTCCCGAAAGTGCGGAAATGAAATCCTCCTGATCAAGTTCGCCGTTCATGGATCGTCCAATCCGGTTTTTCCTTCACAGATAGCGAGACAAATGCGCGCAGTCGCCCCCCAGTGACCTCTGAGGTTATTACAGCCGTTGACCATACTCGGATTCCAAGCTCTTTACGGCGCAATACGTTATCGGGGCTTTGAAGTCGCGCCTATATGCACACTCAATGCCAAAGGACGAACATACGAAAATGAAGCCAGAGCTCCTCTGGTGCTTGCTCGACGCCAACTGACCTCATGCCAAGTCAAAGGGCAGATACGATTTTGGAAGTCCCTGGGGCTTTCTCTGGTTCTTCCCCGGCGCGGAATTCATGTGGATTGAGAACTTCCGAACTTTGATTCGATATTTTTGGTCGTGGGTTTCTCCTCCCTTCTGCTGCGAAACCTGTTGTCCTGTGCTGGAAGCCTGGACCCATGGTCCAGCACTGTGTTTGCATGATTTTTTACCGCCTCTGTGGTGTTGTGCGTTGCAAGTATGAAAATTCGCCGTGGCTGAGATTGAAGCTCTTGTCCGCGCAATAGATTTTGAATCGCGCCCACATGCCCCCTCAACTACAAACAACGGGAGTCTTCCTGAAAACCGAGACAAAAGTTCCTGGCGCCTTCTCTGGCGCGTGCTCGGCACGGACTTCCTTTACGCCACGAAACCGGCATTGCCGCAGAACCCCAGAAGCTTCCCGCCTTTAGAAGTTCCCGACGCTTATCTGGATTGAGAACTTCCGAAGTTTGATATTCTTGGTCAGGGATTTCTCCTCCCTTCTACTGCGATTACAACAATAGCGGTTATCTAATATCAAGGAAGGGATATTCGGCTCAAGCCCCTGCACTTCATGCATGCCAACATTTTCGGTGCATATCTGCGGTTGTTTGAAGAAACTGAGGATTGACATGCTAGCAGTCCTTGCTTTTGGCTGCGGAATACGTTATTAGCTGTTTCGAATCGCGCCTACATGGACACTCAAGGCCAAAGAACGGGCAGTTTGCTGGAAGCCGAGAAATAGTTCGAACCCACCTGACCCGACGTGACTCGGAGTTTCCCGACTGCGCAATTCCTGGTCGTGGGTTTCTCCCTCTCGCTGCGAGCAACAGTACTTTTTTTATTTTGCTATAAAAGACGAGACACTTGACTCAAACTTCACGCTGTATCTCTGCTGCCCTTGTCGCAGTTATGAGCATTGACCTTCCTCAGAATCTAGGCGCTTGTCGCACAAATGGCTTATCATCTCTTTTCGAATCGCCTCTACGTGCACACTCAAGGCCAAAGGAACAGCATTTGGAGACAAAGGCTTTGGCGCCTTCTCTGGGAGCGAACTGCTGACCTCAGCCCTAAAGCAGGGCATTAGGTTCATGAAAACTTCCTCAAAGTTCTTTGCCCTGACTCTTCCCCGACGGCGTCGCCGCGAAATGAACGAAGCCATGTTGATTCGCACTTCCAGCCCGCTATCTCCGTGCTGGTCAGTCTCTTGTCCCTTCCGCTGAAAACACAACAGCATTTGTTTCTACGGCGAATGACGAGGCATTTTTAAGACATCACGCTTGCTATCATTCTGACGCACCCCTCTGCGATTGTTTGCGGCAGTAATTAGTTGCAGAATCCAATCTCTTGCGCGCACAGGGAAAGAACGGGCCCTTTGGTGGACACTGAGACATATATCTTTGGAAGGTTCTGAAGTCTTCTCCGGCGCTTCCTTGGGGCCGTACTGACCTGACACCATGCGGTCTCAGAGCTTCCGAAGTATGCTATCCCTTTTCATGGGTTTTTCTTCCCTCTGGTTGATAATGCAACCCTGCATGTTCTCTGCTACAAAAGGCGAGACATTTAGCTAAACTTCAAGACAACGAGCTTCAAGACATCATGCTTACCATCGTTCTAGCTACCTATCTCCTTGCGACCTCGCCAGCTTTAGTGACGGCGGCGGTTGTCTCTTCCACCCCTGCGCAAACCTTTGTTGGAATTGGAGGCTCCGGGGCCTGGTGGCCCAACGAGCTCTTCAGTTTTCCAGAGGCCGTCCGCCAGAACCTATCAACCTTACTCTTCTCGCAAAGCGGCCTCGGGATCAGCAACTACCGCTACAACGTCGGTGGAGGCGGAGTAGGCGTCACCAACCCGGTCCGCGCTCCTGAAACATTCTACGTCAGCCCGGGGGTCTACGACTTCAGCGCTGACCCGCAGGGCGTGTATTTCATGGAGCAAGCCGCCGCGCACGGAGTTCACTCCTTCACTGCGTTTGTGAACAGCGCGCCGCCCCAGCTGACTTCGAACGGCGCCAGCTGCGGAGGCACTTTTGTAAACGGTACGGCAGTCTGAAATTGTGTCACCCATGGGACGTACATCTGAAATTTTGCTCCAGGCACTGGCGAGGCCTTCGGCACGTACGTTGCCGACGTTGTTGCTCATTTCCGATCCAAGGGGGTGAACATTGATTTTGTTTCCCCGATGAACGAGCCGGATGACTCCTTTGGGAGTCCCCCTGCGTGCGCTCAAGAAGGCATGCAAGTGTCTGCGAACCAGTACGATCTTGAACCGTTCCCTGACTCTAGCAGCCACTGATTAGCACACGTATAGGCGTGTTGAAGTGATCAACGGCGTCTTCGACGCACTCGAGAGCCGCGGTTTGAGTACTTCTGTAGGAATCCTGGCGGATGAAGCTTGGTCCCTTTCTCAGGCAGCATCGGAGCTATCCACATGGCTTCCGGCGGTGTCAGACAAGGTAATTCATTCCTGTGGTAAACTGTCTCCATCTCTCTAAACCTGTGGTGCAATCTAGGTGGCGGCCATCGCACATCACATCTATGACTTCCCATCCGACGCTAGCTTAGCATCGGCGGTGGAAACTATCAAGGCAATCGCTCCCGGGAAGGCGACCTGGATGTCGGTGAGTGCTATTCTGCATTTCCGTACCAGAAGCTTTCTCTCACTGCTATTCAATCAGGATATATGCTGCTCCCTGGGGACGGGATCTGGCACCGGGCGCGGCTATACACAAGGATTTGATCCTACGATTACGAACGCTTTGATGTTCTCTGGGATTATGTTCCAGAGTTTCGTCCTTGCCCACGAGCCGGTTTACGACGTACGCATACACTCGAAATTCTGGGCTGCCTTCTCACTGACCACACTTTCTGCCAGTTCTGGACCCTGGTCTCAAGCAGTGCGTTTTTTGATATCGGCGTTAGTAGCATTCCGAATTCTAACTTCGTTGAATTAGACATTGGATGCTCGCCCCTCAGCGATGCGACGTGCGCAACTACCGTTAATTCCGAGGGATGGAATGTAAGTCATATCCCCTTCCTGTCGTGCAGTTATTCACATTGATTAGGATGGCTTGATCTACATTGACCCGTCTTACGCCACGAACCAAAATTTCGCTCTCTGTACGTGGTGTCGGCAATGACTTGCTGATACACGGTCTAACAGCATTTTGAAGATATTACGAAGCACTTCTGGACGTTCAAGCAGTTTGCGAACGTCATCAAGCGTAAGTGATATTTTCATGCTGCCCAATCCTTCTTGAATATAGCCTGTGCTGTAGCGGGCAGCGTGCGCATGCCCCTCGTCGGCCCCGACGTGCGCCAGTGGATGATGGCAGTTGCAACCCCTACCACGTACAACCTCATCCTCATGAACCCCAACACCACCGATTCCACGCTGACTCTGTCCTTCCCTGACACCGTCTGCCCCGTGTCTGGCGTCCGCACGAGTGCGACTGAGGATTTCGCTAGGGTCGCTCCCGTGAAGAAGGCTGGAAGCAAATCGTTCTTGTTGCCGCTCAAGACTATGAGCCTTACGACCTATACATTCAAGCGCGCGGACTGTTGAGGGTGTGGAGGTGCTCATAGCGACGTCGAATATGTTTTCCCCCTGGGCTCGAGATGCATACGAATTCAATATGATGTGACTTTGTTACTTTCTCTAAGAATGAGTGGACACCGACTGAATAGTTTTGTTTTGGGACCCTCTGTTCAAACAAATCCCGGTGTGCTGCTGGCAATAGCGTCAATATTTGTTCGAGGATTATTTTTTCTTCCACACCCAGTCACGCAAGAATGTGAGAAAAAGAAGGAAACCGGGAAGGAAAAGTGAATGTGGGGGAAACGGAGATAAGAAAAGAGCTGTATGTGTATAATTGGAATTGAACGTGCAACGCAACACAATTATTTTGACGAACAAGAACGAGACGTACAATTATTCGCACACCCGTCCTTCCCTACCCACCTCTCACCCTTCGGCATCCGCCACCCACTCCGCAATCGCCTGGAAAGTCTCCCCCCGCTGGGGCTCCTGCACCCACGGCAGTGCCAAAAAATTATGTATGCTGTCCTCCGCTTCCAAATACCTCACCTTCTTCCCCAAATCCCTCTTCATTCTCTCATTCAAGACCCTTATCGAGTCCCTCAGCACCTCCGCGCCCCCAGCGGATACAAACGTGCGCGGGAAGCCCACAAAGCGCGCGGCGACGCGCGAAGACGCGGGGGAGATGTAGGCGTTCGTCTCGGTGGCGCCGAGCCCGAAGGGCCCGATGAGCGCGCGAGTACTCCACGCAATGAGATTTCCACCTGCTGGGTCAGGCGGGGCGAGGTAGTCCGAGTGCGCGCAGGTGATGAGTGAGGAATCGCGGGAGGGCGGGGGTGAGGAGAGGTCGGCCCAGGGGGAGCAGAGGAGGAGCAAGCCTGGTGGAGGCAAAGAAGCGAGCCGGTACTCGACGAGGTAGCGCACGAGCGCGAGCGCGAGGTTGCCGCCCGCGGAGTCGCCCATCAGGATGATATCCCCCGGCGGGATGCCTAATGTCACGACGAGGTGGTGGTATCCCGTGAGGGCGTCGAGAAGCGCGGTGGGGAAAGGGTGTTCTTCAGGGAAGGGCGCGGTGGACGAAAGACGGTACTCGATGGCAAAGGACCGGTGGACGCACGGGACGTGCTCGATCAGTCCGTGCGCGATGCGCGCGGGGATGTCGCGTGGGTGCGCGGACATACGTGTGTATGCGCCGCCGTGGAGGTGGAACACGATTTTCTCGCCGGGCATGAGCGGGGCGTCGAGGGGGATTGTGGACCCGGGTTGGTGGATCCAGTACCCGGGCAGGCGCACTGGGGAAACTGCAGAGATAGAGGCCCACATTTTGACCTTCCCGATGATCATCTCTGGTGGCACAGGCTCGACCCAGACGGCGTGGAATCCTGGCCCAGGAACCAGGGCACGGTGGTCGGGAGACACCGTCAAAACTCCCACTCTGTGATGCGCATTAGAAATTACAACCCAAAAAGGAGGATTGAAGGCACTTTTCGGAGACAGAATCTATATAGCGCACGAGTTTGACCACCATTGTACGACCCCAGCTCCAGGATTGGCGTGGGCGCCATGCGCTACAGCAGACGGTCAGCGGATGCGGGATAATTGGAGAGGAATCTATATTACCGAGGGATGCCAAGCAGAGCCCACCACAGTGCACGCACGAAGACAGTTAGTAGCTGAAATAGCAGATAGATCCCCTTGACTGGTTGGCGTCGCAGAGGAGCGTAGACCTTGGACATGATGGTTCACAAATAGAACTTTAGTTTTGTGCTTCAAGTTCACAAATAGAACGTTAGTTCTTTTGTGCTTAGGGTAGCAAAAATGTCGCCACAAAACCAAAAACGTGACCATATTTGATCATATACACTGACTCATTGATCGGTTTCGGGTATGGGGTGCCGGTCTGACAAATGCTGCTTCTTAATTCTAATCTTTAAAGAGCGTAAGGCAAGCAAAGAGCCTGAAGGTACCGATCCCAAGCGTGTCAACCCTGGCCAGACGACGGGCTTTGAAAGTATTAAAGGAGGAGGAGGATATATTATACTGACGCGGTCCCACAATTGGAACAGCCAGTTTACTACGTATGACATCGTAACTTATACAGGCTAAAAGTTACCCATCAATACATAGAACACATGTACTACTGAACGGGGGGCAGAAAGTCTAGGTACGCTATGATATTCCTGGCCTGGCTCGGACCAGAGCAGGCGGGTTACCGGGTAAAACCTCGTGGGAAGCTCATCCAATTCCTTGAATTGAGCCATAACTCCCCGGCAGCCAGAATTCATTGCAGCACTTTCAACTCAACAGTCCCGTTGGGCACGCATGCTTAAACAGGTACGAAGAAAGAAAGAAAAGGAGTATATAAAAAAAGAAAAAAAGAATGATAAAAAGACAACTGAGTGGCTGGCCCAAGGCTCAACTCCGCTGTTCATGTTTGGGGGGTATATAATGCTGGGTTAAAGTAGGAGAAAAAATCAACCCAGACGACGATCCAAAGGGAAAAGGTAAAGCACCCGAAAATTAGTTCTTAGTGAATAGGGTTGTTCACAGTCACCCTTTTTTGCGCCCTTTTTGCTCCCTTTTTGCTCCCTTTTTGCTCCCCTTTTTGTACCCATTTTCATGCCTGGTAGAAAATGTACTATAAAATCTAGAAAAATTCACCCCAGTCCTTTTTGAACATTTGAGGTGATATGTGACCTTTGAAGAACAATATGAGCACCCAGGCTGCAAGCAATGGAGAAAGGGAGCCAAAAAGGGCGCGAAAAAGGGTGGAAAAAGGGAGCTCCAGCCTGGGGGTTTCACAGTTGCCCTTTTTCGCATCCTTTTTCATTCACTTTTTTTTTTCAATTTCTCCAGAATTGCAGGTAGGACCCCGTTCTTTTCGGTTTCCTACCGTTTTTGTACTTCTAATTGAAAGAGGGAAAAAAAACCAGGCGAGAAACGAAAAGAATGGCAAAAAGGGCGGCAAAAAGGCCAACTGTGAACAACCCTAATGCTTGCTCTACTCTCCTGTAAACACCTTCCTTCTAAATTGTACTACCCACCAATTCTTCGTCTATTTGTGACCCGCCGCTTGCCGGCCTCTTACCTTCATTAGTAGCAAAAATGTCGCCACAAAAAACGTGACGTGATTTGCTCATAGTGCTGACGTTGCCCCGGGCCGTTCTCGGCCCAAGGGACCTCTATGTCATGAATCGAAGCGTTCCACATTGCAGACCAATACCGCCGATTGGATCCTTCGAATGCTACGTAGAACTCCCCACCAAACGATATCCTGCATATCAGTCGTTACATTATTTATATTGCGTAGTCTATTACGCCGGCTTCTTAATTACCTCGAGGAGTTTGTGCTGTTCACCGAACCTCTCTGTCTCTCTATGTCATAGAAATATTCTAACCGTCTTGTAACCATCACCAATGTGAGCTTTTAGAGTTTTTAGCTAAGATTGCAGTTGAAGAAAATGCAGGGTTTGAATTGGCCAATACTTAAGTTCAACGAATAAGCTCAGCCAAATTTATTCGAGGTCGAGTAGATCTACAAAAACAAAAACAAAAAAGAAGAGAACAAATTCTGGTCAGCGCGCAAGCGTCGACCGAGCGAACATTGAGCCGTGCCTGTGAATTCGGAAGATTTTCCTAGGTTGTTATAAGTGGGAAGTCACTGATTCCATGACTGACCTAGATATGTCCTGACCCACGAAATTTGTACTGGGTCTGAAAATTATCAGAGGTCTCTGAAAAAAATTCCAAGTCTATTTGTGACCCGCCTTCTACAATCATGATAGTCAAATGCAAAGAGCGGTCACACGTGACGACTACGCAATGATGGCGCATCAAACTCCGCCGCAAATTGCCGGATGTTCATCAATTCAACCGACTGTCTCAGGCTGTCTGTAAAGCAATGCGAGATACGAGCACCAGTTGATTGTTGGATCTGTTTATAAGAGAACAGACTGTATGGTCTTGGGATGAATTGATCTGCCATCTTTCTTCCTCCTTTGCATCGTGTCTGTGCTTGTGTCCGCACGCTATTTACTCGCAGCGTAAAAGCCCGTCTGAGACAGTCGCGCAAGACCTATGGTGATTCTACTGATCTCAGGAAAATGAAGCGATCCGGATGGATAGTTGGAACGGCATGGAATTTAACCCGCGGTTGCATGCTAGGCGGGTAATGAAATAATCTTGGGTGTCAACGGGGATACAGGAAGCGTTAATCGATCCGAACTAGACGCACGAATCATTTCACGATTAGGTTGAGGCGTTCCGAGTAGTGATGTCCGGGCTTGGCTTGGCTTGGCTTTGAAACCAGGGCTTGGGCTTAGCTTCGTCGGGCTTTGGCTTCACATTCTCGAAGCCAAAGCCAAAGCCCTGGAGGAGGGCTTGGCCGGGCTTTGGCTTAAGCCAGGGCTTTGGATATATTTTCCAGTAGGCCTGTAAAGGTATGTAAAAAAGTCGGATAAATACTCACATTGAGCTAGACAACAGTCTGAGGATTCTCTCCAAATCCGCAATATCGACACAAACTGCCCACGGTCAAAGATCAAAATCTATTGATGTCCACACCCTCTTGATTCGCGTCGGATAGAATGTAAATTCTTCAGGGAAATTTTAGTGAAATTGACGTCGCCTCCAGAGACGTGCACTGCGAAATTCAGATTGGAAAAGGCGTGTGTAAGTGGATTTTATGCCACAGTCAAAGCCCGGGCTCCAAGCCCTGGCTTTGGCTTCGCAGACCTCAAGCCAAAGCTAAAGCCCTCACCAAGCCCTGACTTTGGTTTGGCTTGGCTTTGCGAAGCCAGAGCTTTGGCTTTCGGGCTTAAAGCCAAGCAAATCACTACGTGGCAGGCGCACCCCGTGACATTAAGCGAATCCTACCATACTTATGTTCTCGCAGGTCTCAGTCCTCCGTCGCCTGCCCCAGCTGTCTGCTGTTCCCAAGCGCTCTACCTCCAGCCCGAAGGAAGGTTTTGCTCCCGTCTAAGGGCGTTAGGTGAGTTTGCCTCTTTCTCACAGATGAATATGCTCGTCGTCACAAAACTGAACTCCCGCTTGGAACTTCTGTGTATTGATAACAGCAGTCTTATCTCCTCTCCTCGCATTCAGGTTACCCTACTGCATCGCTTACAATGAGGTTGTCCAGAATGTTCTGAGATTGAGCTTAGTTTCGCACCTCTCGTCCGCCCCTTCCCATCCGGGGAAGCCATGACGATATAAACAGCAAGTGTCAAAAATACTCTTGAGGGCTAGAACAGCCCAAGGGAACTCCGTTCCCGATATGGTAGATTTGACACAAGAGGACCTAGGCCTGGTCTGCCAGATAGATTCCGGTGCTCTGTCGCAGGATGATGATTGACGTTCGAGACTCGGAAAAATGTAGGTGAATCACCTCAAGGGAGAGATGTGGCAAGAAGTGACCTCTGCAGGGATATAAAGACAACTCAGCGATCGTACAAGACAAGCAAGACAAATATTCAAGTGAGTGAGCCTTGTACTTCATCTTCGTCTATCTCTCCTCTATCCCATGTGAACTCTACAGATAGTTATAGCTGGCCGTGATCAATGCGTGCTGTCCGGTCTTGGGAACTCCATAGGCGTCCTCACCCCATTCCGAATTCGTACTGGGTCACCACCGACCTGCTCGCCTGCGAGTATCCGTGGGATCCACGGGATCCTTCTGAACCCAAGCTCGACGCTTTACTCCGTGAATATTATAATTTCTGTACTGACTCAACCTCACCGCATTAATCTCGATTCTTGGTCCCTGACCGCGATTTGACATTCCTTCAGTACGTGTGAACTCCTCGTTAACCCGCACTGATTTATCTTTGTGCCTCATTTTCCAGCGGTCTTGAATGAAAGCGGACAATGATAACGAGGTATCCTGTCGCTTTATCTCCTATGAACCTATGTTCATTTCCTCTAGCAGCAGATGCTTAGTGCCTTTACCTTCACAACGACCGACTCTCTCATTAGTCAGAACAACGTACGTTTCGTGCAGATTCAGTCTGTGCAATGTGCCTTTTAAAAAGGATAACATCTATTTTTCAGTTCGATTCCGTTGGACGCGTTGACCCAACATAACGACGCCGTCGCTCCATGCACGTTAAACCTTTTTCTTTGTTCTTGCATTAGCCGATACTTATTTATCCTAGATCTTTCCAACAAGAGGCGGGGCGATGGACTTCATTGTACAAGGCTTCGTATGAATGGGGAATGGGGAGGTAAGTAGAGACTAATTCTTTATATTACGACTTGTATGACTTGATATAAATATTATTGTTTTATGACCGAATTGCGGGAATACAAGGGTATGGGGCGCCTCGATAAGAGTGACCAAAGCACCTCATATGCGTGCCTAGAGCACTCCAATGGCGTGCCCCAAGTCACTCTAGCTGGAGTGCCTCGAGCACGCCCCGGGATGTCCGATTTGACCGAAAAGCAGTCCTGCTGGAGTGCCTCCGGTCACTCAAATGGAGGGGCTTGCCCTACTCCTTGGGAGTACTTTTCGGGCACTCCAAAGTAGATATTCGTCTTCACACAGTGTATGTATGTAAGCGAGCATCCCGGAGACTTCCAAGTTTGAGCACACCGGAAGTGCAACTCCAAACGCCAAGTATCAGGTTTGAACAAGCCTTAAGGTTGGACTGAAATTGAGCTGATATGGTGGTAGTACTAGTGTCGGATTGAGAACCATCCGAAACTGAAGCCCGAACTATGTGCATCATTATCCATCCTAGTTCTCATGGAAACCAATGTTCCAGCTTGATCATGAATCTCAATCGAAGTTTAAATGCCAGTAGAAATACTCCACTTGAACTGCGCGTTCTCAGCTGCCAACAAATAATAATCGCCCCAGTCATATATCTAATTCTACGTCCTTCATTCTCGAATTACTTGAAGAAGCAAGTCTTAGAGGGAACACAAGTCTCGTTGGAGTTGAAAATCATAAAAACCATCAGCCCTTGGGATGTAAGAAATTCTCATTCCCATGATCAACGACCCCATGCGCACAAAACGCCGCACTAGGATCTAGGAAACATCCAGGTCTGCAGCTGCACTCACAGCCCGGCTCCGGCGGCGCCCTCGCCGCGCCTTTGATCTGCGTGCAGTCGTTTCCTTTGCCCTGCCCCGAGTCTTTAAGGGGGTGTCGGCAGTCTCGCCTGCGTTTGTTGTATTTGATGTATTTATTAGCAGACTGCTTTGATTAATGGAGAGTGGGAAGATGCGCCGCGCAGGAAGTCGGTGTCGTTTCAGTCGAAGCGTGCCAGTTGTTGCTCCGTCATTCATGTACTTAGGCTTATAGACTAGCCGGCCCGGTGATATTTGATGCCATCTCAAAACTGGACAACCTTTATAACTGTGAAGCTTCGATATATTTCCTCCCACAATAAATTTGCCGTGCCAAAGATGTCATTATTCTGGCTTTTGAGGACAGAACTTAACACCACGTCGGAGAGAACAAAAGATTTCCCGTCAATCAAGCGACCTCTGCGCTTCGCGAATGCAGCAGAGACATAATATTCCAGCGTAATTTCCCGTGAGGCCGAATGTGTTTCTTTGCGGTGGCACCCGAGAATCTCCTGAAGCCTCGATTCCCGGATGTGGCCGGAACGGACAACCATGACGTCAACTCCCCGGCTGTCCCCGGATCTAGACCGTCTCTCGGCCTTGCAAGTTGTCCCGGTCTAGTTCTCTTCAAGATGTGCATGTGGTGACGCTATTAATATTTCCTCGCTCATGTGCGCCCGAGACCGCTCCAGCCCTCGGCAGTTTTCGCATGTCGCCCAACGGGGCGTAGACCGCCGCTCCTCACTCAGGAATAGAATATTCCTGTATATAAGGCCCCCATCAGAGCATCTCATTCACCCTCTCAACTTCACATTGCACAATAATGTCGAACACTAAAGCCTCCACATCGCACCCTCCGGCCGACGTACGCCGTTCATTCTAGGGATCCGTATATGTTGAACTGACCCTTGGTTGGTCGTGAGCACAGGCAGCCATGGCCACCAATGTTGCTTCTACGCCTGCGACTGCGCAGACCAATCCCGCGCCTGTGACCGAGGTGTGTATTTCTCGCGCCCATGGCACAGTTCGGTTTACAGATTAAATTATAAAGGAGCACAAAAAACACGGCCTCGGCGCCATCCTCGACAAGATCGTGCATCCGCACGGGCACGGCCACGGTGAAGAACATCACCACCACAAGGAGCATAAGGACAAGCAAAAGGAGGGCGACGCCGCGGCGGCACCATTCAATGCCCATGTGGAAGTCGCTGTGCCCGAGACAGTGAGCGACGGCGGGGCGCACCTCGCGCCGGCCGGGAACGCTGTTGGTGGGGTTCTTTAAGGGGTGGCCGTGGTGCTGGGGCTGTATCTCTATTGTTCTTTGTGGGGGCGGTGTGGTTTGGTATCGATTGCATTCGTTATGATATGTATAGTATGTGTACGACCATGATATGTTGTATGTTACAGTGTACTTGTACTTGTGGCCAACAACGGACTACATAATATTGTTTCCTTAATTCTCAAGTTTATTCCTTCCTTTCCTTTCTTTCTTGTAGTTGTTGTCCTGGAGCCCGTGGCTAGTTGTATGAAGTGCAGCCCGCACAAAGTAGGAGGGCAAAGGAAATAAAGCTTCATCAATTATACACTTCAAGGGCAAAAAGTAGTCTAATCGATACGTACTTACCTACGGGGGCGTACGGGAACGCTTCGGATGGGAAAAGAATTGGGGCTTTTGGACCGAGATCCACTCGGCCAAATTTGGTTCAAATTCACATTCGGCACCATCGTATCCGAGTTGCAAGAAGAGGAGTACAAGACAACGTGCGCGGACGTTGCCCGACTCCGACCTACGGCTGGGATGGGTGGTGGTGGCTCCTCGGACAATTGGCAGCGGCCGCGCGCAATATTGATCTCAACGTTGCGGGTAAGAGTGGACGAGACGAGAAAATGGATACGCTGAAATTTGTCTCTAGTGTCCTCGAAGTAAATTCAGGTCAAAACCGGTTCTTGTTACTTTGCCCATAGGCATCCATCCTAACATGCTTGTGATTGTAAGTTAAATTGCAGCCCGAAGCCGAGGGAACGTCAGCAAATGTGCGAGTCGAGAACGAAGTCCCCCTCGGGTAGAGTATCTTCTTTCTTTCTCTCTTTGGATTGAGGTGAATGCGCATGCGTGTAAAAATGTCGCTACAAGAGATATATATCGTACACAGCACAGCATATCAGTTTCTGTACAAAGCGTAGAGAATGCCACCCCAAACTCAAGAATTTTGAATAACCCCAAAACCCAGGAAAATTGAGTATCAGCCTTAAGTGCTGGTCAAATATGAATACGATACGCCACTTGCCGTATAGTATTCATATCCATATCGTATTCACCTGCCGGGGCCGTATCGTATGTATAGTGTATCGTATTCGCGACTGAATATGAATATATTTTGAATATATCCGAATATATTCTGGAGTCACTTTGTTCGGAAACAGACGTCTTGAATCGGGCCAAGACATGTTCTGAGTGTTCGACAATGGATGTCTAGGGATACATTGAGCATTTGGAGGTCAACTGACACACAGAAAGGATGATACCAATGGTCGGAGAGTCGAACATCCGATCACAACATTTTTGATGGTGCTAAATGGTTCAATGTTACGGATCCCAAGCTGAAGCAACAGCTCAGGGCATATCAGAACCAACTTTAAAGCTCGCGTAGTGGGTTTAATGATCGGACCTGTGCCGTTTGAGGTCTGCAAGCGGCAAAAAACCACACTTTGCCGTATTCAAATATATCTGAATACGCCTAGGCTCATCGTATTATATCCGTATCATATCGTATTCACATCCTGGTGTATTCATATTCAGTCAGAGGTCCTGGGACTGTATTGTATTGGTATATATTTGAATATATTCAAAATATATAACTTACTTTCGTATCGTATTTTTGGCCGGCACTAGTATCAGTAGGACCTTTCTTATTGTCATTGGACGGCCTCAAACCGGCCCCGCTTGCCCACGCCCTCGTTCAGATCCTCATCCTCATCCTCCCCATCATCCAAATCGCGCGGCCGCTTCTCCCTCTCAGTCTCGGACCTAAAGTCAGTTCCGCCACCGTCATCGTTGAAAAGATCGGCGAGGATCCTGTCGTACTCCTGGTCCGTGATGCCCAAGCTCGCGAGCACATTCACATTCGCGCGCCCGAGTCTGAGGCCATCGCCCGAGTTGAGAGTGTCTAGGCCCAGGCCGTACCCGTACGCCAGCCCGCTTTCGATGGAAGAGGAGTCAGCATCAGCGGGCAGCTGTGGAACCGGCGTCGAGATGCGCTGCTGCTGGATCACAGTCAAGTGCGCCAGGTGTTTCTGCAAGGCTCCGATCATCAGTGGGCGCGTGCGTGTCGCGGGGTACTGTAAGTGTATGCACCTCGAGCACTTCGAGCAGGCCGTCCTTCGTGAAGGGCTTGGGCAGGATGTCGTTCATCCCTGCGCCGCGTAAGCGAAATGGAGATTAAAACGAACGGACGGGCGGACGCACCATGGGAATAGTAGTTCATGATATCCGTCGGCCGCGAACTGCTCGTCATGGAGATGATAGGCGTCTGCAGGTCGAACTTCCTGATCATCGAAGTCGCGGACACACCGTCCAGTTTGGGCATCACAATATCCTGGACTGCGATGAGCCAGAGGAAGCAAGGGCGCGGGCGCGAGAAAGAGAGAGAGGGAGACCACACGCACCATCAACACCAAATCATACCTCTCGAGATTCATCTTATTCACAGCATCCACGCCGTCCACCGCGACATCCGTCGTGCACCCAAAGACCTGGAGGAACTTGCTGCTGAGTTTGCGGGTCACGGCGTCGTCGTCGACAAGGAGTACGCGAGGCGGCACAGCCCAGCCCGGCACGAAGGTCGAGCGCCGGATGCGCAGCGTTTGCTGCGTCTGAGGCGAACTCGCATTCCCGGGCTCCGTAATTACGCGCGGCACGTTCTGCTTCCCCGCCATCGCACGCGCACCATCAACTCCAAACGACAGATCCCCACCAAACTTAAAGTCAGACTCGTTGTTCCCACTTGCACGCGGCATAAGGTGCCCGACGGTATATACCTCCAGGCCCACGTTGTGCGTGTCCCGTGCAAAGAGACTCTGCGAGGTGGTGTCGAAGAGGGGGATGTCCAGGCGCGGTCTGGTGTTGCTGTTGTCGAAGACTTGCGCCTGGAAGTCAGCGTCTTCAATGCGGCCCATCACGCCACCTACAGGACTCTCGACTCGGACAGCCGCAGTGCCCGGGCCAGGGAAGATGATACCCGTCGCCTGCGCCTGCAAGTTGTGCGAGATCTCGCTCATCTGCTCCAGGGTCGCGCGCGCGACGTCCTTGTCCAGGATGCGCTGTATCTCCGGCGCCTCGAGAAACATCAACGAGCTGTCCCCCGCGCCCAGAGTATCATTCGCGGGCAGTTGATTCATTTTACCTTCGCGCGAAACAGAATTCAGGAATCAGGATTAGGTGGGCATCATAATATAATGAGCAAGGAAAAGGTGGCGCTTACCCTTGCTATCACGCCACAAGTGCTGTACGAGCCCGCGTAGGATGCCGTCCTGCTGGGCCATGCTATGCTGGAAGGCGACCATCTGGACGATGACCTTGTAGTGGCTGCACTCGAGGGTGCGCAAACTCGAAAGAACGTCTTGGTGCGTGGCGCTGAGGGATGAGAGACGCGCCTCGAGGGAATCGATCTCGGCATTCTGGATCTCGAGCTGGTGGGCGTTGCTGGCAACTGAGCCTGAGGTAGTGGATTGCGGGTCTGCAGCAGCGCCGGATGTGGAATCGCGCCGGGGCTTGCGTTGGATGTTCCCCAGCAAGTCGTGACGCCCCGCGCGGAAATCTGGGTGCCGGAAGGTCCACAGCTGTGTATATACACGTAAGTCGCGTAACGGAAAGGGGTACTTGAAAATAATACGCACCTGCTTAGTCCCAAAGGGGTCGTCGTCTGCGTTCTTGATTTTATGAAAGTCGTACTTGTTCAGCTGGCGCACGAAGCTGGTGAAATTAGAGTGTTTGAAGATGCGAGGTAATATCGATGTAGCGAATTCGTTTATGTCCTGCCAAATAATAATAATAATAATGTCAGTCTGCACCACGGCCAAGCTGCCGAGCATATGTATCATGCACTTTGACGGTGAAGCAGTCGCCTTCTGGTGCCCAACAGATTACATCCTTGATACTCACGTCCTCCAACATCCTGTAAGCAATGAAAAAAAAGCGAAGGAGAGGGACACGTCGCCTCGTACATGCACAGCTTCTTTACAAAGTCGCTGGTTGAGTTTTCTGACATGATGTTCTTGTGGTTAACACCCAGATCGGGGACCTAGGAGGAGGAGGAGGGGGAGAGGAATGTATAACCGCTGTGGTCCCATGGCGTGGAGCAGAGCGTAAGACAACCGGCGGCCGCCTGTGGTGACGGGGAGATGACGAGGAGATGACGTACGCTCGCATTGGGGCCTCTTATCTGCCCGGGAGCTCAGGCAAACGGTGGATGACATGGAAGAGATCAAAGAGACTTGCTCTGCCAGCTTGTCGTGGCACGTGTGCATTATAGATTAGATTATCAACGCACAGCCACCTGTCAATGCCGCCGAGGCCCACCTATCGCGCAAAGGGTCGCCATTCCTGTACTCTGCAGGTCCCTCCATTCTCTGCCTCTACAACGTTCTCAGGGGACTTCAGCAGCGCCCTTAGTAGCAACGGTCGTCAATTACCCCCTATCTACGTTGCAACATTCAGTCCGTACCGGCAGCCATCCAGCCTTCGGGCATTCCGAAATCCAGCCCTGGGGCACCTTCCAAATCCAGCCTTTTCCGTCATCCACGCTCCGGGTATTCGAGGCTCAGCGGTATTCCTTCCTGTCCATGTGCAAGCCTCGGCGGAATTCCATTTGGGCCATGTTCATGCTGTAAGTGCGGTTTGGGGTTTGTTCTTGGTTTTGGTTGGATGCGGTATGGTGGACGACGCGTCTAATATCGATAATTGATTCATATCTGTCCGTATGCCAGCAAAATTCCGCACGATTCCGACCACCACCATCAAAACTCGAAAGACCGCGATTCGTGCCGTACCGCTGCCTAGAACCCTCCGAACAGATAGCGTAGTGACCGTACAACGCCTCAAAGGCCGTATAACTGTCCTATAGCATCCAATGAGAGCTGGCCGCGAGTACACATTTTGCTTAAATCTTCATGTCCTACTCTATCCGGTACACAATTTTTCCATGACCCAGTTGCCAGCAGATGCGAAGTGTGGATGGGTGGCTACAGAAATCCACTCTGCTCCGGCCATCGTCATCCAAATTTGCCTACTGCCATCGCTTAATCTACATCGAACTTGAAACGCCTATCTGAACGTCATTCGGGACTCATGCTCGTAGCGCTAGTCCTGCGTGTGAGTTTGTTTCATTCGGCACTTTTTTGCAGCCGGTATACGTTCATCCCAGGCACGGACTTGGAGCGGTCTTAATCAGACAGGCTCGTTGTCTGAAATCTCCGCGGATAATCCTGGTATCAAAATCAGTGCCTTGTTCCCCGTGTTATCCTTTGCTTCAAGTTCCTGCTTATTAACCATTGTATTGAAACGTTGTGTTGAAATCCATATAATGGTGTTATATGGTCCTGCAAAGCAATTCTTCAGCCGCTCACGACTTCAATGAGCACTAGGTGTGAATTTAGCTGCGCTGGAAGGCCAGCTCAACCAAAAATCGCTCGGAGAATCCATTGCTCATTGACATCTGCTATCCCCTGAGCTGAAAATTGTTTTGGAGTGCACACACCGAAGCCGGGATTATACCTTGGAGAGTCCGACGCTATCTGGAACCGCTGTTGCATCTTCCTTGTTTCCTCGTCCCCGCCCTCATCATGTTCGACCCCGCCTCGACAGTTGGCTTCAACTTCGGGCCGTCCACAATGATTGCCGGCTTGGATATGTATCTGCAGCAGCCGCCAAACTGCTTTTTGAACGCCGACCTAAAAAATTAAAGATTGAATGTTTTCAATTGTCTGCTTGATCTTTCAAGTCCCTGTGCTTAGCCAGACAGAACGCTATCCGACAAGTGTACGCCGTGGTTCTTATTCTTGCTCTCATTGGCCCTGAGATCCCGAGGCCCCCCCGACATTGTGCAAGGTTATCCTAATCCCAAATCTCAATTCACTGGCTCTGATTGTTCGTTCCAATTGTCACACTGTTCATTCACCCGGCACCACAGTCTCCGCTCCAGAATCCCGCTCGAATCGAGCAAGGCAAGTAACATCAACGCATTTTTCTTCTCCGCACCATCGTATACCCATACTTAGCACACTTGAATTAATTTTTTTTCAGCCCCATCTTCCAGCAGTTGCCAGAGTGAAGCGCCGGCATGTCTTGTACGCATTAATATTTATGAGTTGATGCCTTACTTTGGGGTACGACATGGCGGCGAGATGTGCCGAAATTCCCGGTAACGTACGTTACTGGGTCTTAGGGCGCATGATTTTTAGATTTTGGCCGTGCATCACATTTTCGTCAGCGGTTTTTGCATAATCACCTTCTCTCGCTGCTATTTGGTTTTGGCTTACCTATCCTGTGTCTGCACAGAACCTTTTATTGGGCTAAACCAAGGGCAGCAATTGTGGCGGGCACTTTGGATGCTGCTCGATGGCCGGCCGAGTGCTCGCCACTTACTTTTTCCCATGCATAGGCAAGCTGGCTATGAACCTTGTCAAGCAGGCTAAATTAGCAAACAGAAACGATTATGATATTGTGATAAGCAGCAAAACCAGCAAATGCGCAAACTACCTTGGCCTAGCCCTACGATGACTATGTTTCTCTGGGTTACTTGCTGACTTATAGTGCTCTGCATTTTCCTTCCGTGTCTCCATCTCCAGCTACGACTCATACTTTGGCCTCGCGTCCGCGCAGATTCGAGCCACACACAGGCGAATTATATTATTATAAAAGTGTTGGTTTGAACCCCAGCGGGCATTGTATTTATGGCCGTCGATCTTACGTGCAATATCTTTCGGTGAAAATTGCCATGATCCAGTGTCAGTCAAATTTCAACGCAGACTCCAAGCTCAATTATAACAATTGACAGTGAATAAAATTGGGTGTCGCCCCCATCGCGACAACCTCTCTGTATGTTTTCCAGCGGACTTCAGATACTTTTTGATTTTTCCAATCCTCTATTGGACTTCTTCACTGGGATTTGATTCCAATTTTAATCGACTCTGTGGCAGTCGCAGTAGAACCCGATAGGGTCGTTCGACTCGTTCACAGTAGCCTTTTTTCTTCCGTTTTTCGCTCTTTTTTCTCCCTTTTTTGTATTCCCTCTGGCGGGGGTTTTTTTTTTCCCTTTTCAATTTCCACATACAAAAAGGGTGCAAATCCAAAAGAAAATCTATATCCAACATGCGATATTGGATGAAATCAGAAGAAAAAGTATATAAAAAAAAGGCTACTATGAACGTTCCGTTTTTCTGCTCTCTTTTTTCACCCTTTTTCGCCCCCTCCCTTTTTGGCTCCATTTCTCAATTTCATGCCGTCTGTGTGCTCCTATCGTTGCTGAAAGACGGCATACTCAAATGGTCAAAAAGGACTGGGGTGAAATTTTCTGGATTTTATAGCTCACTCGGTTGCGTTATCTGCTAAAATTGGTACATTAAAAGGAGCAAAAAAGGGCACAAAAAAGGACTACTGTGAATGACCCTAATTTTACACCGAGCCCATTGTTCTGGTCAATGTGAACAGGTCGACCGAGCAAGCTTTGGGTTGCTCTATCACTGCTGTGCCAAAAAATCGATTCCGGTACAACAATATCCAACGTTCGGAGTTCACCTTTCAAGCAGCTTGAAGAACTGAAACCATCCTTGAAACCAAAAAACTCTCAGTGCCCTCTCATCATGTGCGGGTTGGGAATTCCAGTTATTCCACGGCTCTTTCTTGCATAGAGAAAGCCATCTACATATACCTCATGTATTAAGCAGATGCCTCGTATCACATTGTTCATGTTTGTCGTGTTCCGAAGATTCCCCACTTAGTCTCTTCTTTACTTTTCCACAGTTACCTTTCGGGGAGGCTTCCACGGGCTGTGCATAATGACATTGAACCGTCTACATGCCGGGCATTGGGGCGCTCAAGGACCGCTCAAAAGAGCGAGCTGTCCTACGTTGCTCCGTTTCTTTCCATCATCACCCCGCATTTAATCGGCCGCTCAGCAGCTTTGTTATCCCTTTTTTCTCAACCACGTTCCCTCCTTCAGCGCCGAGCTTTCTCAATTAGGTCTGCGCTTTTCCCATGTGTCTTCTGTAAATCAAATTACTCCTGTTTATATTCTTCCATTTTTCGCACTCTCAGGCCAGTGATTCCCGTATGTGCGTCCCAGTTCCTATTTTATTTTTGGGATTTGCCGGCTAACCTGTGGATCAGAAATTGGCTTCGGTCCATGGAACTGGACGAAGATTAGGTTATTTTCGACCTCGCCGATCAGCCACTCAACTTCCTTTCAAAAGGAAGCGTCTCTCTTTCGCCTCTTCTTGCAACCCCCATCATCTCCGCCCATATGGTACCGCTCTGTCCGTTTCGCTTCCGCCCTACTAACCCAAACTCCTCCCAGGGCGTACTAAAAGCTTGAGCTGACGCGTTAGGTTCTCTGTATGCACTTCTATCAATTTCACTCACTTTCGCCCCCAGGTCGTACTCGCCGAACCTTACAATTCGAGCTGTGTGGCACAATTCAAGGGTGCTCATGGACTGCTGCAAATCCGAGCCCCTCTTAGGATTTCCATCACAGCTAACCAAGTTGGGCGGGATAGGGATGGGTGAGAAATCCTGATTCACCCGGTAACCTGTTCTTGCGCTGTTTCCGCTCACAAACTAACCCGGTGGAAACACAGGCTCTTGGTCGTTATACCGTACCGGGCAAGCCAAGGTCGGGTTTAATTTATCATGTCCGCTCTCAATTCAAGTTCTCTTAGTGTTGACGTGCCGCAACGACTTCTCGGACCCGACATTAACGATGCAGGTGATCATGTCGCCCCTCAAGTAGATTACTTTCTCCCTACCGTCTCCATCCACCCTTCTTTCACCTGTCCCCAGTCCAAGTGATGCGATGAGGTAAGTGCTTTAGCACGCTGCGCAGTCACAAGATGTCTATTTGATTTTTCCAGGTCACTATTCAGCGGTGAGTTCCTTATCCATGGTTTCTTTTTTTGCAACCCCGCTGACCCAGCCTCACGGGGCCTAACGCGTGGACATCGCCCTGGATGTATCATTGGACTCATCGCCATCCAGAAAGCCCTGCACGCAGGCCAACCGACGCGTACTTGACGCGTTTCTGTCAAGCTCATTCTTCGTGTTACCCATTGAGTTCAATACTGAGATATTTCTATAGATTTTGATCATGTTCGCGTCCACGCTGCCGCTGACATCGTCTCAAATCCCAATACTCACGCGGCCGTGCCCCGCGGTCTGAGAGCGTCCCCGACGCGTCAGAGGACGACTATCATTTTGATTCAAACTTTGGACTTCTTGCGAAGCACCGAATGCACCTTACGTGTGTCGTGGCATATGATGTACTCTATTATGGATGCTAACCGCTTCGACGCATCACAGGTCACGAACACGGTACATTTTTTACTTAATTCTTGGAAGCCCCACAAGCGAGATAAGTTACCATCGCAAGTAATTAATTCTATATGCGCTCACGCCCAATGCTGACATACCAGCGGGTGGCGTTGCAGTATTTCATCTGTATTCAGCTGCTGCTGATATGATGTATGTTTCATCACATTGCAACTGTTCGAGTTGCTGATCCTTTCCAACCAGCGTTCATTCGGGTGTTTTTTGGCCTCTATCCGTTTATGAAAGGTGCTCAGTTCTCTTCCATTGATTATCCATTCACTCACTAATCTCCAGCGTGCGGAATGCATTATAACCTGTAATTGCGGCCGATAAAGCCAAGCGGTCGCCGATTAGATTGTACCCCGATCAGCTGACTTACCGCAGACGTCTGTATGTAGATATTTTGCAAGAATAATTATTTTTTGAATATGTGTCCACTGTACAATGTCAACCGGATAACGGTTGGTGGCCTTTCAATATACAATGGTCTGCACTTATGCCGGAGCGAAGCGAAGGCATGTCTTGTATTAACGTAAGCCTGTGCTGGATCGAGTTTAGACTCTCCATCCCACCGACTATTTTTCTCGGCGTTACCAGGCTGTGCCGCTCGTCGGCCTTACCTACTTTATTTCAATATGAAGTAGCGAATTGAGTCCCTCATTCTTGGCTGATTTCTACCAGATCCCCGCCGTACGTCATTACCTTCCTTATCCAACCGCTCCTCGCTGCACACGCCCCATCTGCCATGGCCACCGCGCAGCCCACGCTCAATTCCACTCTGTCATTGGGTAACCGGGGACGTTTACGGAACCTGTCCTGGCTGCCGCCGAAACTTCCGAGGACGAAGATTGAAGCGTGTGGAGGCGGTGGTATAGGTGTCCGCCGGAATACTGGCGAGCTCGACTTTCATAGATCCCGAACAGGATGTGAGGAGCGTGCAGTCGGGAATCCGACTCGGTATTTCTTTCTGTCTAGCAGAATTGTTTTTCTTCGCCCGATGGAGTATTGTACGTTTATCCAATATGTTTGGGAATGTCATGTTATTTATCAGTGGGGCGAGTATTTTCCAATCGTTGAAACTCATGGTTTAAACACGCTCATTCTTCGGTTCACTTCGGGTGCATCGGTTTTCATGACTTGCAGAAATACCGGGGTGATATATTTGCACCCCTGGCCATCACAGAGACATTTGCACAAAGGGTGGAGACTGAACGGTTAGTAGATTCGTGTCAATATTGCTGCGCAGCTGTAGACGCCGCCGGGCGGGCCCTTGTGAGTTCACACCGGCGCCGGACGGCATATGGCAATGGGGCGATGCCAACGGTCAACCAACGGTCTGCTCGCTGTGCAGGTGAGGAGTCCTATCCAAGTATGCTCTCGAGTATGATCTACTTTTCTCTAGACTGCCTTCATGAATAGATCACAGATCACCAGATTGAACCAAGCACCAAGTATTGGACAGCCCGGTGACAGTCGAAATATTAGTGCCCATGGTCACAGTCTGGCGGTTTCATACTTTCAGGCCGTGAGAGCTGCGCAAGAGTCTAGCTTTTCGGCCTGAGACAACGCGGTTTGTGTTCAAAGAAATTTAGGCACTCGCCCGTTCATACGCGGATGAAACACCATCGTCGATTGCCTGCGCATGATCACATCGACCACCATTGCTGCGGTTCGTTAGAAATAGCTCATATCTCTCGGTGCTTAGCTGTATAAAGGCGCTGAGGCTACGAACCAGTCGCCAAGCCTTCGTTGGTTCCCTATCGCGCCACATCTTGTGGGTTCATTTTCTCAGTTTTTGTTCTCGCATTTAACTGTCCGTGTTTTCCGAGCAGTTTGATCCCACACCATATCCGCATTGTCGATTCTCATCCCCATTCTGGCCTCTGTTCAAGCGCTCCATACCGGCACTTCAGCGGGACCTGTACCCCTAATTACCAACGGTGTCGCGATCGCCGCTGGACTCAAGATTCAGCCCAGCGTCGTCAACCGACTCAACAAGTTGCTTACGGACGTCAATGGGACACCCCTCACCAGCGAAGCTCACCGTGTTCGACTACAACAACATTACTCCCGCCGCTGCTGCCCAAGGGGGTTCCATTCTCCTGGCCACCGTAGACAACTTCCCCATTCCGAAGGAGCTTGGCCTCTCCGGCGCCTTCTCGTATATCGAGCCTTGCGGGCTCAACATCCCGCATCTGCATCCACGAGCGAACAAGATGCTTACTGTCCTCAAGGGCGTACTGAATACTTTGTGCAGGAGAATGGCTTTGACACAGTAATCGAGACCCAGCTCGGGAAGTACCAAGCAATGGTGTTTCCCATGGGGAGCATGCACTGTGGGTATTTTTTACGAAATGATTTTCTCTTCGGCCCGACTAAAGCTCCTGTCAGACCAGCAGAATCCTACCAGCTCCCCAGCCATTTTCATCGCCGCGCTCAGTAACGAAGACCTGGCCAAAGTGACATCGCCACTAGCTTCTGGATGCTGCCTTCCGACGTAGTGGGCGCTGCGTTGGGCTTTCCCCAGACAATTGGAGGAGGGAATATTGCCGCGTGGAAAGCCCACCTCCCCGTCAATTTGGCTGCGGGAGTCGAGAACTGTTTGAGTGTCGCAATAATTTTTATAACCGCAGGGGCGTATATCCAGTTCAGGTTAATTTGGGTGAAGAACCACACCTACCTATCTACGTACCGATTTATGACGGAAAATTGGTCATTTCGGATACAGTATCTCCGTTCCCTACTATTCGGCTCGTACAACACTTGATACGCCCATAAAATCTGGGGACTATGCGAGTTCCGACCCTTGAGCGCAACTCTTTCTTCATTCTCGACCCCCAAATAATGCCCTAGAAGTTCCAGCTACTTGATCTCGACCACTGGGTATGGTCCGTCTGCCGGCTCCACAGGCGTCCGGAATTTTATATCGTCATTCCCATCGGATGGCAGTCTATCGCCAATTACGACGGTGTCTTGATTCCACTGGCGACCCATGCCCACCCGCACGAGGATCAGGGTTGGCGCAATATTCTATCAACCAACGTCAGAAAATTACAAGTGGTTTGGGTCGTGATGTAACTTACAACAATTTGTGCGACTAGACCACCAGTGATGCCGGAGAATATCGCGGCCTAATCACATCTCTAAGTCAGTTTCGCATATATACATACGTTCCATGAATACTCACGAACTCTCCAGTGGGGGTGAGGGTGGTTAAAGAGATCACCCAGAGGATTAAACAGAGGCAATATATTGCACCGGACTCGAGTCTGGGATTAGATCAGAATTGGCCGCATCATGACGGGACCACAGGCACTCACATCAACACAATAGCAGTATTATACTGCTTTCGAAGAGTCGGGTGATGCAGGACAGTGTGCACCTGGCGTCCTACGTACCATATTCGGCCGGCTAAATCGATCAGCGAGGGCATCTACGAAGTTATACCACTCAACCTGTCAGAAACATGAGCAACAAATTCGTTCCCAGTGCCATAATGAAAGGCGCTCTGGAGTCGATATATGGCACTTGGTCTGGTGGTGTCAGCCAGGAGATAACCATAAGGACTGTCGAATATGTGTTCGAGTTCGAAAAGGAGAGCATGACAGCTTAAAATTACCGACAGTTGCCAAAATGCAAAATGCAGGCACGATCAGGACCTTCTTCTTTGAGCCCCATATAAGATAACAGCGATATAACTGGGAAGTGCTCTCAGTTCCGGGAGGCATGAGCTAGAGACAGAGGAAGTTACAAAGAGCAAGTCCGTTACTACACTGAATGTTTCCATCAGTGATGCTCGAAGGAAAGTATATAATAACCGACTTGTTCGTTGACACTCGCACGACTTCCGTGAGCTGAAGGACGCCGAGCACCCCAATAAGGCGCGGAAGGTCGGTGGAACCCTCAACCACTGCTTTAGTAATCCGAATAGAGACCCCGGCCATTGCGACGACGACGAAAGTGCCACATGTCCCCAGCAAGAACATGGCTATTGTGGTGCCAACTAGAAGTCGGCGACGCGGCACATTTCGTTGTGCGAGTGTGCGAATTGAGGCAATGAATAGGAGGATATATAGGCCTGCAGGTTTGGTCAGATCGAAGGAGGCGGCGGTAGAACATTGAATAATTCACCATAGAGCAGAAGTGTAGTCTGGGATTAAGTTAACACTTCGAATATCCTGGATCTTGGAGTACCGCAACTTACACAGGTGAGACAAACGATATCCACCATGATGGCCCAAGAAGGCGCAAACAATACGGGATCCACGACATACTCCATGGTGGTGAGAAGGTGGAGGTGGTGGGGGATCATCCGAAAATCATCCATCTTATATCGAGGGAGTCATTTCACAAGTTCCCATGAGCGCCATCTAGACAGAAGTTCTCTGACGGGAAATCAAAAAATGGGCGGTGTACGGCGTAGATATACGGCGAGAACTCAAGGTCGGAACGTCGTTCAGTTGATCTGCTTAGCGGAGGTTTTTCCCCGAAGGACGGTGCTTGTGCCATTTCATGTGGGATTAATCCTTGATCCTAAGAATCGAGTTAATAGCAGGTCAGGTATGAAATCACAAAATTAGCACTGACAGTGTTCAACAATCGGAATGTCAGACGCTGTGAACGGTGCTGTTAAATTGCGCCACAACTCCCAACTCCGGGATTGCGTCTTCCCATGCGCAGTCTTCTCTTCAATGCTCCACCGCTCAGTCTGAACGAGAACGAGACAGCCGCAGTTTTGTTTGGGGAAAGAGAAATCAGCGGTGGTCCAATCCGTGGACCGCTGATATCCGGGTCGCAGGGAAGCCCGAGAATGAACATCAAGCCCAACTCTACGTACTTCCTCATCAACCCCGATTCGTGGATGCCTACAATATTTTCTGAAAAATCGCAAGTGATAAGTTCAGGGCATGGGAGGGCGGTTTCGTCGATGAGATGCAGCCATGCGAGCGGTCATTGCGACGTGGTTGGGAAGAAAAGACTGGCACTCGTCACTCCACCATGACAAGGTATTGTACAGCCTCCGCAGGCTACTGCAGTGCGTCCATCTTCTGATAATTCGCACCATCTGGATTCCGGCCCACAAAGACATTCTCCTATGGATGTTGTTCCACACCGACTTGAAGCTCTTCCACTTCATTTCTGTCACCTCATCGCTATTTTGCGCGATTGCCTGGGAGGCCATGGTGTACCAGCCCGTATTCGGAAGCACCGCGAGCTGCACGGGCGGAGGCATTACGGATCCGACGGCGTCATTGGCAATTGCGCCTCGTTGGGCACCAATACTACAATCGCGGTCAGGACCATATTAAACGCTCGCAATATGAATTGTGCGTCGGCTGTTTCGAATTAAATATACCGGTGAGCGGACGTGATGGATCAACAACCAAGTACGCCCGACGAGTCGACTGACAGCGAGTAATCAATGATGCCAGTATCAACACGCCCTGCATGGATGTGTGCTATTGTATTTTGCCAGTACTTGGTGGCTAGCTCATAGAACTCGTCTTCCTACTCGGTGCACTATTTTTTCTCCGCGCACAACCGCTCCTTTGTCTAGTTCAGCAGCCAGCCCAGGGACGTCGCAAACAAGGCCCCAAAATCGTCAGGCACAGAAATCCAACCCCTGCACTCAGGCTTCTCCCGAGTGGTCAGTCCGAAACGGCTTGGCGGCACAAATTGGGAGGTCTCACTGCGGCCGAGTCGGAAACGCAGAGTGTCTTGAGTTTTTTACAGGAAGGTGAGTCAGTCTGAAATCGATTGTTCTTCTGAACAAGAATCCCAAATCGACTGATATCGAATATGGTTGTTCACTGAATATACATTAACTGATACTCGGCGGCAGCACGAAACCCGCACTCACATTTGACTTCTCCCGACCACAGCTTCTGGATGAATCTCTCGGAGTCTCTGCCCTGACTTGGCCCTGACCCAGTAGTACTAGCGCCTTGAGAACACCGACAGAAGACTGTCGACCTGAAATGGCTGTCAAAAGATCTTCAACGCAAATTTTGTATGGAATTATATGGGTTGATTTCAATGAGGTGTCCGGGCGCAGGTCAGAGCTGCACTCGCACAGCCACTGTAAATTGCCGCTCCGCTCCGCTCCGAGCCAGCGGATCAGTCAAGAGACTACACTACATAGCGCGAACGGGCGGCTCGATGATCGATCAAGCACCGATGCGATGTCAAGATCGTTTCACGTCTGCGCAAATTGTGCGCACAGGAAGTTAATTAAAGCTAAGACTGTAAGAGGCGACTGTGCCAGTCAGTTTGGGGAGTCCGAATTGTGACGATTGTTGCTTCAAAGTTGATTTGTCTGCGCACACCCCGGCCCGATCTGAACTACACTGCGCACAGCGCGATATGGAGAAGCTGGGAACTGGGGGCGACGCGAAGATGGGTCGGCTAATTTTCATGTATTCCTATTATTTTGATATTACAAATTACGAATGAGGGGAGTATGACGAACCCAGGAACTGGTGGAGAATGAGCAAAGACAATCTGCATGTCCATCAAGCCATCACTTTGCCCAGAAATTTGGTATGGACCTGCCTCGGAGGTCGTGTAGGAATGAGACAACCAAAGGCGAGAGAATGTAGCGGCGGAAGTCTAGAGAGGCGATTCGTGTATAAAGAATATATACTGGGAACGAGTCGTAAAAGAGGTGCCTCGAAGGCCGGATGTGACCAAAAGGATACGTACAATTACTATAACCAGAAGGAGAAAGGTAATATCTTCCGTCGACCTTACGAACGTGGTGTGGAAACTCAAGCGACATTGAGGAGCAAGCATTGCGGTGTGACTGCAATGTCCGGCGCAGAGTGTGGAACCAATTTACTGGTTGGGCTCTATCCTCTCAATGTCAGTTGTAACAATTCTCAAGTTGCCCACCTATACTTAATTCAAATGGAAGATTAGGCCTCACTTGCCGGGGTGCTATAGTACTGGAGCTACGATATCAAGTTTAAACTAAAAGTCAATTATTCCGCTCCACTGATCATCTCCTTCAAAATTCAACGTGCTCCATTGATGAATGTCTCAGATGCGAAACATCGCGCACCGGCCGAACTAACAGCCTACCTACGTGATTCGTCGCTATTTTGGGAAGGATGTTGACCCCTCCACTTCTGCGCCCCCGATATACTTTCTCTTTCCCACTGCAAATCAGTTCGAGGAACACCAGTGCAATAGCTATCCCTGACACCCCAAATGGCTACCTTCAACTGGCTCTTGAGAGAAGATACAAAATCATTGAACGCCGCTGGACCCTATATGTCTAAACAACTGATCCGCGCAAAACGAAGTCCGTCCTGATCACAACGTGGAATGTTTCCTTGACATCTTCAGACGGTGATATTAGCGGCCTTCGCCGTTCCGCCCATGCATCGACTTTCATTGAATACGCATTTCATGCACCCACCTTGGCCAAATATTTGTGCGAGGTTGAAAACAATCTAAGGAGCTGGATTTTAGAGCAGCGGTCATTTATAGAGCAGCGGTCATATTGGAATTGCTCCTCAAAGCGCAGCATGTGCGCGTGCGGCTTCAGCGTCCCCTATGTAAATTGGCATGGATGCAGCGTGTGATGAATTTTAAATTCCTAGGACAAATATGCGGCGGAAAGGCGAATAGGGGAGAAGTTGCCCTGGTGATCGCTAAGTGCCTGATCCTACGTCTTTGATAAACGGACAGTTCTCGTACCTCTGACAGATCCACTCTTTTGCTTCCCATTTTTTTTCCACTTTATGTCTCTCCCCGCACTGGACATCGTCACTGGGCATGTTGGATTCCATTGTGTTCTGAGAGACGAGCTTACATGATTTATTCAGCGCCTTGCTCGTAGGCACCTGGGTCAATTCAGTGAGCTTTTTATTACGGTCGTCCACGAGGCTCTTGAAGCAATCTGAATCCCACCTAGCTTTTGTACACCGTGGAAGTCACACAGGTTTGAAGTTTCCTATTCACTGCAGCGAACTGCTAAAAGATGGCTTCAGGCTGCCTACTATTACCGCCACTTTAAAAACGACCATTGGATATTGAAGGTACATCCAGTCCGCTGTATGTCCGTCTCGTCCTTGATTGTATGTGTTCGCAGACGCTTGTAACGGCCGCATGCACCATTGATGCCGTGTCGATGATCGGGAACTACGCATGCGTATATCTTGTTCGTCCCGTATTTCGCTCTCCCCCCGTCGGCAGACACCCATTCATTTGCTTAGTACACGATAACCCATGCTGGTTCGTCTTTTATTTGATCTACTAGCCGCACCTATTCATCTGTTCCGTCTGGTAGGCGATCCGCAATATTTGGCGAATCAATATTGGGCAAGCCATTTTCTATCTATCATAACCAACTCCGGCGAACCTACTATGCATCCAGCCCGTTCCTCTTTATGTGTTCAGCACCGGCATCGTCGCTGCTTTGGTCCAGTCATTTTTGGTCGCAAGATACTGGAACTTGTGCGTGTTTCGTCGCAGTTCAATGTCGTGGCACTCAAACCCGATGCAGCACCAAAAATATCTTCATCACTTTGATTTTGTCCGCCTTTGTCACAGTCGCAGTAAGGTTCTATTCTTCTACCCTTTATAGAGTCTCATTCCAACTTTTATGAATAGGTCGGCGCCGCCTTTGCTAGTGGGGTATCGATCTCGATGTATTCTGCATACAAGGATCGGGGGCGACTCAGGATACCCGCAACGTGCGTCGTTCGATTATTGTCCATTTCATAAACAAATGCCATGATTGTAGGATTTGGCTTGTGGCTGAGGCCGTAACAGATATATCCATCGCAGTGTCACTTCTCTGGGAGTTCTGGAAGGTCAAGCCGGCGTTCAAGGATACCAACAGGCGGGTTCATGATACTTATGATCGTGAACGCTTCAACGCATCTAATGCCTGGTCACAGTACGCTGAACAGACTGGCGGCACGGACCATTCAAACCGGTTCCGCTGGGGCCATAATTGCCTTCGCTGCCCTCATTGCGTAGGAGCTATACGCATTCCCACTGTGTTCGGCCTGACATATCTAGTCATTCAGGTACCTGTTGAACAACCAGAGTAACGGTGCTTGCGTTTGTACTTGATTATCCTTGCTCGATGCTTATATGATCTTACAGTCCCCCTGGGCATTGCGTACTGCCTCGGACGCGTCTATATCTTGACTATGGTTCCCCGTCCAATTTATCACGCCCTACGTGCTTCTCATAAATTTCTAGCTCGCGAACCTCAATATCAGGTCATCGGGCAGATCGGGCAAGTCGGGCGGCACCGGGCCAAGCATGGGATCTTCGGGTGGGATGCCCGGGACACGCGGTGACCGCGCCGCCACTTCGGCACGGTTTGAAGGCGAGGATGAATACGGCGGCATTCGTGGGTAGTCTTAAACTTCCGTCGCTGAGGCTGACAAAGGTTGTATTATAGAATTGCACCAAACGGCGTTGTCAATGGTTGGATCGTCCATTTTTGTGTATCCTCACGACTGAATTTTACCTGAGCAGGTGCGCATCGACAATGGAAAGGACCATTCTCAGGTCAAATCCAACGTGCTGTTCCCTTCTGAACGGGACGACGACTCGAATTGACCATGTCAACTCAGGCATCAATGGACCCCCAAAATCCCGTACTCAGTATCGTCCCTGCGTTCAAATAGTGTTCGACCGGATTCGATTCTAACGCAGAGCGATATGGGCATTTGTAAATTATCTATCACTACCAATTATTTATTTATTTTAGAGAAGAATGGAAGTTATATTGCCTGTAGAAACGTAAGAACTTTGACCCGTTCAAGAGGTGTGCGAGGACCTGTTCCACCAGACGAGATTGATATTCCATTTCCTTCTTTTGACAATCGGTCGCATCTGCGCAACTGACGCTCTCGTCGTGCCCTTACCAGTCCTAAGCAAGGTCCAGCGCCGCCACTCTAGATTTCTTGCTGTACCCATTGCTCGCAGTAAAGTAAAGTTCGGTCGACCATGTGTCGCATCTGCCTGAAGCCGGCGGGACAATAACGCACAGAAGACCGTGTGTTAGCTCGACGCAGGAAATATGGGTTGAGGCGAAGCGTCCGGCTGTCTTGGTACATATATACTGCAGGCCTTGCCGTATTTTTTTCAGAAAGCCTGGAGAACAGGAAGCGCATAAGTATAAGCATCACGAAGATGAGAATCAAGAATTCGAACGTCAGTGTTGAGTGAGGCCGTCATTTTCTCATGAAGATAAATCCTGATCCGTGCAAACGCGTGCTTGAACTCTCCACGGTTCTCGATTTCGAAATTCTTACTAGGCCTCGCATCGCCAAATTCGCGCGCCGTGTCATCATTGCAGATTAAATTCTGCTTGAGTATCGTCAGCGATTGAGTTCCGGATCCGCCCAGACATGCTACCGAGTGAGCTCAGACACAAAGACATGCGCCCAAATCTATAACGAACCCACCACCCCAATACATCAATTAATACCCCTCCTCACTAACCATATCCCAGCCGTCCTCCTCCTCAGCGAGCGCCTTCCCACCCCCACCCTGTCTGTCCCTCCGTTTCTTTCCCGCAGCCCCTTCGTCATTCCCACTCGCACGATGCTCCGACACGACATTCACACTGACATGTCGCGCGAGCGCCGCCCGCCGGCCGCCCCCGCTCGTCACCGCCTGCAACACCTGCCCGAAATCCACCGGCACCGCGCTCGGCGTGGGCGGGGCGAGGCGCGCATTCGCCAGCACATTCGCGGTAGGGGTGGGCAATTGTCCCACGACGTGCCCCGCCGCCACAGCCGCAGTAGCATGCGACCTGCGCCCGAGCTCCGGCGCGCAGCACACGGCCCAGAGGTTGCCGAGGACGTCGCCCGCCTGTGCGAGCGGGATCGCCAGGCCCTGCGTGTGCGCGAGGTAGAGCACGTCGTAGAGGAGCATCGCAAGTGCGGTGGTGAATTGGGGTGTCTCGGGCGCTGGTGAGGGTTCAGGCGAGCGGAGCGTGGCGGTCGAGTTGTCGAGGAGCTGCGAGACGGAACCGGAGAGGTACTGGGACTCGGCGAGCGAGGGTGGGGGTGGGGGCGGATCGTCGGAGGGGGTAGGGGTCGGGGACGAAGAGAGCGAGAGGTGGAGAGGGTGACTTGCCGTCCACCTATATTTCATTTCGTCAGCACCTGAACCCGCAAGAAAATATTGAGTGAGCGAGAGCGGAATGTACGTACCTTCCCCACCCGCCCTTTTGCGGTCCGATCCACGGCACGCCCACGCCGAGCTTCCCGCCTGTCCAGCGCACGACAAACGGGAGCTTTACGCCCAAATACCACGCAAGCAGGCCGAGGAAATGCACGGCGTGCCCGAGGACGGCGTTGATGTGCTGCGGGGGGTAGCGCCGCACGTCGCCAGGGACGGGCAAGATGAGGTCCCCGATCGTCCATTCGCCCCTGGCGCCGGCTTTGCCACCCAGCGGCGGCCGTCCCCCGACTTCGACCACATTGAAAACCTCGACCAGCTCCTGTACGAGCCCCGCGCGCGCGCGCGTAATATGCGATGAAAGATTGGCTAGTGATGCTAGGGGTGTAGCGAGTGTAGGATGCGGTGCCGTGTTCGGACTCGCAGTACTCGTCAGACTAGTGGCGGCACCCAAAGTTCTTCGCCGCGCAGCGTTCGACTCGCGCAAGCTGCGCAGTCGATCGCGCTCTAATCTCTGTATTTAATTGCCTGGTTTTTGAAGGAAAAACGGTAAAGTAACGCACTTTTATCGTTATCCTTGCGTAGTCTCGCAAGCGCACTTAGCAGCTCATCTACCCTGCCTTGAATCTGTGCAACACTTGCTCTTCGTACGCGCGCTCCTTCGACAATTCCGAGCGCCTTGTTGGCCTTTGCCACCTGCTCATCGCGCTCTGCCGCGAAATGCTGCGTGTTCACGCGGAAGTCGCGGGTGCTGTTCGTTTTGGTCGAGTTTCAACCTAGTTCAGACGATGAATACCTTCAGAAACTTACTGGGTCCGGACACAGTTAGTGCAAAAGAACTGGCGCTGCTTGAGCTCGCAATTCCTGCACTCCATGAGAACGCGGTGAAGAAGGGGCGGTGTGGCTGTGCCGCCGCGTCATCGGCATTGATGGCAAATATAGCCACATAAACCCTATCGGGAAAGTACAGAAAACAAGCTGGATTACGGACCTTGTAGTCAGCAATCGGGCATCTGCCAACGAGAGTTGTGAATCGGGACGAATACAATGGCCATGAGAGCTTTTTGCCTTGTCCAAGCGCAGTTTACTTGAGCCGATTCTTGGCCGATTCGGCCGAAAGGATTCAGGAGAGAATGCTTGGAAGTACGAGAACAACTTGAAGTCGGCCACAACGACGTGAACGCTTGGCGCAAGAATCCAGCTATCCAATGGCAAAATCGGATTTTGCTTGGTATTTCTTTCATTTACGAGTGCTGAGCCTCAACACTTATTAGGGTTGTTCACAGTTGCCCTTTTTCCCACCCTTTTTCGCCCTTTTTACCATTCTCTTCATTTTTGGCCCGGTTTTTTCCCCCCTTTTCAATTAGAAGTAGAAAACGGGTAGAAGACCAAAAAAAACGGGGTCCTACCTGCAATCCTGCGGGAAACGAGAAAAAGGGCACGAAAAAGGGAGCTCCAGCCCTTTTTCGCGCCCTTTTTGGCTCCCTTTCTCCATTGTATGCAGCTTGGGTGCTCATATCACTCCTCAAAGGTCACATACCACTGGGGTGAATTTTTCTGGATTTTATAGCACATTATCTGCTGGGCATGAAAAATGGCGCAAAAAGAAGGGAGCAAAAAGGGCGTGAAAAGGGCGACTGTGAACAACCCTATTATTCATGTCCCTCGTTGCTCCCACGAGTCTTTTGCAACCGAATTTCGTTCGCTCAGGACCTCAGGCCTCAGGAAGGGGATGCGAGGCCGCGAAGCGGCGAGCCGCCGCTTGTACCATTTAAATCGACTGCGGCGATCAAAAAACATTACCTGAGGAAAAGGGCCTAGAACTCTTAGGACATCGGTGTCAGCCTGGATATTACCTGTCGAATCTCTTCAGGTAAGTACTACATAGCCCTGCGTTGCTACTTCAGACGACCTGCCGCCGACCTACACGACTAGCACGGTTGAGCGATCATCATGATGAACGGCGAGAGTAAGTGAGGTACAAGCTCAAATTTTGTTGTAGCGTCTGCTTAGAAGAGACTAGGGCGAGAGTATTGATTGGACCAAGATTGGACCATCAGGATTCATTAGTTGCCTCGTTCATGCGTTTACAGTATGGCGATTTTTCTTTCGTCAACGAGAAAGAAAAATAAATAATTGGCTCTGCTCGCCCCCACAACAACGCTGTGAATTATCCAGAGTTTTGGACGGAGTGAGTTGCCAAACATGTGGCAGTGCAATTCTTTCTTCCTTCCCGCTACCAATCAAACGACCCAGGACTCGCCCAACAGGCACGCCTTTGAACATTTACACTGAACTATCGCTGATGCGGGTTCCAGCAGACATGGATGAGCTTTCCAATGAGGTACTACATACCAACATGCCACCGACCGCCGACGAGAGTGACTACGTCCGCCGGCTTATGCTGGAACGCCAACGGGAGGCTTTGGATCTTGAACGGCAGTATCGTATTGCACACGCCGCCCTACAGGATATCAGTGCACGCCAGCAACAAACTCAACGCGATATCAAGACTTTGACCGCTGTCTTGGCACCTATGCGGCGGATCCCCCTGGAAATATTAGCTGGGGAGATATTCCCATCCTGCGTTGAAATCGGCAAGTCGGATTACATGTCACTTGGTCGCAGTTACACCATTGACGATCCGCGCACGGCTCCCATGGTCTTGACCCATGTGTGCGCCGTCTGGCGCGATGTGGCGGTGAACTCCCCTCGTCTTTGGGATCATCTTTTGTTCCATTTCCCAAGACGATTCGCCCACAGACGAGTTCCTATGATTGATACCCTAGTGCATAGATCGAATCCTCACCCAATCACGGTGGCAATTCATTCCGATTCATATATGCATAACTGTGCGCTGCCTATCCTGCCCGCATTAATGAGTTTGCCGCAATTCCGAGAGAGGGTGGAAGCCCTCGATATCAATCATCCTATCATCGATTTCCAACGACTCCTTGGGCTTTCCAGGCCCGTTTTCCCTCTTCTACGGATCCTTGTTCTGAACCTTGGGATGCAAAAGTACGGCTACGGGCGACCTGCCCTAGGCACCGTTCTAGAGTTTTTCAGTTCCTCTCCACGTCTCTACCGGCTCGGTGTCCTTGCCGGCACAATGGATCCGATACCCGTCACATTCGCGTCGAACTTTCCCTGGTCCCAACTCACGGACTTGCGCATGTCGCCTCACTTGGATTTTTCCACGGCCTGCGCGATATTATCTCGCTGCACAAAGCTGCAGATATGTGCTTTCGAAACCCTCGAGTCGTCCTCCCCCAGTCATTTGGGTCACACCACCTGCACCCTCCCCGATCTCCAGGAACTTACGCTGCGAACGAACTCCGGCGGATCCTCATCCTCATTTTTCATCATCTTCACATTTCCCAATCTCCGCAAGCTGGACCTCGATCTCTTTGACTGGCCGGAAGACGGGCTTTTCGACCTCCAGCAACGCTCCCGCTTCACACTCACCCATCTTTCCCTGCGTAACGTCGGCCTCGGCGCAGCAGCGCTGACTCGGTTCCTCGTTGGAAATCCCACCATAGAACAGTTTTGCCTTGCTGAATTCCGCGACCAGGGTATCGTTACTGCACTGACGTACCACCCTTCACAATCTTCCATCCTCCTACCGCGTCTGAAAGACCTCCGGATCCGACTGGAATTCAGCGACATCTTGGTCGAGGAGGGCGAGGATTTGGTCAACATGCTCAAGTCTCGTTGTGTACTTCCGCCCAATAACGCCACGGCATTCGCGCCACTTGAGACTATCGAGCTGCACATTTCAGGTCCGCCCTTAAGCGCCGACGCTGAGGTGGGTATCTGGCAGCTAGAATGCATGGGGATCTTACACAATTATATGCCGAGGGAGTAGTATTTTACGGTGTTCCGTATATTTTACCTCACCCGTAACATCTTTTTCGCACCCTGTGAGGTGGTGCTCATTCTTTTCTACAAACTACCATGACTTCAATGCACCGTTACCCATGGACTCGTTCTGGGCCTTTTCTCGCCATACTGGCGTGTTCTCTCGGGAGAGGGTCTTGCAAAGCGAGAAACCCTGCGAAGTGGACGCTTCGAATGCGCTCATCGATACGGAAGTTTCACAACAAGCCTGCGAGGAAGGTGCATTGCGCCGAGTGGGTGCGGCCATGGGAGTTTGTGGATCGGTTCCTTTCGAAGTTGTCCAATTTGTTGTGCCTACTGAAATGTGCCTTGGCCCAGGGCGGTCGGGTGGACAGTACGACATCCGCAAACTCGTTTCCTGTCAGAAAGCGGTTGGTGGGTACGAGATGGGCAGACATATGGCTGCGATGACGTTCCCGCTGATTAATATTGATTCTAATCACGCGGAAGATCTTCAGCAGAAACCGATACTATTGATGTGGTAGTACATTGAGATGGTACAGTAATAAAAGAGGGTGCTTGCCGTAGCTATGATAGATGTCAATTAACACAATTTCCGAGTAAAGTAGGTGCCATATGGGTCGTAATGAAACCGGACATACATGTAAGATTATGGAAGCGCGCGCCAGTTTAGGGACGTGTTCCCTAGGGATCGCGGTGCTGCGTATGCGTATGCAGCGTACGGCCTTTCTGGATCGAATGAGGCCTCTGAAATCGCCGCCGAGTCGCGCTGAACCGTCTTCTCTATTTGGATCTCAACAGCCTATGCGCCGGAAATATCTCAAAAGAGAAGTCACGAAGAACAGATAGGAGCGTGCGTACCGTGTGCATCTTGAATGTCGGTTGGTATCCATAAGCGCGCGGCTGCATTATGGTTATTATCGGTCCGTGTTCAAACAGTCGACGTAACGGGACGTACCGGAAACGTTGTGAGCGGGAAGCGACTGGTAAGCGGCGCCCGATGTGGGAAATGCGTATAATATTGGGTGAGGTGGTCCGATGTATCAAAGTGTTTGCCCGGGTCTCCCGAATGCATCTCCCTCAGCTCCTTGCGCGTGTTCAGCAGGACTAGCAGAGAGTTCGGATACACTGGAACAAATGCTTTCAATTAATACTGTTCTCGAGGCAATAATCGCAGAATATCGGCGCACGTTTCCCGATAACGAAGTGGAGACTGAGTGAGAGACTCGTAAGGGGCATGACGAGCCACTAGAATTAATTAGCGCCTCCGGCAATGGTGGTAAATGCCGGAACAACGTACGAAAACGAGGGCGCCGACGGTCGTGAGGCTGCATTGATTGTGAGCGATCTAGTCTTCGAAATGGACATGTAGAATTTGGAGCCGCGGCCCGTGTAGATCATAGTCAAGGCAAACCCCGAATGGCATGGTGCGCGAACTGCTAAAATAGGATATACTTCACGCACCATGTAATTAGCCCGTTCTCAAGGGTGTAAAGCGTCAGTGTATCGAGGACGCCTTTCATCCTGTGGAGAAGAATGCATGAATAACGAAAGTAAAACAAAGCAGCGAGATAAAAGAGGAAACCGCCCGTTGCCGAGGAACGCCACCTGGACATAAATGTCCCCAAATTGAGGGTTCTCGGTGGAATTAATTAATTAATAAAACACAAGACTCACACAGATGAGGTCGAGAGTTTCCGGATCCTGCGCATGTAGAAGCACAGACACGCAGTAATAACCATGTCTGTCCCCGCGGAGAGCGAAAGCCCCGCCGTGAAAAGGAACTAGACACACTCATCAATCCCAGAGGTTTGAAGAATGTGGAGCAGAGGAACGTACGTGGGGGTAGGGTCTGAAGAACACGGCCCATTGTTTGAGGCGCAGCCTACGCGTACCAATGTCAGTGCACAGGAACGGGAAGAGCTTTTACGGCACAACCATACATTTCTATGGTTGCGACTATGGGTAATAGAGATAGATCAGTCTACAGCTGCGAATTGCATGGTAAAGACATACGAATCGCGGCGACTACAAAATTGCAAATATAATCAGTACCGGATTCAACAAATGCGGAGAAGTTCTCACGTAGGCGGAGGGTCGCAAGAAGAACCTTGAAGAAGAAGAGCGTGAGTGCTGGCAGAAGGACCAAGATTCAAGTGACGCACGATAGGCACAGTGATCCACCAGTTTTTCCCGCTCGCTAAAGATTCCAGTATTTTTGTCAAAATCTACTCAACAGACAGCGTTGGGAGGAGGCGCACATCGGTAGATCTTCTGGGCGTAGAATCTGAGTTGAGGGTCATCAAGGATTGAACGAAGTATCTATGGAGTTGCGCCCACAGATGTACAACACAAGTCTGCATAGCCTTCCTCCTACATTTGAGCATCTGGCAGTTGACGAAAAAACAGACGACTTACAGTCACTAATATGGTGAGCTTCCCTCGACATTAGGCCCCGTGCAAAAGAAAGGTTCGCATTTGAACATACAGCAATAGACCTGAGTCGGACGCACATTAGCCCCCGGGACTAGATGGGACCAATTGGACGACTATACCATGGAATCGAACTCTGAACGCTGCTGTCACCAAAATGTAAAATGAAATAGTGGAAAAGGGCGGCCACGATGAGGAGTGACTGGGTGATATCGAGCAGCCTGAGGGATAAGTGAGACTCGCATTGCGATGTGGCTTTCTCGGCACGTAACGCACCATACGGTCGAAACGATCGCCATCTTGATATTCCCTTCATCGGGATATAATTTGAAGAATATTATACATTGAACGGCAACGATCCCGCTGAGCCTGTATATCAGGAAACTTCGTGAGAAGGCGGCGCGGTGAGGTGCAGAGCGCGAGCAGCAATGCGTACATGAGAGCCACCGCACCCCCGAGAAGAATAGGTCCGTAAGAGAGAGCAACACCATTCATCTTTGACCCAGCGGGGGAGTCCAAGGCAGCAGCAGTCAGAACAGCGAGAAAGATAGCGTAGTCATCAACGGTGTTGCCTTTAAGTCACGCATTTAGCTATTCTTGCATATGCGCATATGCTGCATCCTGTAACCGAGCGTCGCTTGTTTGTGTATTAGGACTGCTGCCGGCAGTTAATCCTTTCTTAGACGAAGGTTGACACCGTGCCTGATGGCCGTAAATTGTTTGAGGAGATTGTCCGCGAGAAACGCACTCCGGGCACGGAGGAACCCGCAGGCGTGTGAGGTGGCGCAAGATCGTAGACCGTTGTTTGATAAATGCGACCTGCAGAGTGCGTCGGTGGGAGCTGTCGGCGGGACAACCATCATTGAGCTTTGTCAGATAGACTTCGGACTGTCATGTCCACGCCCTACTGCATCCGACGTGTCTTCCCATCCTTCGGTATCAGTGTTACGGTGAACGGGTCTCTCGGGCAAGTTGCGGGCAAGCAGGCTCTTGATTAAATAGTGCTGGAGTACACTGTAGTTCACGAGTAACCGAGAAACATCGCGGCACCAGGACAAGGCGAAGAGATATCTATCAGATACCTATGCAGAAAGACAATTGGCGTGTAGCGGCTCTAAGTAGACTGCATGTCTTGTATATCGATGGGAAGGTCCGTTGCTGTCGTGTGAGAGGTGTCAATCAGACCTCCGGGACGCCCGTTTCCGTTGACGCCCTGCAGTCAAGTCTTACTACCTTATCAGAAAAAGAAACTAAACAAGCGCGCGTAGACTCGGAGCCAGTGGTGGTTTTAAGGCTGCAAGTTGCCGGTGACGCGCACGACCGTCTCTTCAACGGGAGTTGAGCAGACAAACCCGTTCCGTCTCCGTGCCGCCGCGAGCCCTACAGAAATATCTACGGGACGGGATACCTGTCACGGGCAGCGGGATAGTGTCGGTTCCTTGGCGCAGTCAGCGTGCTGCACTGCAGCTGTAGACTTCCCCACAATCCGCACGAGGTGCAACCGCGGGAAGCAGCGAGGAAAGACCCCACTCTCCATGAGCATATTATTATTTGATCTGGGGGTCAGAATTCGGATGTCCCCTTGTATCGAGGTCGTGATCGTTGCGTGGTCGCATCATGATCAACAAGCTTTACGACCCTTGCCTCCGGCACGGCTTACTTGCTGCGCTCGCAGCCGTCCCTCCGGCGGGTCCACAGCTTGTTGGGGCTCTGCCCCAAACCCCCGCTAAATCCTTGTTTCGCCGCAGACACGGCGGATACAGAGTCCGGGGGTTCGCCCGCACACGGCGGATTCCGAGTCGTGGGAACCGGCAGGGCGTGGGACCAAACCACGTGAATTTTCATGTGACTTTAGTGGCTGTGTACATTGTGTTTGTTGTTTGCATCTATGTGGCTGCGCCTTCTGTGCTCAACAATAAAGCTTTAGACGCCTGCCGGATAGACGGCCACTAAGACTGGGGCTCCGATTGGGCTCCGAGTCAGAGAAGTTTTTAATGGAAACGAAACCTACAGATCTCCGTTTCCGGAAAAGCTTTTGAAACTCCGGGATGCACACATGTCTCACAAGTTCAACATCTGTATGCTCGGAGTCTAGGGAAGTTACAGCCTGCAAGAGTCCGCCAATCTTGATACTCTCAATCGCCGGCGGCGTGAATGCACCATGCCTTCCGGTCCCGAAGTCATTGCACCCGCCGCAATATTTTTGAGCCTTCTGGTTACGGTAGGAATTAGATGTTTTTTTGAATTGCAATCCTTACAAAGTAAGACCAGACCGTTCCTGAACCTTTGGTTGAAATGGTACAGTATTTTGTATCAGGAACATCGATGAGGTTCGTGTGGCAGACCCGAGTGGGCAGCAGGTCTACACCCGCACATTGCCATTGTTGCGCTTGCAGCACAGCTCGCAACACCAGAATGCACAGCCAGCACACGTAAAACACGGTATCCAGCACGGCGCAAGCAACACCCTCCACATCCAACGCTCACAACTGTTCTTTTTCGTACGTTCCCGGCACCACTGAGCGGCTTCCAGCGCATCCGTTTGCTCTGGATCGATAAGCCATGAACACCGCACGCACTCCCGGGTGCAAGCCGTGCAGAAGCCCGGCGGGATCTGTTGGACGTGGTCCCCGCACAACATGTAGTAGACGAAGTCGCATACGCAGACGGGGAACCACACGGGGCAGCAGAGGACATCCGCTGTCCTTTGAGCGGCGCGGGCGGCCCGTTCAGTGCGGGTTGGGTTTGCTGATGGATGTCAACTGCCAATCACCGTAGAATAGAGGAGCAGAATATTTACGCTCTGGAAATGTGTACATGGTCAACGGGGAGGTTGGTCTTGGTTCTACATTCGGCGGCCCGGATTCAGTCAATACAGGCTACTTACGTGTAGGAAATGACTCACGCTGGGTGACGATTGTTTCCTCGAGGTGAGGGGCTTGTGCATCCGGATGCTCCTCTGAGTGCATATCGAGGAAGAGATTCAGGAACGAAATTTGAGGAGTGCTGTTATCAATGACTGCCAGCCGGTGAAAACAAGAACCGGATGCAATCAGAAAGCTGTCAATGTCAAATACTATTATACGGTTCCGACAGATCGTTCGATTAGTGGATTGAATTATCGGGAGCTCAATGTCTCCGAGCCAGCGTTAGAATGCACATAGCGTCCACCTGCACTGGAGTTGTGACCAAATTCCGCAGCACACCATCTTTTACTGCCAGTATGCTCTTAAATGCTCATGATCAGCTCGGTCCACTCAGCCAGGAAAATACCTCCGTGAAAGACGTTTACCTTCCAAAGTCCGGCGACTCGTCTAGATTTAGGTTTAGCAGAATGAGCAGAAACAAGTTGATTCCTTGAACGTTTCAGGCTGCCTCGAAGGCCCTCGTTTGCACCATATGTACGGGAATAAATCAGGATACAGGTTGGCCTTCGGTGCATTTTGTTGAATATTTGCTGACTTCTCACTGCAGCTCAATGCTCTGCTTGAATTGCCGTACCTCGGACGTCCTGCGAAATCTGGTAGATATCAGAACAAAGAAGTCGATATTGTGGCAATAGATTTCTATTATTCATAATCGAAGTTTCTACGGTAACACGGGAATGACATACATCTCCCACTCAAGAGTCAGTCAACCGCGCTGGACCACAATAGAACCAGAGGCCTCGTTGGTAGTCAGGATGTTCCTCCAGCAGCTCCCGGCGGAATCGCGTTGGTGCCCAGGGAGCCACTCGAGATATGTTTCAAAAGGGTTGTCGAAGTCCTCCTTCAATCGCGACACCACGAGCTGGAGATAGACGCTGTCATCGAATCGCAGAAGGGATCGTAAGCACAAGACTTCGAGTGCGGGGATCAGGGCCGTCTCGTCAGAGATCTGAGTTCCCTGCAGAAGGGCGCCTGTAATCAAGAAGCTGAAGATGTGCTCCCTGCTTGGCGTGCCATCGGAAATAGCCAACTCCGCTAACAACGGTAATACTGTAAGGCAGCCCAACAGTGCCTCATCTGTCATTACTACCGTGATCTCGAGACGGGTGAGATGACTGTGGAAAGAGGAGCGCTCGGCGAGTTTCAAAAAATGTTCTGCGTGCCACATTGGAAGCGGTCCTTGATCAGAACGGGGCTGGAAGGCAAAACTCTGCAAACGGGGCAATGTAAGAGATTCCAAGATTTGACCGACGGAATGTTTGGCGAGCACAGGGAACCCGATAGACTGCACATTCGAAGATACCGAGAGATGAGATGTGGAGAGAAATCTGGGAGACATCGATGTTGAAGCCGGTGACGACAGTGGCATGCGCGAGCTGTAGCAACGACAAAAAGGCAAGGGAATCATTATGTCGGTCCCCTATGTATGTGAACGTGTTGATTTGAGCCCATGGAATGTCGGGCACATTTCGACTCAACCACAGAATGTGAATTCTGTTAGCCGCGGGGCGACTTGGAAGATGTCCGCCGTTCTCCAATTGACGATGCAAATTACGGACAGCTTTTCCAGCTGGTGGGGGTTATCCCTCGCACCACTCAGATGCTGGCTTGACTCGAGGTCGCACGAGAAGGCAAAGTCTTTCCACCTCCGCGCATGCGTGGCAAGTACCGCCAAGACGGGTTGCGAACGGGGACTGCCGGAGTGGCCGAGCACTTGAATTGTCAACAGATTATTCCGCTTCGCTTCAAAGAAATGGAGAGAAGTGAAAGTAAAGTCTCTGAAGAAATGGTGGAGTCGTTCCAGAGAGCCGTATGAACAATAATTCTGGACCATAACTTGGGTGTTTCCAGAGATTGTGTGCCAAAGCGAGGATACCTATGATGAAAGATGATGAATTGGCTGTACTGTGTACAGCATCTATGGACATGCGCACCTAGAAGAGTTGGAGGAGATGCCACCTGCCAAGGCGACTCAGTTCTTCTTTGAACATTGTCGCGTCTGGTAATCGGCTGGCCGGACAACACATATAAAAAATGTGTACCAGCAGTTCGGTGGGTAGGCGTCGAATGGGGGCCAAGATGCTCCGGCATCCGTCGGCATAATGCGCGAGGATGCCACACTCGGATATCAAACGATCGAACGGCTTTTGAGCCCACTCTATCGCAGCGTTGTACAGCACGAGGTCCGTTGGCGCTGCTGACTTCATTCTCCGAAAAGGCAAGATGTCGGGTGGCAAAGCATTCGACCGTAAGATATTTCGAAGCTCGCAGATTTCGGTGGCATTCGGGAGGAGAGTGGAAGTGAAATCGTCGAAGACTGAACCCCACCACAGTGGCTCATGGTGGTTCGAGACAAAGCTAATGATGAAAGCTGTTGCCAAACATGGCCCACTTGGCTTTCGAATTAGGCGCCCATCGAGTAGGCGCCTAAGCGGTAGCTTCCAATTTAAAAAATGAATTTCGTGTCATTGCCAAGTTGGACAGTCTGGTAAATTACTGGAAAAAACTCGGAGCGGAGGTCGAGCAGCCCCCCGTCCTACCTCCTCGACAGATGCGTTCCAGTGCGAAAGGGGAAGGCAGACGCAGCCGCGGAGAACGGATCAAACTGGGAATGATACAATCCGGGCCGGTTTGCTGAGCACCGTCACGACCTTCTCTTCTTCAATCCCCACCACATGTGGATGGATTCTGAGCTTTGGTCTAAGTACTTGCCCTGCAAATCTCGGAATATTCATATTCTCGTTGACTCCGGATGAAACGCACTTGAATCCTGTCGTACAAATTTTTCCAGGCAAGTCCTCGGGACTCGAATGCTCATACTGTACCGGTGGAAAAGTCAGCAACCCAGGCTAAATTACATGTTACGAATGCCAATTTAGGCAACCTGAGCTGAACACTTTGAAGGTGAACCACCATTGTTCGCTTGAAGGCAAGCCACCATTGTTCGTAGCTGTATGCAGCCTTTGAAATAATTCTGTTCTTCTTCCTATCCCCATCTCATCTAACTCTCAACTCGTTGGACCTGCTTTGCCTGTCAGATAGCTACGTTGATTTTCGTTTTTTTTAGCCCATTTTTACACCAGAAAAATGATTATTTTATTTCTCATTAAAGTTAGCAACCGACTGCTCGTTACATGTTACTCTCGGGAAATTAGGCAACATTTTGGAGGCCCGTTACGCGTTGCCGTTGCTACCATACACGTTGGTACAGTACAGTGACGTAGTACAATCTGGAGTCACCACATAGACGAGTGTCATTTCAAATTACACGAACAGACATTAGTCTTGCGGTCAGATCTATTGTGACTGATCATGAACTCAAGGCGGATCACACTGCATCCTGAATTGGACTTCCAATGCGGCGGCTCTCAAGAAATGTCGTCAAGCTGTATGGATTCCCGCCAATCCTTGGACCATATCCCAAATAATTCCTCCACGGAAACCCTCGGCGATTGGGAGACGTGGATAGGCGAACGCATTCGATCCGACGATCTTGTGGTGGGAGTCGAACGAGAGATTGGGTATCACCCCCACCACGACTTGCTTTTTCCTTCGCCCCATTTTCAAGGCGATATCCTTTGGTATTACTTCCGATGCTGTTACTTCACTGCTCTCGACCCTCAATCACAAATGCCCCAAATTATATTTCCGTGTCATGGAACTCTGACCATCACTTGCGATCTCTTTCGCGTTTGGTGTGCGGGTTGCAGTACAAAGGAGATACCTGTTCTTTCCCTGGACCAAGACGTCTTAGAGCATCTGTCTCGCTGTCGCTGTTACCTCTCTATTGCGTATCCAAAGATCAGGCCCACAATTAAATTCCTGCAGATGTGCAGTACCTTTCCGTTGGAGAATTCACGACTTAAATTCCTCGAATTCGTCCCTCGTCGCTCGGGCTACAGGCTTGGCCCACTCGACTCTCACGAGCCTCACCCAGTATAGCGCCTGCGAGAGGGACGTGCCCGCGTCAGCAAATAGCCTGATCCCTGGCCACTCACTTTCCCCCTTCTCTGTTTCCGCAGTCTCACCACGTTTTCCGTGGCGAGTCCATCGAATTCGGTTTGGGCGGCGAATCTGTGTCACATTTGGCCTGTGCATGGCCGCGTGTCTGACGGTCGATTGCTGTGTCCCGCCTTGCACACAACGATCGCCTGCCTCCATGCCTTCGCTCAGCATTGTCCGCGTCTACACAACCTCGCAACACAGTTCGATGCCATGGACATCCCGGCGCACTCAAAAACCGACCCCATCCGCCACCATCTGGCGTCGTCGGGATCCCCGATGATCTCGCCGTGCGATTCCTTTCCAGCGTGACCCCGAATTTTTGGTTTACCATGCGCTCCGAGCATTTCCACACCACGGACAGGGAAGATCATGGAGAGGCCATTTGGCGCCGTCGTTCCTGGAAGAAGGTCCGAACTTTACTGTGGGAGATGTCGGCCAGGCACAAAACGAAAGCCGTCGGGGACGCAAATTTGAATCTGGCTGCATTCGCGGACCACTCTGAGTTCCTCAAAGAACGTGAGGCTTTGGAAAGTCGGCGCGTCGCTCAACGGGTCGCCTCCACCCAGATTAATTAGACGAACTACTAGTCGTACAGTATGATCCTCCACCGTTCGATCCAAGGGAATCAAAGAATATAATCAACGCTGCTAGTTCGCATTTTCCTGCTCCTTGTATGCTGGCGGTGGATTTTCCAGGACATCGGGATCAGTGTTACTTCTAGGTGTGCGCTTCGGCTTTAGCCTCGCTAGGATAGTCTTTTCCCTGTTCGCATACGCCATATCTTTCAATCCAACCCTAACTAAGTTCCACAGGGGGAGGACGAGGAGGAAGTAGGCGAATAAGCCGAGGGTGATGAATAGGGGGAGCATTCCGAAGACGGCGGTTATGGCCCATTTCCATTTGGTGAACGAGACATCGAACAGAACCTTAAATAGCGGAATGAGCACTGGGTAAATATGGAAGCGTGAGACACCGACCTGAGCCTCATTTGCGGGATTATAATAGAGAGCTTGCGCAAAAGCCGCATGAGCCGCACGCGGCTTTTGTGCATTGCGCAAAGCCGCGGGTTTTTCTGCGCTGTTCTTAATTCTTGTCTTGCTAAATACCATCCAAATGCCCCTTGAATCCCATATTCCACTCCTGAGAGTGCTATTTGTTGGATGTGCAACTGTGGGAGGCCGCATTTTTTACGCATCACGAAGGTATCACTCAAGCTCCACTTCCTTTCCCCACACTCTCACGTCTGCTGCGCAGCAGAGGCAATGCCGAGGATGTTCCCTCTCCCCACAGCACCTCTCCTTCGCCTCAAGCAATCCTACACTGAAATAGTTGATTGACACGTCTCACATTTCAAATTTGCCATGCGGCTTTGCGCAATGCAAAAAAGCCGCATGCGGCTCGTGCGGCTTTTGCGCAAGCTCTCTAATAGCAAAACGATGTGCTATTCGTTAGGTGTCGATTAAGAAAGTCATCTGCTTTGTTGACATCCTTCGAAAAGTCTTGAACGTAGGATACGTTGTGCGATTCGCCATCGCGAGATGCGTAGAGGAGTTGTAGATCAACGTTGTAGCAGACTGGGCAGGATAAAGTGCAATAAAGATCGTTGCTTGACGAGCAGCAGTAACAGTTGCAGCTGGATGAAGTATTAAATGCGCTATTTAGAGGTGGGTGTGGTGCTCACGTGTAGGTGGTGCAGGATTGAGTGCACGTCGGAGGGTTTCCGGAGCAGCTACAGTATAATGATGTTAGAATGCGCGATACTTGAAGCGTGTTGTAGACCTCGAGGTGCAAGACGTGCATGTGTCGCAGCAAGTACTGCAGCAGTAATATCTGCAAAGCAAATGTTAATCGCGAATCGAACTCGAACTGAAAAGACGCGCCCTCCATCGCAAATGCTACCGATCTGTGAGGGACAGGAGATCTAATTTGAAGCACATTCAGTGGGGCTATATCCACTGTCAATGGATGAGATGACAGAACTGCACTGTGCTGAGCCACTGGGCGGATTTCGGCATGATCCCGTCTCGCAGGACGTCTCGCAGCAGTACCGCGAGGCGATATCCGAGCTGAGAACCGTGCACCGAGTGAGGGGCCACCCATGTCTCACAATTTCTATATAACGGACAGTCAGTTGACGTCTTCAGAGTAACTGAGGTCGATAAGTTTATATCTGGATAATTCAAGCCAAAGAATAACCCGAAGAACAAGGCTAGCGACACCACGAGGAAGAAACCAAAGCATTTGCACATTGGGCGTGCCATGATGGAGGTTGCGGATAAAGAGGCGCTGTATCGGGACAGGGGAAAACAACAGCTGTCTGAGTTACGTTTCGATGACCATTTCGACCTGAGGTTCAAGAACCGCAGCGGCCGCTGGACTGCAAAATCCTGTCCTTGAATTTAACAATTGTCCGTCTCCCCTCTCAAAGGGTCAAAAATCTTTGTTTTTGGCGCGTTGCTAGATTTTCTAAAGCAGCACAATGAACTCCCAAATCCACACTGGCGGCATCTGGGTTGAAATACAGTACACTGTCCGCATAAAAGAGTGGTCAAATTGGCACCTCGCAGGTGATGTCAGTGAGTGGAGGGGTTTGGCAAGAAACTTGCTTATATGCAAACAGCCTTGGGCCTTGGTTGAAATTCTGTGATGCCGATTTTTCCGGGTCTGGATTCGCCGTTTTATAACTGAGACTCGCCCAGATTTCTCAATAGCTTCCTTTCCCGGCCTTGACACGTTATAACGCTGTCATATGCTCTGAAGGATTCATTGCGCTTGTGTAGATATCATACCAATTATTTATTGAAACTCGGCATTGCATTGGCCCAATGGGAGCTGGTCTATGGGTGTTTGCCCATCGACCGAGCGAATCATTGGGCCGTTTTAATGCGCTCAGTGTTGGCCCGACACCAATCATTGAATTTGCTACTTTGTTATCCACTCGAACAAGGTTGAAACCTTGGTGTATTGTGCTAATGGCCGCTGACCCAATGTCAGCGGGCCGGTCGAATTTTATGAGCATCTAACCTAATTTCTACCTAAATTCACATCTACAGCAAAATCGCAAGCTACCGAGCCTTGTGAGACGACCAAATTCAGGCATAAGATGGGTACTATCATCCCCCGGCATCCCGGACAGACCTAGAACTCGGACAAACAAGTGTTTCTCACTCATTCTGGGCCTTTTTCTTGATCCTTTGCGTTATACAGTCTGTAGGGTGTCCCCTACAGACTAAAAACATGAAACACCCCAGGAATGAAGTTTAAACTGGCGCTTAATTCGAAACAATTCGGGAGGTAGCGTCATTTTTGGACGTATGCACCTACGTAAAGTCCTCTGATCATACAGATATCAAGTTGAAAGTAGTAGATAATGGTCAATTCAACATTTCTACCAAGTTTAGTGGCAGTAGATGGCCTGGCTCTGTAGTAAGCTGAAAAACATAGTTCATCCCTGATGGGGGTCCTGCCTATCCGAAGGAACAGAGTTATAATTAGCATTTAAAATGCGTACCAAGCGATGCAAAATGCTTTACTAAGCTTTTTTGAAAAGTTCTGTAAGAGTTGTACATTTTGCCAATAGGGTGCGACTGGAAGACCCGGTGTGAATGGACCGAGGGTATATGCAACATTAGAGACACCATGAATGATAGTCTCTCATAGACAGACGCTACAACAATATTAGTGCTCGTGCCTCGCATGTTGTACATGAATGAGTTGAATTGGCTTGGGGACGCTCAAACACTACGTCAGTTCAGTGATATTCTTGCACCCGACACCCAGACGGAGATGTGACTCAAAACCCCGAAAAATGCAGCCCCGATGGCAAAAGAGAATTACTCAACTGAATTTCCAAGAAGTTTTGATGGGACAAATTTTGTGTAAAAAATTGAATTGGATGCAGGGGATGCAAGGTTCCAGGACAATTGGAAGCAAAATGAGGCTAAGAGGCTGTGATGAAGTCCGAATCGGGGCGTTACCTAGAACTGTGACAACAAACCACAACACAGAAAACGCTGCCGTTTCCCCAATACTTGGTCGTTTTGGCTCAACTAAAAACTGAGACATGGGTAAAAGAAGGGATGCTGACGATACATCGCTTCAGATTTGTCTCAAGAAGAGTGGGTCAAAAGATATGCTCCATCTTTTCTTGCGTGTCCCAGATCTAGGGAGACCATAGTAATAAACTACGGCCCAATGAGCCAGTCGACGCGTCGACCGAGCGAGCTTCAGAATGATTTGAACTGTCAGTACTATAAAGAAAAAAAGGTACCGGGCCTTTCCACTTGTCGGCCCTACCAGCTTTATTTAATTTTTGCTCGCGCTTCGACGGCTGGTTAGCGTGTCAACTCTGTCTTAGCCGTCTCATTCATCGCCTCTAGGTCCAATTAATCTTCTTGAGGGACGACAAGGGCGGCGACGAAGGCCGAGGGACAAATGACGACCTTCAATACCGCTTGGACAAGGAATCCTATACGGTGTAGAATACAAGAAGGAGATACAGAATGTACAGCGAAAGAAGGGGGGTTGAGTGGAGCAAAACGAGACTCAACAGGAACCAGGAAAATGAGAGGAGGATGGAGTGATGCAGGAATAAATTTGAAAAGCGAGACGGGAGGTAGCGGGATCGTCGAAAAGAACGGAGAAAGCGGAATTAGAGCCAGAATGTCATCGGGGATGCGAAGGCCAGGAGCCGCGAGGAACGCACGAGGCGGGCGTATGGGGTGAGTGAGACACGATGGAGAAGGCGTGATCTCGGCGATGTTCGCGCTTAGCGCACGAGCGTGTGCGACATTGTGTAATGACACCGATAGAAAGGACCTCTATGGATTCATAATTACTCGTAGTAATGTCAAGAGATGAAGAACGGAATTTCGATTTAAACTCACCAGTTGCATCATTATTAGAGCGACTGCGCATCCCTCATTGTGGCGAGCGTCTTCCCCACCGCCGTCCAGTGCATGCGGTAGGCTTCAACTAGATCGTCTTCCTCATACGCATAAAAGGGTGTGGGTGTGGCACTGATTTCCGAAAGATTGGGAAATACAGAGAAGAGGAACGAGGCAACGGCGGATGGATTCCCAATCGGAGAATGAGGAAGATGGAGTTTCCGGAGATTCAACTGCGCTTGCCCGACGACTGCGGGGATCGCTGTAGCGTTAATGTCGAGTTCTATCGACCGCAGTTCGTGGCAAGACTGGGCGAGGGCACACAGGCCGGTGAGGGTAATGTGGCGGTCCACATGGTGTGGGCACTCCGGTTTGAGAGTGAGGGATTCGAGCTTAGGCCAGGAGCGCGCCATCTCCGAGACTAGCGAATCATCGAGGTCCAGGCCACCACACACAGTGAGGGAAATTGACATCAGGTTATGGAAGCAGAAAAGCAGTCGGAACGCATCACTCTTGATGCTGTATTCGGAATCGGATGAAGAAGATATTTGGTCGGCGGGTTCGGTCAGAGCCGCGTCGATTTTAAGTGTGTGTAGCAGGAGATGCGGTAAGTTGTTGGCTAGCGAGGCGTACAAAGATTCAGTCTCTGTGGCCGTCGGTACGAAAGCCAAACAGATGCCAAACTTCGTTATAGGCGAAGCGGACAGGAGGTTTATCCAGCCAATGGCAGCGGTGTTGCTCTCTGCGATGAGGAATATGTCCTCGAGCGACGGGAATAACTGTGCTCCTCTCAAAGCTGAGGAATCCGTAGAAGGAACGAAACCACGGAGTCTGAGTGCCATCAAGAGTTTGAGGGAGGGAAGCATGGCCAGGTGAGCGAAGGCAAACTGATCGAAATCATCGATGAGCAGTTGCTCAACCCCTGTCAAACCCCGCACTAACTGGGACGTGGATTCCCGAACTGCATTACGTTCCTCTGTTTCGCAGCCAAGCGACACACGGGTAAGGTACGGGCACTTCACTAGGATGGTGGGCAGAGAGGACAGGTCAGAAATTCGTGGCCCCAGTGTAAGACTGAGATTAGTCAAACGCGGACCCAGCAGGAAGTGGATGCAGGGTAGGAGGCTAGGGTCATACAGGTACAATTCCAGACTGATCAGTTTGGGGAAGAGCGGTTGCATTGGGAGAGAAGATGCAAGCATCCCACACAACCCGTCGGACGGCATGTCGCTCTCCGCGCAAGACATAGATCTTACCCGGGAGAGATAAAATCGGGGTCTCTGCCAATCTGAAGGGCGGATTCCCCGGAAGGTCTCCTAAGTCAGTTAGTGCTGCTTTGCATCAGCATTTAATCGGAGAGTGCTCACTAGATGATTCACGTGTCCTCGGACCACCGGATTGTCCCACAAATCACCGGGCATACATGCCATTGTCGGTGCAAACGACGTTTGGTGACGCCATAGTGCGTTGAGAGAGGGCTCAAGAAAGATCGAGCAGGTAGTCGCGAGAGCGACAAGATCCCCATTCTCAGAGCAGACACCTCTGTTATGATCCCTTTCCGGCCCTAGGTGGCCGCATATCATGTCGACCAGCTCCGGAATCTGGAGAACGGGGTGCATTCCTGTAGGGCAAAACGTCGCGGCGCCGCGACACAGTACGAGGACGCAAGTGAAAACTAGAGTCACAGAGGCTCGGAGCCGAGGACCTCTCATACGTAAGCTCCGTTTTGAGGGCCGTCTGACGGGTCGATTCTGGTAGGCCCTGGGAAGCTGTCACAAGCCAACTCCGTCACGTCAAATCCCCTAACTCCACGTAACAAACATTTTTTTGTGGTCGCACCTGCGCTCCTGTGGCTCCAATCGTTTCCCATTGTTCCCGGGGTATCTCAGGCTAGCTGCCTATATAATTTTTGCCCCCATAGCAGCCCTGTAGGCGTGAGAAAATGACCTTTTACGTACAGATCAGATCAAAATTGATGGGGGATTTGGGGCCTTCCGGCTGAAGAAAATAATAATATATCTCGATTATCTTGGGGATGGTAAGAGATATGGCTTAGATTTTTTATGGGGACATACTAGCCCTACTCTAGTAACTTTCTGTCTCTTAGACTTTACCTAATAGGTCCCGCTATTTCGTGAAATTTTAGTACAGCGGAGGAGTTACCCTTTTGGGAGCTTCCCGGGGCCTATTCCCGTGCCTCGCCCCGCGCACAACGATCGCCTGCCTCCATATCTTTGTCCGCGTCTACCAAAACGAAAGCCGTCGGGGACGCAAATTTGAATCTGGCTGCATTCGCGGACCTCTCTGAGTTCCTCACTGGCAAAGAACGTGAGGCTTTGGAAAGTCGGCGCGTCGCTCAACGGGTCGCCTCCACCCAGATTAATTAGACGAACTACTAGTCGTACAGTATGATCATCCACCGTTCGATCCAAGGTAATCAAAGAATACAATCAACGCTGCTAGTTCGCATTTTCCTGCTCCTTGTATGCTGGCGGTGGATTTTCCAGGACATCGGGATCAGTGTTACTTCTAGGTGTGCGCTTCGGCTTTAGCCTCGCTAGGATAGTCTTTGCCCTGTTCGCATACGCCATATCTTTCAATCCAACGCTGACCAAGTTCCACAGGGGGAGGACGAGGAGGAAGTAGGCGAACAAGCCGAGGGTGATGAGTAGAGGGAGCATTCCGAAGACGGCGGTTATGGCCCATTTCCATTTGGTGAATGAGACATCGAACAGAACCTGAGATAGCGGAATGAGCGCTGCGTAAATATGATGAATTGAAACACTGACCTGAGCTTCGTTTGCGGGGTTATAATAGCAAAACGACGTGCTATTCGTTAGGTGTCGATTCAGAAAGTCATCTGCTTTGTTGACATCCTTCGAAAAGTCTTGAACGTAGGATACGTTGTGCGATTCGCCATCGCGAGATGCGTAGAGGAGTTGTAGATCAACGTTGTAGCAGACTGGGCAGGATAAAGTGCAATAAAGATCGTTGCTTGACGAGCAGCAGTAACAGTTGCAGCTGGATGAAGTATTAGATGCGCTATTTAGAGGTGGGTGTGTTGCTCACGTGTAGGTGGTGCAGGATTGAGTGCACGTCGGAGGGTTTCCGGAGCAGCTATAATGATGATTAGAATGCGCGATACTTGAAGCGTGTTGTATACCTTGAGGTGCAAGACGTGCATGTGTCGCAGCAAGTACTGCAGCAGTAATATCTGCAAAGCAAATGTCACTCGCGGATCGAACTCGAACTGAAAAGACGCGCCCTCCATCGCAAATGCTACCGATCTGTGAGGGACAGGAAGTCGAATTTGAAGCACATTCAGTAGGGCTATATCCACTGTCGATGGATGAGATGACAGAACTGCATTGTGCTGAGCCACTGGGCGCATTTCGGCATGATCCCGTCTCGCAGGACGTCTCGCAGCAGTACCGCGAGGCGATATCCGAGCTGAGAACCGTGCACCGAGTGAGGGGCCACCCATGTCTCACAATTTCTAGATAACGGAAAGTCAGTTGACGTCTTCAGAGCAATAGGTTTATACCTGGATAATTCAAGCCAAAGAATAACCCGAAGAACAGGGCTAGCGACACCACGAGGAAGAAACCAAAGCATTTGTACATCGGGCGTGCCATGATGGAGCGGACTAAGAGGCGCAATCCCCTTGTATAGGCTTCTTATAGGGGAAACAACAGCCTGAGTCACGTTTCAGCCCCTGTAGCCAACATCATGATGTGGCGGTGCGGCTGCACTATACAAAAGCAGAACCGGACAACTTGAAGATCAAGAAAATGCCCTCTTAGGCTATACAGAATGAAGGTAGCGCAAGAATTTTCCGGCCCGCCAACTCCTACATGCGCTTTCGAATCTTGACATGGAGGCAAACAGAAATAGGTAGAGTCCCGCGAACAAACAGCTTTTCAACAGCTTTCAATTTGGGCCTAAATCCGACTGTTTAACGCAAACCGGGTGGATCAACAGATGTCTACCACGTCCACGTAACCTTGCGCAATGCGCACAACTGCTCGATTTCACCTCATGAACATGCCTAACGCGACTTGATTCCCGGACTAATATCTAAGGCCATGTCGGTTCTGCTCCAGAAATTCGACCCGCATTGTACATATCGTCTCCTCGTTCGAATTTAGGTTTGATCACTGATTCTGATTCATCCCTCTCACTGCCTCAGTGTTGAGGCTGGCCTTTTCTCCTCATGCGGTGCATTGTCGATCATTCGAGACATGAAGAGATATACTGTCGAACTGTTGAATTCGACGAAAGCGTTCGCCTGTAAATCGAAACGCGCCGAGAGGTGCCTGCCACGTGACCGTGGCTCTGATCATCCCACGGTCAGTGCCACAACCGGCTATTCTCTCTGCTTGGTTTCTGCCACCAACCCTTTCTGAATTATTTATTGGAGCTGGGTATGGGGAATTCGACATAGTCAGGGAATTGCGGAGTCTCTGGACCTGGTCGTATCCTGTCAATGAGGATGTTCGACACCGGTCGCCACTTTGCCTCTCCACGATAATATGGGATCTTGGCCTTGTCCTTGTTTGTCGTGCGCCAGGATGTCTCCGTGGAATTGGAACTTGTTTCAACAATTTCTATCTGAGCTTAATGCTGCTCCCCGCTCTGTGCTCGCCATAGATTCTGCAAACTGCAGCGAGAATCCCATCCAAATTCGATCCTCAGAAAGAATAAAATACAGCGGGATGTCAAGCGCAGTACATGGTCATTGCGGGTTGATGGACACATCGGACTGCCATACGAGGAAACGTTAGTGCAAGCGCTCCTACTGCTTGTACTTACATTTGTCGTATACTTAGAGTGGATCGGGTAGTCTGATACGGATCCTTAAAGCTCACACAGGACCTCCAGCTGGGGAATAATATTCCCTTGGCACTTCTGCGCCGGCTACATACCTCAATCTTGGTTTCTCTCGAGTCTCGTCGTGACACCCCGACTGGATTTCACCTAACATCACGATTGATTTTTCCGTTTTTTGAATGTGTCGAGCCCATGTAGGCTGCAATTTCTAATGCACCTGAAGTCCTTAGGAAGCCTTAAGTAGCACCGTCGCCTCAAGGCGACCTTAAGTCATGAGTGCACACCCCTAATGGAGGCACTCAACCGAGAGCTCGGGCCGTATGTTTCTCCGTGATTGATGATCGATCACTTATCAGAACCATCACTACGCCCGTTTGGGATGTGGTGGTTTATAAGTAAAGGCGTATACGGTACATGCGATACCGCGCCTACGCAATGGCTAGTACCCAACCCCAGGCCGCTTACCCCTACGGCCCGTCCCCGTCCCCTGGCAGCAAGCAGCGCGGCTCGCCATACCAGCGACACACGCCCACACCCCCCGCCGCCGCTCATTCCAGCGCGCCGTCCCCCTCCCTCGACCGCTCCGCAGCGTCTACCCCTTCTGTTTCAGCGCCTGGGCGCCGCTCCCCGCCCCCGCCTGCGCACGGGCATTCGCATCCACAGCAGTATCCCGGGTACGACATGTCCCGCAACTACCAGTACATGTACGCGCCGCCCCCACCCGCGCCATACAACCCACCCCCGCACCAGCACCCCGACGACCACGGGTATAGCTCGCACGGACACCCGCACCCTGAGTACATGCACCCATTCCCCCTCACGCAGGGCACGTACGTGCCCTATCCGATGCCGGGGACGATGATGCGGCCCCCAATGCCGCTGTCGCAAGGGAGCGCGGGCAGCAGCATGGCCGGTATTCCGATCGTGCACACGGATGACGCAGCGATGAAGCTGAGCGATCGGGTCCGACGGAGGTGTTTCAATTGCTGCACGACGGATACGAGTACATGGAGACGGAGTAATTTGAGTCCCGGCAAAGTCGTGCGTGTTCCTCTTTTTTCTCCTTTCTCGGTTCGGAAGATGTTTATCCTCATACAATACGAACGCGCAGCTGTGCAACAAATGCGGGTTGTTTGAGCGCACGCACTCGCGCCCCCGCCCAGAGCAGTTTCCCCACAAGCGCGGCCCGCTGGCATCGTCCACCCTTCGCTCGCGCACGCCCCCGCCGGCTCAGGTGAGGCGTCTTTTTTCTAACTTGCCCTTAGCATTTCTGTATTTTATGTTGTTCTTGATACTTTATTCGGCAACCCTCCTCCTTGCCTACACCTGTTAACACCTGGCCTCCTTTGTCTCTCTAGGTGTATCAAGCTCCCCCGCTCTACCCGCCCCCGGCGTTAGATGGCCCCGCTTCCGAACAGAGCTTCGCCTCTGGCAATAGTAACAACTCGTCCTCCGCCGCTGCCCCGCAGGTCGACTCTGTGTCCCATCCGCATCCCCATCCGAGTACTCCTGGCTCCAGTCCGCACCACAACAACGCGCAGAATCCCCACGACAGCGACAACGTGCAGACTCCCAAAAACGCCGCCACTGCCGGCCAAGCGAGTCTGAGCCATAAACTCCGCGGTGTCGAGTCGTTCCGACCGCCTTCGCGTGAGGAGGAGAGACTCCGGGACAGGGAGGGCACACGGGAAGCGTGACGCGTCCTCGGGTGCGGGCTGTATTCCTCCATTCCTACGTCGAGTTTTTCCTTCATTACATTCCGCTCCTCGTCTCGTCTCGTCTTCCGAGCCCCCTCTGAGAAACTCCTGTTATTTTCTATCTAGTGCATAGCCTTCTATCCTCCGCGTGCGGTGAAATGAGAACAACCCACAATCCGAATTCATCTCGATAAGTACCGGATCGCGTGTGGCACCACGAATTTCACGTTGATGCTCCATCACACATCAGCATCGCGATTCGTTCGGTTGTTCGGAGAAGGAGGACAATTTGCGCGACGCGTGGCGCGGAATAGATGCAAAATCAGATGCTCAAGTGTTCCGCGTTTCCGATCCACGCATTGGATCAGGTGCGTCAGATGGCTATGGCTTGGCTATGGCTGTGGGTGGAGAATCAGAGAACGCCGAACGGGAAGTAAATCTGATAACTCGTACCGTGGGCCTAGTCTCTCTCATAGACAGACGCTACAACAAATTTGGTGCTCGTGCCTCGCATGTTGTAGTCTGTTAACCTCGATCGAGCGATCAGTGGCCTGCTTAATACAAATCACAAAAAACAATTTGAATGCTGGTAGCATTCCAGAACATATTTTTCACAAACGGGAGGTATAAATTCAGCGGCTTCTCCTCCAACTCGCAGCGGCAGAGCTGAAGAACCCGGATTCGGACTTTGATGGCTCAATGGATGATAAATCCTGACATAATCTGCTCTTTTTATTCCGCCAGAATGGAAGTCGAAGGATGAAATTTGGAGAGATATTTTGGGGTCAGACATGCATTTAAATACCATTTCTCTCTGGAAGTTAAAGCTGGGGGTCCTGGAAGTGCAAGATATGCATAGCAGAATTTCAAACTCCGATGATTTGTAATAAGCAGACCGGTCACTGGGTGCAAAGAGCCAGGCATGCGGATGCCAAGTGCGTAACCCGCATGTAGTTTCGCACTAGATCAACCATGGGAACAAGCCAACAAAGCTGCCATTGACAGACAAAGGCTAGCTGTGTTGCATGCTTTGGGGGGGAACAAAGCATGCAACAAAGCCCCTGTTTGTATGTGAATGGGGCTTTGTGAGCTTTGTCATGAAGCCGTTCGCATGTGCGACCACATGCGGGTTACGCACTTGATGTCCGCATGCCTCGCTGGTTGCCCCCAGGCGCGGTTAACTACAGATTACCCGGGCCGTGGGCCGGATCCCCAAAGAATTGGAGATATTTTGCCCCCGACAGACACTGCGTTCAGAGGGTTTCTAGACCGCGCCGCCTGCCGGATCTAGCCGGCCGCGTGTGGCTAGTTGACCAAACCACATCTGGCTAGCCGTCGCTAACCGGGCTAGCGGCAGGTCGATGTTTCGTTACCAAGCGTTCTGATCGGTTCCTCATTTGGGTACCTCCGTCCGGCCATGCGCTCAGTCACACGCTCGGCATCCCTCAGTTCAGGCGTACATTTTCAAACAAATAAGTGTCCAAAGAAATAGCCACCATTCGCTTTCGTGTCACACATAGGCCTTCTTGCTTGCCATTCACCAGCTTCTCGCGATCTCATCTGCTTCAAGTCACGTCGAACCTCTACCAAAACCTTCTCTTGTTGTTGGCGGATGGACGGATGGGTTAATAGTTCGGTTTGCCGCGCCAAGGCAGTCTCGCAATGCCGCCCGAACTTCTATAAAGCTTGTAGCTCGAGTCGTTCTTCTCAGACTTACGCTATATCTGTGTGCGCAAAGACTGAGGTGAGCGGTCTCTCTTACTCCGTTATCATTCTGACCCGTACCTGGTTACTAGTTATCAAGGGCAAATCTTCTTATCTGGCTATTATCACCGGGTCGACCAGCGGTCCAGGAAATTCTCTATACTTCGCCGCTACGATGCCCACAATCCCTAATCCAGCTGAAGCACGCCTGAACAACATTCGATTGAGTTTCACCGCAGCTGTGGATAGTTTCGAGCTACTGGCGAATAGTTCCAACCTCCCATTTTGAAACCTATTTCAGTCACAGCGAGGGCCCTGCTGATATCAGTTCAGGTACGTTGCCACAACCAGTTGTCTCTCGAGCGCCACTGACGGTGTTTCACCAGACTGTCAGAAACAACAAGAATGAATGTGGCCGGTTAATGGAACAACTCCACGAGTTCTCTACGGAATTATGCACCTGCACATCAAGTCAGATACCGGCGGACAGTTGCCACCGAGCACCTTGAATCACATTAGGCAATTCTCAGAGTGATTTCTCTACCCAGCTCCTTTCCTTATTGCTTATCACTCGAGTCCAGAACACTTCACAAAATTTACAACTTTGTTGATGCCCAGCAAGAGACAAAGAAATTCAAGCAATTTTTCCGCCAGGCAGAAATGAGTGCCCTGTTAAGAGATTGTGATACAGAATTGCAGCGGGCACTGGACATTTTCAAGGTGCAGATGGTCTGTGGAACCCTGGCCAAATCTAATTGTCCATAAATACAGATCCTGGTGTTAATTCCTTGATCGATGCACAGGAGATGGAAATACGGACGACGAACCCACAGAGAAGTCTGGAGCTGATTGCGGCTCTTTCAGATGAGATTTCATCCAAGGATCATCTGTATGTGATTCCACCTTCTGTTCCAACTTCAACGAGGTGAACCTTTCTGCAGGAACACATAGTCTTTCTGGGGATAACCACAGGTAAATCATGTCTTGAGTGAATAATGGTCTCATTCAAGTCAATTTAGCTCCAATTCTCTCTCTGCTGCCATCAGAACCAAAGATTTTCACGGTCGTGAGACAGAGTTACTGCGCTTCTCAAATGTTACCCCTGGAACACCGAGAGTTTCAATCCTGGGAACAGGTGGAATTGGAAAGACAAGCTTGGCAAAGGCCATCCTTCACCACCAAGAGATTCTTACGAGATATAAGAACATCGATTCTTTGTTACTTGCGATTCTGTTTCAACAAAGACAGAACTTGCAGCCCACATTGGAGCCCATCTGGGATTGAAGTCAGGCAGAGACTCAACCCAACAAGTCATTCATCACTTTGCCCAGGGACCCCCTTGCCTCCTAATCTTGGATAACCTGGAGACAGTGTGGGAGGCGACAGAGGCTCGCAGAGACATCGAAGACTTGCTATCTCTTCTTACAGATGTAGAACACTTGGCATTAATTGTAAGTGTGCCTACCCATACTTGGCATACCCGGGAATAACATCCTTCCAGATCACAATGCGGGGCGCAGAAAGACCGGCCAAAGTGCAATGGACAAGACCATTTCTACCACCTCTCCAACCTTTGACCCAGGAGGCGGCTCGTCTAACTTTCATTGATATTGCTGATGATATCTACGATCTCAACAGCATTGACCAAGTTCTCTCCCTGACTGGGAACATGCCACTGGCAATCGATCTTATATCTCACTTGGTTGCTGAAGATGGATGTGCCAATGTACTATGCCGTTGGAACGAAGACAAAACTTCCTTGATATCGGAGGGTTATGACCGGCGCTCAATTTGGATTTATCCATCGCCTTATCGCTCTCAAGCCCTCGAATGGCATCCATTCCACAGGCACAGGATTTGCTGAGCCTTCTATCAATTCTTCCGGATGGACTCTCCGATGTGGAACTCCGACAGGCCAAAATTCCTATTGCCAACATCTTCAGTTGCAAAGTAGCCTTGCTTCGGACCTCATTGGCCTACAGCGATGACACAGGAAGATTAAAGGTCTTGATACCTATTCGAGAATATTTGCAAAAATTCCACCCCCCACCCTCATCTCACATCGAACCGCTTTTGGACCACTTGCAGGAACTATTGGATATTCAGAAGGAATCCTTTAGAACTGGAGCCAGTGCGGGGATAATGCGTCGTATCACAGTTAATCACGGAAACATTGAGAGCATACTCACAAGAGGACTACGACCAGATAATCCGGACCTCGTCAAACCATCCAATGTACACTGACTTTTGTATACTTCTGCCGTGTTGCAAGCCGCCTGGGGCATCATCTGATGGACCAAATCCTGATCTTCTATCTCCACTAAATGATCATGAATTGGAGATTTACGTCGTTAATGAGATCTTCATCGCCTGGGCACAGCATCCAGTTCACAATCCGAAAATTCTTGTCGACCGTGCCCTAAACATTTGGAGCACGTGAATCAACCTCTCCAGTGTAGGTCTTCATTTCAGATTTTGTTTCCCCAAACTCACAGTAGCAGGTATGTTCTATATGAATGTTGGATCCTTTTATTGGAAGCACAGCAATGACCTTTCCACCGCCTTAACGTTTCTGAAAAAGGCGAAATCCCTATCGTCCGGAAACCCTAGACTGCAGTCTCGTGTGTTGTGGGAATTGGCATGGATCGATGTGTTCCTTGGAAATTATTCAGCCGCTCAAATAAATGCGCAAGAGTCGCAGAGACTGGCAAAGTCGTCCGCAAGATTATATGACGAGGCACTTGCACTCCAGGTGCAGATCGTTTGCTGGCACACCTTCGGTCAGTACAACCGTGCTGTGCATCTATGTCAAACCGCAAGAAATCTCCTAGGTCTTTGCGACATGTCCTATGGACAGCTGGATTACGCTATCCTAACCTCGCAGGTGGAGATCCACGAGGCTAAATCGGAATATGTTCAGGCATGCAACATCCTTGCCGAGATTCAGAACAGGATTTCCTCCGAATCAGCACCACATCGGCATGCATTTACATTACTTTTTCTTAGCAAAATTGGGGTGACAATCGGCACCGAGAAGGAAGTGGTGCAGAGGCAGACTGAAGCGGCCAGCACCACATTCAATCTATTTGGAAGTAGGCGCCTGGTGACTTGGTGCGATGCTGTCCAAGCGGATTTGAACTTGAGGGAAGGAAATATTTTCCTCGCCAGGAAAAAGTTCCAGGAGTGTCTCAAATCTTCCTGGGGAATTGATGCGACCCTCACAAATTATTGCCTAGAGACACTCGGGAAGGATGTCGTTGGGGTCTTTGATAATGGACTCCTGGACCACGATATTTTTTGTGCAGGCACTGAAGACCAAGAGAATATTTCGATTCATAAAGCTCTCCAATTTCTGGCAGACGTGTTCTTGTGTCTCGATGATGAAGATACAGCAACCAGTCTGCTTACTGTTGCTCTGGAGGGATTTACCCATATGGATGTTCATCGCAGCAAGGAGAATGTATGCTCCGCCTTGGACAGATTTCCCGAAAACAAGGAGATCTTTCACGGGCGCACGAACTTTGGGAAGCGGCGAGACCGCTCTTTGAGCGCTCATCCCAGCCAAAGCAGATTGTGCAGATCAATGAAAGGATTGCTAGTATCACTCAACTGATAGCAGAAGCCCAGCACCAGGAATCAGGCTATCTCTCAGAGCTGCACCCGCCACCTGGCCCACTCGACACTCCCTTGGCTTCCCCTGATGATGAAGTGGATATTGCTTTGCATGATATTAAAGGGCTTCCTGTAGTATAATTTTGATCTTAGATTATGCTACTTTCTTTTGTATTTTTCATGTCCTTGACCGATATCGTTTTGAAATTACTATTTGTTTCATTCGAAGGCTGATGGACCCAGTAAAAATCTGTAGGAATGAAATCCACGAATATCCCGCAGGGTTAATATGTACAACGAGTAGGATTTCAGGACGTGACTGGCAAGTATATGTCACTTTCCCCAAAAGGCATTTAAAGGTTTTGACCATATTCCTGATTCCAGTCGAACTTCACTGCGTGCCCTCTTGGGACTGGATCTGACCTGTTTCAATGGTCAGGCGTATTTCATCAGGCGGAGGGACAGACGGAAGTCAAAACAGTAAAAATTACATTCACACAGTTGGTGAGGACAGTCAAATTCAGGTGACAGGTGACAGAAGGTCGTGAACTGAACATTTTCGGTGTAGGTGGCAGTATTTCCACTACAAGACTTGTAATAGTCCTTCCTGCTTGATTTTTTTTTGACATTTTCCGCTCCACACGCCATTCATCAATCTCAACATTGTACGTCCTCTCATCACGCTTTCGCTTCCAAGTTTGGCACGTTGTTTATTCTCCAGGATCGCCAAGAAAAGACACAATATACGAAACCAAATGGTCAAGCATTCGCCATCAACCAGATATTCGCCTTTTCGAGCAGCCACCCAGTAACATATGGTAACGCACGCATCAGCAGATCGTCTCGGGCGGCCCCTCCGGCGGGAAGCCCGGGTCGGGGTCGGGGAGCTGGATCACAGGTGGATCGGGGTCGGGGTCTGGGATGGGCCCGATAACTGGGTCGTCATCTGGATCCTCGGGATCGGGCTGGGGGTCGGCGCGGGAGGGGGGATAGTTGGCGGCGGAGCCGGGTGGCTCGGGGGTGGGGCCGGATTGTTTGGGGGTGGAGCCGGGTGGTTCGGCGGGTTGGGGTCAGTAGGCGTGGAAGGCACTAGCGGCTTCGGGGTGCGCGGCTGCGATGCCTGCGACGCCGGTGCGCTTTTTGAAGCAGTGCGTCACCGGGTCTGTTGGTGCGGTGAGCGCGGGCAAGAAGAGTGGGAGGAGGATGCAGAAGACGGAGAGTTTCATCTGAGTTGTTTGAAGCAGGTGTGTGGTGATCGGTCTTTTATATGACTGCTGTTAATGATCCCGAATGCCTGACAAGATGACATTGAGCGGGACATTTGCTGTCATGATTCAGAGGAAGCGCGCATATATTGCCGACCTCGGAAACTTTATTCTACTCTCCGACAGCCAATGCACTTTGACAACTTGGCGCTGACATCCCTCGTCAGACCCGCCCCCGAAAACAGGTGGTATATATCGCATAATTCATTTGAAGCAAGTCATTCTAGTCTCGTTCGCTAACGTTATTGCTCTGCTGAACGACATTGAGCGCGACATGCTATTGACCCTCCTCAAGCGAACGTGGATGGCGCTCTTTCGCGTTTGCGCCCATGTCATCTAGGTCGCAATTTGAGCACCTGTATTAATCCGTTTTGAGTGGGGGGGAACGGATTTGTTATACTCGCGTATGATATTCCCAGTCGCACGAACACAGCCCACATGATGTCCAGCACCAATGCAAGCGAGTTTCAACTTTGGCGACGAGGTATCGCAGCGAGGAATATGCGGATCTCGGTTACTTAAATACCTTGGACCGACGGTCGGCAGTTGCACTCAATAGAGAGATTGTGCCAAGCAGCATGCCGCTTTTGTGCATTGTGCAAAAGCGGCATGCCGCTTTTTAAAAATTCTCAAATTTCAACACCCCAATGCTATTACACAGTCATAATGGCCTTCGGAGGAAGAAAAAAAAAAGCGGCATGCCGCTTTTTGCACAATCAAAAAGCCGCATACCGCTTTGGCACAAGCTCTCTAATGTTGGAGTCTGCCGTGTAAGAACGTCGAAGAATCTAAGGTGTTCCACTTGGACGGTTGTTGATGAGACAAGCTGCTTAAAAGGCACCGTGTGGCGGATGTCACTAGACGACAGAAAGAGTCTGAAGTCCAGTCGAAGTCTGTGCGGAAAGAGATACTGTTGCAAAATAATGGGAGGCCTTACTCTGGCACGAATGAATCAATCGGATAAATGACCACCTCCGTGCTTGGATCGTCATTGAATGCAAGTAAGATGGATCGAGCACCTGCACACCTGGATCGGATCGAATCACATCACATTGTGAGCCAGCGATTCATGGATCGCATCACGTACGTCGAGCAATAATAAATCTGTGTATACGCCCTGCGAGTGCGAAAAAGGAATCAACTGGAGGGTAAGAGTGCGTTTAGCGGTGGGTAGACCCAACCAGGAGGTAAGCATTTGGGCTAAAGGGCAGGGACAGGATGTGCTTTGACTTCGAACCTGGGCGCCACGAGCATCGTAATCAAAGGGATCAAGGAAATAAAACGAGCGTGGCAGGCTAACTAACCGGGAACGGTGTGAGGGAGCAAATACCGAATACTGCATGTGTGTGAGCGCGCAAGCGTAACATCGGTCCGCATCTGATGCTGACGGAGTGAATGAAGGCCGGCGTATCCTCATTTGACCGAGGTACCTTGAAAGAAAGCTCGCGAACCAGTTCATGACTAATATCAGAGACATACCGGCGCGTTGCAGAACAAATGTGGACTCGGGGTGTCAGATCGGGGATCGGAGATCAAGTGAAATAACTTAACAGGCATATACCTCGAGCAGAGTGTCGGTATCTGGGTTGGAGCGGGCGACACGTGTACAGCCGAGGAACTACATGGATGGAAGATACCTAAACATGTTCAGTACTTGGGCGCAACAGATGGCAGTCTTCTTACCCCGATATTCCTGGCATTGGTAGTGAAAGAAGTCAACGGGAGTTGAGATATTAAGAGTTGGTCAGACTTGAATTACGAGTTAGCTAGACTTACCTTTGCAGTACCTGCTACTGCGGGTCAAAAACGCACACACTACCAGCTGCGCGGATGAGCGAATACGTACCTCAGCGCGACAGACCGGGGGTAGTAATTATAACAAATCAGGAGCCCAGGTCAGGTGGGATTGAGGTGGAGAATGATCCGAAACGACGCACCGTTGTGCCAGGTCTCCCAACGCGAAGCAGGTTCAAGATGGGGATCTTGAAGATCAAAGTGGATGGACCTGCGAAGGCGCAGTCTGCCAATCATAGATAAATGAATGGATGACGCACTGTCAGTGAGTGATACTTCAGCTTCAACTTCAACAGACAATGATGATGAAGGGAGAGAGGAAAAGATGAGTCACACAGGCAAGTCGAGTCGGCGGCGATGGTGCAGGCATACCGACGACAGCCGAGCAAGATGATATCCAGACATACGTAGCGATGCAGAATATGGTTGGAACCTGGATAGGAAATGGATGAGATGCACGGAAGGTTTAACATTCACCGAGGGTTCATGGATTTCATGCGGCTGGGAAAATGAGGAGCGCAGATCGTGCGGGAATCGTAACGGCATCCAGCGAGAAGAGGACGCTCGACGCGGAGCAGAAGCCGACATCCAGAGCGAACGGAAGAACTAGAGAATTCCACGGGCATAGTTTCGGGTTTCGGCCTCGAGCTCGACAGACATAGGACCGGCGTAGAGGAGAAGATTAAGATGGACGCGCTCCCAGAGCAGCAGCTGATAGGAAGAAAAGAACGGGCAATGGGAGGCGGAAGCGGCGTTAGAGCGGATGTAGATGCAAGCAGGGTATCGAAGAGGAAAGAGGAGAAGGGCGGAAGCACGGAGGCGTCGTGGGAGGTAGGGGAGGGACGTGGCGTCAATGGAGGGGTTGAGGGACGCGAGGAGTGAGGGGGAGGGCGGAATTGGGCTGGGAGGGGCGAAGCGGAGAGGGCGGCGGGGGCGGAGTGGAGATCGGAACGAACGAGCTCGCAGAGGCCGGTGGTACGGATCAAAGGCTGGATTTCGGGTGCAATATGAGTGACCGGAAAGAATGGCGCACGCAGCACTTAGCGTGAAGAATCCACAAACCCGCTTGCATGGTCCTGAAAACGAACTTGCTCACGTTTTGGCCCTCGCGACAGCGTTGTGCAGTATCGGTGGGAAGTCAGGGTTAAAGGACAAAGGAGCTACGTGCCAGTTGGGTAATATCTGCACTAATACCGCAGTTGGCGCTCGAATAAGGAGAAATATAGAGAGGTAGGAGGCCAGGGAACGAAATGAAAGACTCACCGTCTGAGTCAAAGTAAAATTCCACCCCTCTCCTGGAAAGCCTTGGACGGCAATGCAAGGCCCCGTTTTCGAGCTGTGGGGAAGATACCCATGGATATTCTTTCGTGAGAACGCAATATTGTCGTTCGATCCTCGGGAACGTCGATTTTGCGTGCAAACGAGTTCCCCGGACTTTGAGGGCATGCAAAGAGCAGGAATGCAGCATATAGAATGTTTACAGGCGATCCTGAAAATAATGACAATCACGAGATTTTTTTTTGAGCTTTCCCAAAAAGGAAATTCGCTTTTTCCTCTTTCTACGTCCACCATGGGCAACCGTCGTATCAGCCCGGACCTCAAAGAACGTTCTCTCGCACTATGGGACGCTGGATGGTCTCGTGAAGACATCTGCTATGCATTCCATGTCTCACCACGGAGTCTCTACCGCTGGCGCACAATTCTCGAGGAATTCGGAAGTGTTACAAAACCACCATCTCCACTCCGCGGCCGCGATCGTCTTGTCAGTCTGGCAGCATTGACCGCAGTGAAGGAGATATTCTTCCATGATCCATCTGTTATGCTTGATGAACTGCAATGGCATTTGGCTATCCATCACGACATTGCGATCTCCATATCTGCGCTGCAAGTGACGTTGGTCCGGGCTGGTCTCACGCGAAAGATGCTTCAGAAGATTGCAAAAGAGCGAATTGACGCGGGGAGGGATGATTTCAAAGGCTGCATCCGTGATCCTGACACCTTTTCTGGGACTGGAATGGAGTTCGTGACAGTTGATGAGTCAAGCAAGGATGAACGCACGCTCGCACGGCACTACGGACGATCTCCAATAGGACAGCCTGCCATCTACTCGCACCAATTTGTTCGCGATGATCGCTACACTCTCACGGCGGCCATGAGCACACGGGGATACATCGCGACACGTATCGTGGAGGGATCAATGGATGCATATGAGTTTTTCGATTTCATTGTCGAAGACGTGGTGCGTGAACTGTCACTACTAATGGGACCTTTGCTGATTGCTCACAGATTCCCGAAATGAAGCCATACCCCGATGCGCAAAGTGTTTTGGTTCTTGACAACTGCAGGATACATCACACGGATTTGCTCACGGAGGTTTTGAACGAGAATGGTACAGTGCAGCGAGGTACTCCCAATTTACAAAAGACTCTCTAACATCTTTCCAGGTATCATGATCCTCTTTCTGCCCCGTATTCTCCGGACCTCAACCCAATTGAAGAGTCGTTCTCAACGTGTACATTTCCAAGTCTCGTAGTGTGCTAGTACTGACCAATTCTGACAGGGAAAGCCTATCTACGCCGACATGGGGAGATGATACACGAGGCAGAGGATCCCATTGAGGCGTTGTTGGAGTCGACATCATGCATCACGGCAGAAATGGCAGAGGGATGGTTTAGACATGCTGGATACATTTGGTAATGCGATGATAGCTACACAATGTTGTAAGGAGAACAAGGAATAGTGCGATACGAGTGGAGGAAATGCAACAAAGAGACATATAGCGAATTACGATCAATCATAAGTACCACTTGCGAGATCCGCCTTGAAACGGAGATTGGCGCCGTGAATTCTCTGCCAGCTAAAATAGGTGAATCCGAATTTCGCGAGCTGCTCGTCGAGGGTAGGCCCTGTATGATCGCCGGGGCGGAATCCCACACTCTTCAAGAGAGCCGCATCGGCGGCATCGAGAGCGTAAAGCTCGCAAAACCGATCTAGCGGAACAGTATGACGCTTGACAGGAGATGGAGGTGTTGAGCGCAGGTGAGGAACTGGATTTGGTGCAGGTGCAGGTGCAGATGGCTGGGGCACGGGAAGACCGGGAAGATTGAAGCCGGGCAACATCGCGGCAATGCCGGCAATGCCGCCACCGCCAAGAAGCGATGCGAGGAGTAGGTCGGATAGAGAAAGCGAGGAGCCGGTGGGAGCAGGGACAGCAGTGAGAGCGGGTGGTGCGAGAACAGCGGGAGCGGGTGCAGGTACAGCGACGGATGGGATCGTTTTGATGCGCTGATTCGCGTCGAAGAATTTGGATGTAGGTGGCTTGTTCTCGTCAGTGGTTCCTTGAGCCTATTCCTTTGGTTAGAGTTCGTCCAAATACACTACAAACTAAAGTACATACCATAGCTGAGGCCCAAATCCCGAGACGCGATGCATTGAGCTCGAAATAAAAGCCAGTCTGGGCGTCAAAGTAGACACGACGGTCAGGGAAGTTGGGGTAGTTGCCTATAGTGTATTTCTCTTCGAGCTTCATGCGTTCCTCTTTAGTAGCTTTATTGAAAGATTCCTGCAGAGGATGATCAGATTTCGGAAAGCATCGAGTGTATACCGGGCCACACCTTCTGCTGAGCGACAGAATCAGCCGCACCAGTCGGTTCTAGCTGGGTGTAGTCAAATGAGGGCACCGGCTCGTCGTTCGTCTCCCACGGCTAGATTGCGATACAAATTAGTTGCGAGAAAATGACGTATCAACTGGATTCTCGCACCGTAGCCTCCTCCATTGGCTTGGTAGGAGGCGGCATGAAGAGGAGCACAACACGACCCTCGGGAGCCTTGCCCTCCATCTCTGTGACCATTGCTTGATAGCCTGTGTTCTTCCCAAGCGGAAGCTTCTCGCCGTTCTTCGGTTTTTTCGGTTTCCAGGTAATTTTTGATTCGTTGATGTTCTCTTTGCGACAGGGAAGTTCGGCAGCCATCGAAGACAAGAGTGTGGAGTAGGATTCGGAGGTAGGGAGGGAAAAAGGTCCTTTTTGAAGGCAATCATCGTCTGCTGCCTTTGCACCACGCTTCTTGGTGAGGGGTGGAGGTTTAGGAATATTGATATAGTAGGTGATGCTAGGGGGAGGGTCATCCAAGTCCTTCTTTGCTTTCCCCTTGGCCTTCTTGGCCTTGGGCTCGTCGTCGTCGTCGGCCTCCGCATCGTTCTGTTTGCGTTTGGCTGCGGCTTTTTCGGCGCGTCTTTCCTTTTGCTGCTGATTCTTTGCCTGCTTCGCCATCAGTGCGGGGGTGCGAACAAGGAACTTCCGAGTGGCTACAGAGCCAAACGAGTCAGTAATGGGCACTTTGTGAGACCGAAAACCGATCACGCACCTTCTGGATGTGCGCGAGCCGTGGCAAGAATCATACCATCCACATCGTTGTCGGCGTAGTTTGTTGGGCCATCGAGGGCCACAATGTCGGAGTCTGAGTCACTAGGATCCATTGGCTTGTGGTAGAGAGAGAAGAAGGAATATGCAGGAACCGAGTAAGATGCACAGATTGAACGTAAAAGAGGAGAGAAAGCGAATTTCCTTTTTTGGAAAGCTCAAAAAAAAAAACTCATGTTTGTCATTATTTCCAGGATCTCCTGTAAGGGCGAGTGAAGCAGTAATATGCAACGATTCGTAACATGTAGAACCGCCATGGTGAAAATCTCGAAAATCGATATGCAGGTTGGGAGCAAAGATCGGCTTCCATTTTGGGCGATGCCCGATTCGGCACCGAAGGCCGACGACTCGAGTCACGCAGTTGCCCGATTGCCGAGCGGGCGAAATCGCTTTTGCGTTTCCCCCACTTCTGTCTTCAGCTCGTTCCGAGCCTGTATTCAATCCTACAAGTTCTAACCGTTATAGAGAGGCAGCTTTGTAACCTCTGTTACGACACAGCCTTTCTTGACATGTAACCTGAGGCTGAAGTCGTCGACTCGTCGGATAAACATTACGGCATAAAACTTATGTTGGAGGAGGAGGAGCATTGCATAGTGAGTTCGAAGGGCAACCCCAACTAGCCAGACCGACGCTTCAACAAAAAATAACCGTCGTACCCGCTGATGGGAAATTTTTTGTTCAGCTATGCAGTGTATTTACGGCAAATTTGCCCAGCCCGGCAACTGTTCGCCGCGTGCCAAGTTATTCGTATCTTTCCTTCTCCCCCCACCATGGTCCGGTTACAGACGCTCTCAAGCATCTATCGTCTGTTTTATTCATCAAATTGAAGCACACCCGAGATTAACCGCACATCCAGAGCTCGTCTCCGTGTTATGCGTCTTTGAAATTGTTTCAGGCGCCTGGACGATAGCCAGCTTTGGATTCGGCGAGACAGGTGAGCCTTAATCAGCACCTCCACCGCCGTTTTGTCACTCTCATTCACTTTGCAACCAGGAGAATCCCAGCTCATGCTGATGTTTTATGCAGCATTTAGCGTTGCAGCCTTGTACCCTCTGTGCGTTTCTGTTTCCAATGCAGCTTGGTTTCCTTGATAGTGCTGAGACTATGCACACATTCATCTAGTACCACATCCGCGCACCGGACAGACCACCGGCTCTCCCGCGTGGACAAGCACGTCCAGGCGCTGTCTGTCTTGCTCATGGGCTGGTTCCTCATTCGTGCGTATCTGAGCTGCAAATATGTTATATCTGTACCTCGTCCTCACGAAATATGCAGTCCTCACGGCCACCATCTTCCTTTTTACGCGGGGCCACGACCGCGTGCTTCCCTTGTGTTTCACCGATACGTTCCAAGTCCTGAGTGTGCGATGCACGCCCATTGTGATCGATCTGACTCTACCTGTGGCCATCATCGCAATTCGTACGTGTCGTATCGAAATTAATTTCCGAACTGAGCAAGAAATAATCGCGACACAGTGTTCTCTGCCGTGTGCCGAATTGCTCTCCGCGCGCGCGCCATCCACGGCGATAAGATGGTGCCGCTCCCGCCGCCACCTCCGCCACCGCCGCCGCCAGTCCAGCTCGTCCCTGCATGGGCGTTGGGAAATGTCGCGGAAACTGAAGAGAGTGGGAGATACAGGATACTTCTTAATAATCCGTAGTCCCAATTACGGGCTCCGATGATCGGTGATTTCGTTTGTAGATTTTCTAAAGTCCGTAGGCTCAAGCGATGAGCTGCCGGCCCGCCTGATGTTAGTTATTGAAAATCCCGTGTGAATACATTCTACACCTCACCGTCACCCCGCGGCTCTCATTGAGTGGATTCTAGCTGATTCACCACCCCTTTTAAACATTTCTTTCCCGTTCTTCATGCGGACTTGATTTTGAAAGTGATCGGATTTAGCTCGTTCTTTATAGGAGTGCGGCGTCTTTTTTTTTTTTTTTTCTTTTTTTTTTTTTTTTTGGTGGTACATTGGCCAGTAGCAACTAACGATAGGTTAGCCCATCTGGTTGGTAAAGTTCGAAATATTAATTTCAGGGGGGAGTGGTTTCCACCACCCAGAGAAATGCATTGCGCACGCCATAAGGCAATGTGGGACTGTCATGCTACCCGATTCCGCGAACTTCTTGTCGCCGGGTCTGAGTTTGAGGGAACGCACGCTTACCCACTAAAACTCTGGGCTCCTGGAGCCAGTCGGCCGGTAAGCTACTTTCTTCATCCAGTGTGTTGGACCAGGTCTCGAGGACCAATTTGGGCGCCAATACGGGGCGCTTCCCGTTGATGGCCCTCTGAGCCAACGTATGGTCCACCTGCAATGTTTGGTTTATTGTGAATTTCCATTTGTTAACGATTTTGTCCTCCGTTGCGGGCTCACCATCCCGTGAAATCACACGGTCGTTCCGCAGCTTCCAGATAAGATAAGCCGATTCGGATATCAAGATTCTGAATAGCCACTGCGCGCCACGCCTTAACTCGCCCTTCTCATCCCTGAATTCAGCGAGGCCACATCCCAGGATCGAGCCTAGAGATACAGGTGGCCAGTAGGATTCCTTTTCTAGCCACAGGGCTTCTGCAGCCCGCCATATAATCCCTTGTCCAGGGCAATCACAACTGGTCAGGATATGCCTGAGGTCCTCTAGTTCGCCACACTCTTTACATATTGCACATTCCTCACATTGTGGAAGAGGGAGATGCCCGGGATGTAGGTTCTTGAATAGGTCGGTGATCTTATAATGGTTGAGTAGATTTTGGAAATAGAATGTGGAACGAGGGCCCGAGGGGTAGAGTACGAAAGTGGGAGGAAAAGACCGTGTCGAAGGCGTGCAAAAGTGGCGTGAAATGAGAAGACGAAGAGACGGCCAGATATGGCGAGATTGGTGACTAAACTAGACCAGTGACTGGTCTGTCTATGAGGCAAGCCTGTCGATAGACAGACCAGTCGATCTGAGTTTGAATTAACAGTGCAAAATAGTTACTATAAAGGTTATTCCGGACCGCGTTTCCGGGTGAGTGACGTCAGCGCCAAACAACGACAAAATAGATAAATTCTCACCTGGCAGACCCAAATCCTATTGGTTTGCCCTCGGATAAGCCGGAATAGGCTCCATGAAATGCTCCGAACACGCTGATGTAAAAATTTATCGAGATCTCCCACAGAAGAAGGAATACACCAATAACCTTTTTGGTAACTATTTTGTATTGGTAATTCAAACTCAGATCGACCAGCCTGTCTATCAACAAGCTTACTTTCATAGACAGGCTGGATTCGAGCCTATGACTAAACTAGTCCACTGGTATGTTTTTCACTTGAAGGATGAGGTGCTCTGCTGCAGCCTCTGGGCACGTAGCCTTGCACTGGACACTAGATGGTGGTACGAGGGTAAAAGACGATTGTGGGTACGTATTTATGATACAAATAAATGTAAGCTAAGATAGGGGTTAATGTATAAATATAGGGTGCGAAACGGTTTCCGCATTCCGGCCATCCGACCCTGCCACAGCGTCGCTCGTGTTGATCTTGCCGGAGAGTTTGAATTATATGTGGTTGTGAGTATCGCGTTCCCTCCTTCCTGTTCTTATCTCTTCCATCCGTATCTTTCCCGTCTTATTCTCATCTCTCCCAATTTGTGGATATCCTTCTTCTGGTGCGCTTAATTGAATAGAAGCAGATGAAAAGAAAAACGCAGGACGACACTCGACTGACCGTTATTCGGGGCCCCGCTCGCCCCTCTCGCTGCAATCCACCCCGCGAGGAACGTTCCCCTGGGACCACGCCGCGTGGGATGCGTTGGCGACGATGGTGCGTTCGTGTTGCACTTCCTTCCTCAGATAGCTGTCGTCGCACACCTTATCTGTGTTCACTCACTCGTCCGGCTACCAATTCTTCCTCAGCCCACTAACTCGCTCGCTCACACAGATCGCCCCCACCCGCACAGGCTTCGGCGGCACGCCCGCCGCCCTAAACGCGCAAATTGGGTGGATTGACCTCGAGATCAGTATGGGCGCCCGAAAGAGTGCGTCGATCTTGTTTTATGCCTGAGTTCAATTACTGACGAGTCGCAGGACAAAATCGATTACGACCCTCTCCCTTATTGCTGCCGCATTCTCGAGCTGGATACCAAGCGGTGCAGCATTCCAGTACATCGGGTGCGTTCATTTTTTCCGTTCTTACTGATGTCCTGACCCGAAGTCCAGACACCGTGTTTGAACCCTAACCTCGTGAGTCAAAGTATTGCTGGCCCAAATTTCATACCCAATATTTGCAGCTATTCAATGTCTTCGCGACCATCGACATCCTGTCGAACGCGCTACAGATGGGGCACCGGCTCCCTCCGTCTCTCCCATATCTCCACGAGCGCCAGGTTTACTGCGAGTAGTTCAGCCGTTTGATCGGTCGCTCCGCGCGTCAAGCCGCGGGCATCTCCGCCCCTGTCGAGCACGAGAGCGACTCAGAAGATTCCGACTCGGACACGCATGCCGAGTTTGTGGCGGACAAAGTTGAGGGCGCGAGCATCGGGTTTGAAAAACTCTTGTTGAGCGTTCTGATGGTTAGTCTTCTTGTGCACTCGAGCGCCGAGTCCGCGGCTAACCGATTCACATTTAGGATGAGCAACTGCCCACACATTCAACAAGCCAGTCATTACCTTTTCCTTCCTTCTATTGCCAACTCTGTTCCTTCCTACAGGAATGGTTGCACTCGGGAGCCTCCTTACTGTGCGTGCCTGCCCTTATCTCACTTGTTGATGTTCATTCACTCTCTAGCTCATCGACGAACTCACCTCGATCATGCGTGAGCTGCTCGGGCAGACGACATGATGCATTGCACCATGAATTCATGGGGCGCGAGGAGGTGGCGATGGGGACGCTTGGGCAGAAGTAAAAGCAAAATAGTCGTGGTGACCTCGTTTGTTCTGTCCTGTGCGTGAAGTTTCGATTACAGTATTTTCAGTTCCGTGCACTGCTAGATAAACGGGTTCGACTCCCGGCGTCCGAATGCCAAGTTGGCGAAGGATATCACTTTTTGGTGCCTCTTTGAGTTACTTGCGCCCGAACACTAGTGTTTGCATCGCCTATCGAAGGACGGTCAATGGGGTACTGATTATGATGCAGATAGCGATTCTGCGGGAGAGGGTCTGATACCAAAAGCGCATTCTGGAAGATGGCATCGGAAGATTTCAGCGTTTTCAAGTGCCATCGTAATGGCTATCTTGCATCGTGAAAAGAAGTGGACAATGAAACTTGGAACTCATCAAGGGAGTTGCAGATGAGAAACTTATTGAAAGTCTCTTGTTTCGCGTGGTTGCTGAACCTTTAGGTTTGGCTACCCAGGAGAAGATGGATTTCGGCCTGATTTTTGCTACAAGTACAAACAAGATTTCGTCAGTAACAATTAGTCATCGTAGGAAAAATAGTAGATTAAACTGTGAATATATTTCTTCATCCTTCTTACTGGTCTAAATGCCTGTGTGCTAGTCTGTTTCATTCACAGAAGGTAAAGAGATTCTATGAGTTCAATTTTGGTTATTAGTCATTTCTGCTTTATGTTCAGGCCAGTATCCGTTGACGTTTTGCACGCGGAGAGTCGGATATATCCAGAATATATCAATCTGAGTCTAGTCGGAGGCTCCGAGATCAGTCGGAGTATCACAGTAGCAAAGCGGTGGGCGCTGTTCAAGAGTAGGAAATTAGGCCCCCCATGTTTTACAAATATCTTTTTGAATATTTTACTGTGCCCTGGCCGGATCACGCCGTCCTTTGGTTGCGGTTATCGGGTGATCTGAGCGCCTTTATGCGTCTATTACTATCCCTCCCCAGATCGACACCTAAGGAAGATTGGTGGATATCATTTTATGTAATGGCACTGGGCTCGAGCTGAGTACGTAGATCGTTGGTAAATGGTCTTTTACCCTGATCTCAAATTTTGCTCTATGAGAAAAGCAAGAATCGGGCAAACGGCGTCGTTTTTTCGGAGATGGTCAGGTGTCCGAGTTCTAGGTAACATCAAATTCAGATTGCGGGCCTCGTATATGACCACCTTGTGATCGTAGAGCGTTCAATTCTCATACTGTGGAGCACCTCAACAAGGGCCAGAGTATACATGAAGGAGAGGTCAAGACAACCGCAGAGTGGTCGATATGAAATTTCTTACCATCATTTTTGGCAGTTGGAAGATCAATTTGGCAGGGATGATCTTTCGGTCCATTCTGAGAGCTACAAGACAACTATGCCTCTGAATTTTTATATGGGCACTCTTGTGATAATAAGGTGCTTTTTAGAGGTGTTCATGGAATAATATGAGTCTAAGGAGAGGCTAAGCCTTAAAATACGCAAAATCAGCGAAAATTACAGAAGTCATCAACCTTCCGTGGTGATACCTCATGTATTAAGCAGATCCCTCGTATCACATTGTACCTGTTTGTCTGTTCCTAATTCACCCTACTCTTCTCAGCTGATCCACGGATCGCACAGATTAGAAGTTCAATTTCCTTTCATTTTCCGAGTTCACCCGACACGTCAAGGTTTTGGGCTCCGATTTATTTTCGACCTTCCCGATCAGCCGTTCAATGCCCGTTCAAAAGGCAGTGTCCTTTGCTTCTTTCTTTGTCATGCCCCACCATCTCTCCGCGCTCGCTTTTTGTTCGTCTGCCCACCCCACTCGTCACTCTTCTGCAAACAATTCTACCCTCAAATGCCAAACCTGGTGTCCACCTTCCGGCACCTCACCAATGCTCGACTGGCGTCGGGTCAGGCCCCATTCCCAGCAGCTTTCCTGCGCCCCTCAATACCTTGCTCATCGGGTGTTCTTTCAAGGATACAGTGCTCCGCAACCTCAGCTTGCGATGAAGATCAAGACCTATTTGAAATGCACAATGCTCCGTCGCAACCGATCTCTGTCCTTCGATACGGTGCTTACTTGTCAGCGACAGCGCTTAGGTCAGCCTGACTGCGACGTAGCCCAACGTGGCCACAGTCCCAGCGCGGGTGTTGAGGGGAAAGATGTCACTGCATTGAATAGCGAGTGACCATCTGCCAAGAACCCATGCAAGTTGAACCAGAACCCGGACCATGGGAATGGTGTGCAGTCGATGCAGCAATAACCCGGTCTAACCGGGTTATTCCGGGTTGCTGTTCTGTGTTGCTTGCAGCGAGAATTCGTAGGCAACGAGTGTCCGATACTGATATAGTGTACTCGGACACACACAACTCTAGTCCACTAGCAGTGTTCCATGTTGGCGGTTGGTTGTGGGTACACTGCTCTATGACCATGCAGACCTCCGCCGGGTTACCGGCCAGAGTCTGCCTTGCTAATCCACATGGAGGCAAGTGTCTCGACATGTGGATGCAAGTTTGGTGAAAGCAGTTTCCGACAGCGAACCGCTTGGGCCCGAAGGCTGCGGCAACCAGGGATAGATGGAGAGAGTTGAGTATAGGGGCCAGGGGTCTGTCGACGACCACAACTGTGAGGAGACAGGACCCAAGGCGACGAGACAGACAGAAGCAAGATCAGCTTAAGTCACACACAAGTCAAGTCAAGGCCAAAGTAAGGCCGGAGAATAGACGAGATAGAATCTACCGTACAGGGAGATTCTACTGCTACTTATATACTGTGAATACAAAGGGGTCCGATCATATGAATATGCATTCTCCACTGACCATCAAAGGATCGAGATGTCAGTTGCAAGGGGTGTGGTTGAAATGCGATCGGGGTTGAAATACGATCGTGGGTGAAAGATGATCATGGTTGCAATATGATCGGTAGGAGTTCAAGTGAGGAGCCAGAGCGATCGCGATCGAGTATAGGGTTCGGTGTTCCTGACACTGAGGAGTCCAGGGACTAGTGGCAGTTGGACACATAGGAGTAGGCCAGGGGATAGACACCTGTCCACGGAGAGGGGTCGTGAGGGCAAGTCGTTTCGAGTCCTAGGGGTTTTAAGAATACCCCTGGCGATGATATGTAGTTTGATAGGAGGTTGAGGAACGACCAGGCAACAGTGTCGCTCCGAATACCCTCGATCATTGGTTGTTTGATCTGAAACCCGGGGGTTCTAATAACCCGAGGATGTGTTTGAGCCGCAATGAGCGGTGCGAATTGCGCGAACGAAAGAGGCCAAGAAATGCCAAATCATGACATTACCCCCCCTCTTCAAGGTCGGTGTCCCAACGACCCAGATTGCCAATTTAGACAGAGCTTCATTCTTCCCATCTTTGAAGAATCCGGGAATACGGTGTCCCAACGACCCAGATTGTCAATTTAGACAGAGCTTCATTCTTCCCATCTTCGAAGAACCCGGGAATAACCCGGTGGTCCTTGTCTTCATAATTAACAGTGGTCCCAGTCCAATCCCGGGATATAAGCTGTCTCTCATTGCTGGCAGTTGGGTGGTATTAAATTACCCCCTGCCAGCAAGCATCTTCGAGTTGTGCCTGTCTCCAATAGGCACCTTCCAACCATGTTCTGCCTCCACACACATTAAGGTCATCTGTGGGTCCAGGTTTTAACAACCCTTGAGCCACATTCCCCATTAATGCCATGAAAAACCATTCCCACCACTGCTCCTGCAATATCCTTGGCAGCAACCTGGAGTTCACCTCCATTGTTGCCTTACAAGAACTCTTTCCATTTCGCTTTTTGTCACACTGAGTAGAGCAATAAGCTCAATACTTGGCTCGTTTCGCTTCTGTCTTCGACCTCGCAAGTCCAGTCGTCGAAATGTCACCAGTGGGCTGAAAAGGGAAAGGGAAAGGAAGGGAGCAAAGGGGTTGGGTTATTCGTGGAGTAGGTTATTCCGGTTGTACGTGTTGCTCCAGACCAAATGGTCTCGATGATAAGCCTGGCTTATCATCCATCAGGGGTTGCCCCCGGGATCCCGGGGCTTCGAGGTTTCCATCATGTTCACCCCAGAAGCAGTGTTGGCCTTCACTGCCTATGTGTTGGTCACATACCACCAACATTGTTTGCCACGTCCTTGTTGCATGCAGTTTGAATATATCAGGGCAGGCAAAAGGGAAAGGCGACGTCGTTAATGGTTGTGGGGTTATCGAACAATTGCTGCCAACAAGAATACATCTCGAGTATTCCATCTGTTGATTTCTTCAGAAGAACCCGGCAATTTGCCAATTCGTATCCTCCGAAGTTTCCTAGCGACCAAAAAAAATGGTCCGAGAGCATAGACATTGCAAGAGTTCCTCCATCAAACTTGTGGCTCGCAAGTGAGAGGCTTGTTGCAATAGGGGAAATCAATATGGGGGGGGGCGAATGGGTGTAGCCAGTTCTTCGAGTGAGATGTCTGGGTCCCATTTTGTTTGCCCTGCCCATTGAAGTCCCTCCTTCGTGCTCAAATCATGTCGATAGCCAGCACTGCAGGCATACACCTCTGCTAAGTGCTGGTCCGATCCACACCTGCAAAATCGTGGGAACCAATCCCCAGGTAGGGCCTCAGCACTTCCTCTGGGAACAGCAAGACACAGGACTCTTCAGCCACTCGTAGTTTCAGCCACCCCAGGTTACCTCGAATAACCCGGATGGTGATACCAGAGGCTGAAAGTTTTATTGCCCATGTGCTGTGTTGCTGAATTGCCAGGAGATCCAAGGGATGTTCAACGAGTCTTGCTGCTTCACCATCGAGTGCAGAACCATCTTTTGCTGATGAAAAGAGCCCGGGCCTTCTATTACCCTCCCGGCGCTCCCGGAGTGGCCTTCCCCAAGGTTAGGCCAGATTTCTCCCTTAGGCTGCTGTAGAGGTTGGGACGGACTCAACGTTTCCCGTGCCTCAAGCGCCGTTCATCTGAGTGGATGTTCTGCATTGTTGGGTAGCCGATACAGCTTACGTCAGCAAAGCGTACTAGAAGTCGGAGGATTGGGAATAGGGGTGGAAAGGAAAATCTGTCATCGAGTGGTGAAAGGAAATCCAGCATAACAGCGATGCCATGAGGCCAGCATGAGAGTCTGGATCATTTAGCCACAGATTGTCGAAATTCTATCCAGTGTTGCCAATCCAGTGACATTCGTCTTCCGAGTCGTTTTCGTTCGTGATGCATGCTGCATCACCGGTCTTGAAACTTTAAACCCTCCAGTATGCATGGTGAGAGTTCAGAGGTTTTCAAGAACCCAGGTGTCCCATTAAGAGATAAGTCGGAACACCTCTGTCAGTTGTCTCCACCAGAATAACCCGGAGTATTCTGCTGCCTTCTGCACTGAGTTTCTTGCAGTGCACGGGTCGAGTGTAATGGAATCCAGCCAACCATACGAGGGGCTGGAGTTCTGCGACAAAAACTGCATTCTGCTGCAGCATTCGGTTGTCCTCGCCAGAATAACCCGGAGTATTCTGATGACTTCTGCACTGAGTTTCTTGCAGTGCACGGGTCGAGTGTAATAGAATCCAGTCAACCACATGAGGTGCTGGAGTTCCGCGATAAAAACCGCATTATCCGCTGCAACGTTCTTCTTCTGGTGGTGGACTAACTTCCACTGTAGTGTCTTCCATTCCAATGGAATGCTGGTAGTAAATGTTGGCTCCGGGTTCCTATCGGCCATGAGATATGAGCCACTCTGGAATACACAGATTCTCGAGTGCAAATCCATCCTGTTGAGCCGATTTCTTGAACTGCCAATTGGGTTGTCTTCCATCGAAGAGCAAGGGGATCCACAAGGCATGTGCATGCAACTGGTGCCATAGCAAAGGCATGAGTGTACCACGATCATGCACCATCCAAGGGAGTGCCCTCCCGATCCACCTCAACACAGGGCTGGTAGAGGAGATTCTATCTTCTGTCAGCGACAGCGCTTAGGTCAGCCTGACTGCGACGTAGCCCAACGTGGCCACAGTCCCAGCGCGGGTGTTGAGGGGAAAGATGTCACTGCATTGAATAGCGAGTGACCATCTGCCAAGAACCCATGCAAGTTGAACCAGAACCCGGACCATGGGAATGGTGTGCAGTCGATGCAGCAATAACCCGGTCTAACCGGGTTATTCCGGGTTGCTGTTCTGTGTTGCTTGCAGCGAGAATTCGTAGGCAACGAGTGTCCGATACTGATATAGTGTACTCGGACACACACAACTCTAGTCCACTAGCAGTGTTCCATGTTGGCGGTTGGTTGTGGGTACACTGCTCTATGACCATGCAGACCTCTGCCGGGTTACCGGCCAGAGTCTGCCTTGCTAATCCACATGGAGGCAAGTGTCTCGACATGTGGATGCAAGTTTGGTGAAAGCAGTTTCCGACAGCGAACCGCTTGGGCCCGAAGGCTGCGGCAACCAGGGATAGATGGAGAGAGTTGAGTATAGGGGCCAGGGGTCTGTCGACGACCACAACTGTGAGGAGACAGGACCCAAGGCGACGAGACAGACAGAAGCAAGATCAGCTTAAGTCACACACAAGTCAAGTCAAGGCCAAAGTAAGGCCGGAGAATAGACGAGATAGAATCTACCGTACAGGGAGATTCTACTGCTACTTATATACTGTGAATACAAAGGGGTCCGATCATATGAATATGCATTCTCCACTGACCATCAAAGGATCGAGATGTCAGTTGCAAGGGGTGTGGTTGAAATGCGATCGGGGTTGAAATACGATCGTGGGTGAAAGATGATCATGGTTGCAATATGATCGGTAGGAGTTCAAGTGAGGAGCCAGAGCGATCGCGATCGAGTATAGGGTTCGGTGTTCCTGACACTGAGGAGTCCAGGGACTAGTGGCAGTTGGACACATAGGAGTAGGCCAGGGGATAGACACCTGTCCACGGAGAGGGGTCGTGAGGGCAAGTCGTTTCGAGTCCTAGGGGTTTTAAGAATACCCCTGGCGATGATATGTAGTTTGATAGGAGGTTGAGGAACGACCAGGCAACAGTGTCGCTCCGAATACCCTCGATCATTGGTTGTTTGATCTGAAACCCGGGGGTTCTAATAACCCGAGGATGTGTTTGAGCCGCAATGAGCGGTGCGAATTGCGCGAACGAAAGAGGCCAAGAAATGCCAAATCATGACATTACTGTGTAGCACTTGCGTCTCGAGCTCCGTCTAGGATCAACAAGCATCAAGAGTGAGAACAAGGCATCTGTCAATAACTGCTCGTTGAGGCGGCATTACTCTCAGTACCACGCCGCTCGATCAAGCCGCCTCCGCATCGAGTCCGCAATATGAAACAAAGGCATATCTAACTCGAGTCTCTTCCCCCTCCCAACCATCATCTCGCCGTCGCAAGATGTTCCATCCTTCAATACATAGGATCAAGTCGTTCTCAAGGCCAGGCGAACGTCAAGATTCAACACCAACGAGCTCAATAACGGCTATGGTGTGGCCACAGAGAAGTTCGGAGCATCGATTAACGCACATAGTTCCGCAGTCAACTAAATTCATTCACCGCTCGCAGCAGTTGTATAATACTGATCGTAGTTTGCCACAGAACACAACCACAGTTTCATTACCCTACAATTGTCTATGGTCCACCAAACTCCCGAACTTTCCGACGGCCACAAAGTGGTGCGTATTATCTTCGACTTTGAGATCAGGCGGCTAATGCTTTTATTTTATTTTTTCGAAATCAGGGTTGCGCCGACCGGTATCGCCTAAGCTTGAAGTAAGTTACATTCTTACGTTTATCCAGGGCCTCGCTCATCCCTATGCAGCTTCCATCTTATTCAAGTCCGCAGATCGACCTGCTCCTCATCTCCTGCGTTGTATTGACAAATAGGTTTCCTCCCATTTCACAGTCGCCATCCGCTTCCCACGCGCCGTCATACCAGTCAGGAGCTATGTTGGTTCGTCGAACTCTTTTGTCGTTGTTTACATCCCATTTCAACAGTGCTATGTTCCGGCGGCGGACTATCCGGATTTCATTTTTTGTACTCTCAGGGTGAACATTATTATCGAGGCCAGCCCTGCGCTGAGACCCATGTCCCCTTCTCGATATTTTTCGTTCCCAGCGTGTGTTGACTGTCTTCAATTTCATCGATAGCTTTTGCATGTACTATGCAGAACTGTCACTTATTGTAATAGTCTTGACTATGTTTAATGAGTCGATTGTGTTTTTTCTAAGTCTTTCTCCTCATTGAATGTGCATTCCTATGCCGGAGCGAAGCGAAGGCACATCTTGTATATATCTTAAGCTGTGGGATTGCAGGGGTCCTGCACCCTATATCCTCGGGGCGCCTCTAACGTCTACTTGAAGACAAAAACATCGGGAAATGGTCCAGTATTAGACGAGAAATCCTTGTTTGTCCGAGTTCTGGGGTTCTCTGGGACGTGGGGGAGGATAGTACTTAGTTCGATAAAAATGATAAAGATAATGCTATAAATTCCTAAAGGTTCAGCTACCGCCTCGGAGAGGCCTAATCCAAGTCATATAATTATTGCGCAAAGATCTATTTGATAGACTCTGAACCACGTAATGCCGCTTTTACACCAGAAAACGGGAAAACAGCATTGCATGAAGTTGCAGAATAGAGAAGCCCGTCCTGCCACAGCTCACTTATACTGCTCCGACTCGTCACCATCGCTCTTTGTCGCGGAGTACGCTTTCACATCGCGATTGTCGTGCGGACGTTCAAAGACCTGGACAACAGTCAGGACGAGAGTCTGATACCGGAAGCACAGCACTCACGTCGACGTGGGTTCCGGTCTGCGTAACCACCTGGATCTGACCGAGCTCGATATCTTGCCGCCGCGTACCGCGTGACCGACCTCCGGCGATTTCATTGCTGTTGGCTGCGACTCCCAAGTGCGACGCGCGGATGGTATGGCGCGCGTTGAGCGTATACATCATGGAGATAGCGTAGAGCTTGGGAATCATCTCGTTGAACGCGGTAGAGATGATCCCACTGCCGCCTGGGTTCTTTTGCGAAAAGGCCAAGTTGAACAAGGCACTGGATTAGCAGTTGACTGAGATTCGTATCCCCATGGCATTACGGATGGACTTACCAAATAGCGGCGGGGGCCGCAGTTTGGAAGGTAAGTCGGACAAGAGAATTGATCACTATGTGCGAAAGCTGAGAGAATATCGGAAGACCAGTGCGGGAGGAAACGTACGGCCGACCATTTGAGGGAGGACGTCGGTCTTGGATTTGATCAAAAAATATGCCTGGGATGGGTTTATTTTCAGCACGTTGAAGTCTAGATGTGGGCTTACGGTCAGGGAGGTCATGCACACGTCCCCGGCTGAAAAGGGGAGAAGATAAGAAGAGGATCAAGCACTGTATGTATCGACTAACCGAAGACGGACCCCAGATGTGCGGCAACTGGTCAGAGAATTAGTTGCAGTCTCCTAGAACGCATGGAGGTGCGCTTACACCAGTTCGAGATTTGAGGCAAATTGGTGGTGGCAATAAAATAGGTCTGCATGATTCCATTTAGACGGAGACTTGACAATGTGAGGAAGATATGGGTACCGCAACAACGATAGAGAGGAAAGCGAAGAGGAAGACGATGGCTACCGGGACCACAACGAACAACTTTTTGGAGATCATCCAAAGACGGTAGCAGAAGTAAATTTGAACATAAAATCCGAATATTCCATCCTGAGTAGCCAAGTTAGTAATGGCCGAGTACATGGGTAGCGGACAGACAATCAGAGGAGTGCCTGATTGCCACCACGTCGTGTAGTTGAGCAGACTTTTTTGCGTCAGTTTTTACATTCGAGAAATGACTTGGCGCATACATTGCCCCTTGGAGGTTTCCGAAATACGCGATATTCTGGATCCATATAATGGCACTGAAACAGACTGAGGGTTTGCTGATTGTATGGAGAATGGACGTACAAGGCGTGGAGGGTTTTCAGAATATGGCCCACCAGGAGGATGGCAACAATAACGCGGAGACTCCTTTTGTCGTCATGGTACCTTGGGGCGAACATTCAATCAATCAGCGGGTGACAGCAGGTAATTCACTATACCAGGTGAAGTAGTTCCTGAACTAAAACCAGAATCACTAAATGAAGCAACTACGAGGGAATTGAAGGTTTACCTGAGTCAACAAGATGCCCAACAAGAAAATATCAAGGCAGCCTCCAACCAACCCTTGGGTCTGAGGTCAGATCATCTCATATACGCCCAAAGAAAATCACAAACAAGGTCCGAGCCAGGCGCCAGCAAGGCGGAGATCTTCACCGGTGAGTGGACCGGACGACATTGTATGAGTGCGGCGGAGAGGACTGCAAGAGAAGGATGGTTGGTGGAGCCTTATCGACACTTTGGATGCCTTTATGAAATAATTTGCACTTCCACCTCGTATCTTGATCCCTCCTGTGCGTTCCTGAAGTCTACGCCACGAACGCCGTTAACCGAATTCGAATAAGACGGGAAATTAATTCATAGGGGGTCGTGATGGCGGCCCTTCAGGGTCGTGCATGGCAGCAGTAACGAAAAAACGCGTGTTCCTCATCGACGAAATGAACGCAGCGTACTGTGGAACAATATCAACACATACCATTCTCCACTCGCTCGGGCTAGCTCGTTCTGTCATCCGCCCGCACTTTGAACCACATTTTCCTAAAGATAACATCATTATATCAGCGACAGAGCGTGGGTTCGTAGTGCTTACTATCGGCGTGTCATTATAATGTGAACTGCATAAAAGGGACCCATCTAGATATCATCAGAAGTCGAAATTGGAAGTCTAGGCCGGGAAACCGCCGAATCAGGAGTGATATCCACAACCCGTAAGGCGTTCAGGAAAAACCTTGGGATCGCTAGAAAGGTCATCGACATTCCATTCACTTACATGGACTTGACAGGCATGGAGTGAAGTGATGCCAACCGGAGAGTTGGCGCGGACGCGAGAGACCTAACCCTAGTTTGTTCACCTGGGTTAGATGTTCATTTTTCGGCAATCATAAATAGCAATCCGGCAAATGCCGGATGAAAATTTCTGACATTTTCTGAACCCGTTTCAAGCCTGTGTGGGCCTGAAAATCGTGCCGTCACCGTCGCTCAGACCAAAATTGTTCAGTTCACGGGCCTGTGTCACCCGTCACCTCAACCTTTGGTCAAAACGCTATGCTATTATGTGAAGAAAGAAGCCCATTTATCCTGGGCTCAGTTCTGTGGGCAGGCTGGTGGCTGTACACTTTTGAGCGTAGAAAAAAAAAAAAGTCCAGACAAATCTAAAAGATTCTGGAAGGTAGATCTGACCCTTCCGATCGCCTTCTGTATATAAAATATTTTGAACCCACCGGTCCCTGGCATGCAAAACGCGAAATACCAATCACCAGAGCAGGTAACTTTTACCTGCCTCTGCTGTAGGTGCACAGTAGGTGTTGGGCAGGTGTCAAGTCAGGTGGCCAGACACAAGGGTAAGATCTACCTTCCAGAATCTTTTCGGATTTGTTTGGATTTTCTTATTTTTACACTCAAAAGTGTACAGCCACCAGCCTGCTCACAGAGCTGAGCCCAGGATAAGTAGAGTAGCTCAAGTCGGAAGCTGAATGGCTCTCAGGGGTGCTTGCCTCCGTAAGCATCGTTGCGAAGATTCAGAATAATACTATGATAGAAAGAAAAAAGGATTCTGGAACACCCGCCTTTGAGTCCCACTAGTATAGCGGATAATTGATGAAGTTGCTTGGTTGGTGACATAAAGTCGCAGAAGAGCAAGATTGCTCTTGACTGGGATGCATCCTGTACGCGGTCGTCGAGCGCAGGTCGCTACAATTGATTTACTTAGATAGATGAATGAAAGGCAAAGTCAGTTTCGCGTCACGCAGGGAACGACATCGGGACGACCATCGCCTTCCGTTTACGTCTTCGCGACGGTTGAAATGAGGCAGGCGTTTGGGTACGGATCGCGGGTTGCCTACAGAAGTGGGGGCAAAACAGAAGTTTCGTGCATGCTCGATTGGGACGGAGACAAAGACGGGGGCTGGGAAACTCGTGGGAAGTCTGGCTATGACCCCGGCTTCGTAGTACAGTACCAGCATCGTAATTTTACACTGTAGAAAAATGACCCGTTCAATGCCCATCGCCTATCTTGCCGCTTGAGGAATAAATAGCTATGTTGCAGTGAACGCGGGGAGCCATACTGTAAGTTGATCGACAAGAGTCTCTGGATTTTGGATAAGATGCACGGCTGCTTCGCGACGGTGCGATGAGTTTCTAGATACAAACAGCATGGGCAGGAAGACGCGTCAGTGTCGGCATCGGCGAGGCGAGATGCGATGTGTTTTGACTTGGTTTAGGATTGGGAGTCATGTCGAGCCTGAGCATGAGAGAGTCGACCTGGAGTGCCATGGGTGACGAGGTCCGTCCCTTGGTTACGCGAAGCCTAATGTGGTTGAGGGACCTATCTAGCGCCGAGTACACGGCCAAACGGAAATGTTATGAACTCCTAAGATCTGCCGACTTGCAATTGGGCAGGGTGAAAGTGACGTTGTGATGTTGCACTGACGTTTGACTGACGCTGTGACGTTTTCAGTTGATGCGGATCGGCGGGTTGACTGACGCAGCGTCACACTCTAGTCATATTGTGGAATTCCCTTTCACATCATCAAGCCCTACTACGAAGCAGGATTTCGTAGATATTTGCCTCCAATATCATCCTGAAAAATCTGCGCAAAACAATAAAACCCAACTGACCATGTGTGAACCCAAATTCCATCTCCTGCGACTACATCCTTCTAAATCTATTCAGGTTATCTGTCTCAAAAAACTAGACCATTTGAACATGTCCCGATCCCTCTAGACCACATTCAACCCCAAAATAGCCCAAAATCGCAGATCACCCGATATGAGATATTTTCATAAGTTTCTTTCTATCACTAATTCGGCATGAATTAGCCTAGCAAAACTAGCTAAGGTTTCATGTCAATCCGTTAAGAACTGACTGAGTTATGGGGAATTCTTCGGAAACATCCCAAATCAGGAATTTTTTGACCGCGCCTTCGGTTCCGACATTAGCTGTAATGCTCCCTCCGGTCTCTGTGACACTGTATTAAATTCATCCAAATGGGTATCTGGTCAATGCGCAACCTTGGGGGGGCGTTTTTCCGACCATCACTCCAGCTCCACTCAGACTTCCCACACTTTTCGCGTTTTGCACACAGCAGTTGAGGCACATGGGATTTCTTCACCTACCTGTACTCGTCCTTGGATCCAACTACCCTTCCATCGACTTGCTTTCGCAGTAACCTCAAATTTGATTTCCGCACGCGGCTCCGCGCAATGCCCACAAGCCGCATGCGTGTGAGGGTCAACGGGACCCAAAGGGTAATCAAATATATTTAACTGGCGGGTATCGTGAGCGTCAGAATGTGGTAAGGACTCTAGTGCTCAATACGATCGATTCTCTAAGGAAATTCACTCAAGAGTCGAATATACGAGCTCTTTATCAGTGGATTTCCGTCCTTATCGAATATACGGTAAGGAGAGCACCGAGCGACGATATGTAGAGATAAGGGTCCTGTGAATCGTAAACGTTCGTTAGATTTCAATTAGCTCATGAGATTCAAACAGAAATGTCGCCTATGCCTTCTTCAGGGTCTCGGAGGAACTCGACGAGTCTGGAAGGCGCTCGATAGGCGGGAGTTTGGGTAAAAGTGTAGATATCTGTCACGTGTATTTACTGACAAATAGTATCTACGAATGCTAACAGTTACAAATATATCTCGGCGTCAAGACTATTCAAGAGAAAGAAACGCGAAATTTTCAAAGGGTAACACTTGAGTGAGTGGATCCTTACAATGCGGCTCGTGTGGCTTTTGCGCAAGCTCTCTAATAACAAAAGCGCAATGAACATTGGCTTGCACATCGTAAGCTTGCATCGCCATTCCTGCGGTATTGGTGAGCTCAAAGTGGTTTGACGGAGGTATAGTCGCCGGAAGCTAGAAGAGCTAACGCGATCACAGACCAACCTGTAAGCCTCAGATCAAGGTGGGCGAGGTTGAGGGATAAAAACGGTGTCGTTCTTGCTATAATCAGAGCGCACCAATATCAACGCAGATCAACTTGGCAGATTAATTGCAAAGGGTTGGGGATGGCGAAGTCCCGGGCGTTCAAAGGTCTGGCGCCGAAAAAATGTCGAAGAAAGGACCCTTGTGTGGGATTCAGAGCGAGTGTGTCTGCCGCAAAGACGTTGCATCGACTTGTATAGATACGTGAATGACCACCAGAAAAGGGCACCAAGATACGGAGAGAAGTTCTTGTGGCATTGCCGCAAGTAGTGTTGCCGCGGTCAGGTTCTGAACCGCTGGCGAACCTGAATCGAACCTGAACCGGACCAAAAGTCCGGTTCAGTGGCTGTGAAATTCGCCGAACCGAACCCAAGGTTCAGTTCAAGGTTCAAAGATTTTCAGAATTCTGTGAACCTTGCTGAACTGGTTCGAACCCATTCGAACCTCTGACTTGGAGTAGCCCAGTTGGAGCGAAAAACTCTGTTTCAACTTCTTCAAGTTTGAACAGGCCACCAGTGGAAGTCTTTTTAGCAATGTTATGATTGCCAATTCCATCTTACACCGAGGGTAAATGTGCTTTCTTGATAGTATTTGTGCATTTATTTTATTTTATTCCACAGGAAAATGTTCGTTCCAAGTCTAAGCTCAAGTGCGACTGAAGAGTGTTGAAAAAAATCTGGCTAATTGAAACTGGTACGAAGGACCTGAATGTCATACCCAAAAAATACCAAAAGAGGCCAGTGTTCCCTGGGAAGGGGGTATACTCGGGTATATTGGGGGGTGGGTGGTTTCTTTTGTTGTAAATGAGCACTGCAAACATTTTTTCAAGTGATTAGGGCTGTGGGAATCAAAAATCGGTTCGAACCCGTCCGACCCGCCTCTGAACCTGAACCGAACCTTGCCAAACCTGAACCTGAGGTCCTGTCCAAGGTTCAATAATTTGCTGATCCGAACCCGAGGTCCAGTCCTGGGTTCGGGAAAATCGGACGTCGAACTGGACCGAACCGGACCGCGGCAACACTAGCCGCAAGCGTGCGCGAATTTTAGAGGAAAATTCCGACGAAAGAGTTGCAGCAAAAAGCTGGTAATGCGCAGGTACACGTTACCATTCCAGCCCATGGGTCCTCTCATATGACCGAAATACTCGCGATCAACACCGAAGAATGACTCCAGGGAGCTCAGGAGCAATTCCCCACACTCCGAGCCCATATGCTCATTGGCCTGTATCGGTGGCAGCGATGCCTTCGCCATTGCGCAACGCCGCGACTGTCGCCCGCGGATCTATGAATACGTCTCTTGTTTTGCATTACTATTCCCCTCCACCTGACTCACTACGGGTTTTCCAGCTGCTGTGCGCGCCTAGAGCACGATTCGTCAGTTCGAAGACTGAACCCACTGCCCAACCTCAGCATACCTCCCGCTCTCAAAATTTCAAGACGTCCAACACACTTCAACCCCGTCTTCAAGTCTCAAGGCGCCCCAAGACGTCGGACCGCAAGGATCAAGACGCGTCAAGCGGGCCCATCAAGGCGGGATACGTCGCAAGACGTCTAACGTATATACAGTCAGTCAGGACGCCGGCCCTGAGTTCAAGGAGTCAAAATTGTTACTGTTATCAAGACCTCAACTTGACGGCGCTCAAAACCGCCGGCACTCAAGACTCGAAGCTTCAAGCCTCTTCTTCAAGGTCTCAAGACGCAGCGGACTATCACTTGGCCAGCCGCGGCACGCCTCCTAATACCCCCCTGCTCAAGTCCAAATCATCGTGCAATCGACATGTCTATGAAAATCAACAATTATATGGCACTGCGAGTAAGATTCTACGCCACCAGCACAGCGGAGGCCGAAGGATTTTCGGGACCAAAACATAGCATTAATGCGCGTTCCGCACACATTCCAGGAAAATATGAGACTTTTAATGGGTATTTGCGCATATGAGACACCCCAGGAGAGTTCCGAAAGCTTGTAAGACGCATGAGGCGCACCTGAGGCATTTTGCAGGAACGCGACGTGGGAGATTATCTGAATCATCCAGCGCAGACGCATGCCGAAAGCGGTATTGAGCGGGGAGAGAAGGAAGGTCGAAAATAGAGTAGCGTGGAAAGCTGCTGGCGGCTCCGCGCGTCTGCAGGCATTCCTCGACTGCGCGACATGAGAGTGGAAGGAGGAAGATATTGATCCGTAACACAGCCACCTCGCTCCTTTCTTCTCATCACCACAACGGTCGACGCTAGTCAATCGACGACACTTTGTAGCGTCCAGGGTTAGGGTTGAGACGTCCTTGCATTCTACGCTATTCTCTCTGCTCCCTCCCACATTCAGCCCAGTCTTCGGCGCCCTTCCACCGCCGCCGCCTTTCCTCAAACTCGCTCTACCCACATGGCGTGATCCCTCCACGTGCCGCGTTTTCGCGACGGTCTTGCCCAACTACGTAGTACGTACAACCGGCCGTATTGTGATCCACAGCAGACGCCTCCGCATTCCGTCACGGTCCACGTATTGTTGAGCTTGAGGGTAGATCGCTAAATGCCTCTACACGGTGCGTCCCATCCATTACGCGCGATTCTCTCCGTCCTTTTCCCACCCTACGGGCCTCCTTTCTACCACTCCCTCGCAATTGTTTCCCTCCATTTCGTCCAGCCACTCTTCGCTCTGGCCTCTTTCGTTTTCTCTTCGAGCCAGCCTTGTCGCAACCCAACCTTGTCGCCATTGATGTGCCTTGGGCTTTTCTGTCCCCATTCTTCCCTTCCGCGTATCGTTTTCTTTTTGCCGCGCACCTCTCTCGGTATGCATTGTGCGTTTTCTAAGGCAATAATGCTGACATTTAAATCAACAGCCCGCTTGCCCAACCCTTCTGATGCACAAACGCGTTCGCAAGCATGAGACTGGAGTGTATCCTTGAAGCGCGTCATATTTCTTCATTCTCTCCCTCCCCATCTATCCTTTGTTCGCATCTCGGATCTCCCACCCGCGGCCAACCCTTTGACTCTCGTTGTTTGTTTCTCTGGTTTTCTATCCCGACTGCGTGCATTAGCAATTTTTGCGAGGGCTGGTGGGAAGAAACTGCAGCCAGAGAGCGCTGAGTCGAGGGTTAAATCCGGGGTGCCTGCTCCCACCCTTTTTGATGATATTCCTCCCTCCCAATATTCACGTCCTCGCCGCATCTCTGCACCTTACTCGAAGTTTCTTTTCCCTCTGTCCTTCGCTCTCTTCCTCCCCCGCCCCCCTTTTTGGCGCGAATCTCCTGCGCGTATCGCGTCCATTTCCCTTTCGTTCGTTCGGCTTTGATACCCCTCAATTTCTTCCTGTTACGTCTTCGTGTCTCGTGCGCATGGGCGCCGACGCGAATGCCCTTGTTTCAGTCCCTCCCTTCCTCCACCCATTGCTTCATCCAATAACTCCATCATTCGGCTCTTCCGCACTCATCCCCACTAATATATCCTCGCTAATATACCAATACTCCGGTAACGCGTCCCGGCGGCAGGCAGGAGGCTTCTCCCTTCGGATGCGTTGACAGACGACAACACAAAATAATTAAAGCCTGGGCTTTGGCCACGGTGCGTGTGTCCGTTATATCCTTCGCAGATTCCATTCCTTTCATCCACCCCATACTCAATCTCCAAATCCCTTTTCCTCTTCCTGACTCTTTATTCCGTGTGCGTTCCTTTTCGTGGTTTCTCATTCCACCTCATACTTTGTCCCGAAATTACCAACGTATATAGCATACAGCGCCGTCTCCGTCGCTTCTCATCCCTCCCTCGTTGCTCAAACTCGCTCCGCATCTCCAGGTCTCCCGTTTTCGCGGATCTCCTTCCACTTTTATAGCTAACCGTCTTCCCCGTCTAGCTCCACACTAGCCCGCCGCACCGGCCCGTTTGTTGATGCATGCTCGCACGTCATTCTAGCTGCCGGATACCCACCTCAGCGTCGGCGCTTAAGGGCGGACCTGAAATGCGCAGCTCGATAGTCTCAAGTGGCGCGAATGCCGTGGCTTATTGGGCGAAAGCACACAACGAGACTTGAGCATGTTGACCAAATCCTCGCCCTCCTCAACCAGATGTCGCTGAAGTCACCGGATCCGGAGTCTTCAGACGCGGTAGAAGGAAGATTGTGAAGGTGGTATGTCAGTGGAGTAACGATACCGGTCGCGGAATTCAGTCAGCCAAACTGCTTGTGGATTCCAACGAGGAACGTACGAGTCAGCGCTGTGAGTGTGAAGCGGGAGCGTTGCTGGAGGTCGAAAAGCCCGTTACTAAACAGACGGGTTGCACTCGACCCACCCCCTTGTGCTCAGCGGTAGCTCATACCTGTGACGTCCTGGTCGTTGTAGAGGTACGCTAGGGTCGTTAAGAAGCCGAGTAGTTCACTCAAATGTGAGTGGGCGATATTGAGACTCCAGACAAGCTAAAGAACTAACTAGTCAGTAGCGACCTGTACAGGATGCTACTTTAGTTCGTCGACTTAATTCATGCATGCACACGTTCTAACCCACTCATGCAAGCACCCAACAATTCATACGCGCATGCACCCGTCCTACACGCTCCCATCCTCATCCTCCTTCTCCCTCTGTGCCATCTCTCCCTCTGCAGCGATACTGAAACCCCTCTGTTTCCGCCGGAACGCGAGCAGTGACGCGACAAAGAAGGTAAATCCGAGGAGGGTCATGATCTGCATGCCCATGAATTAGCGACTAGGTGGACTCTGAATGACCGGTGAACGCACCCCGCTGAATAGCGCTGCACGCCACCACGTGAAGTGCGCGGTGAGGAGTGCGCCGTTGATGGGCGGACCTAAGTCATAATTCGTGGGTGGAGATCGAGATCGGGCAACAAACAAACACGCACCGATGAGGCCGCCCAAACCCACTATCGCAAAACCGACGCCCATCCTGAGCCTAAATTAATATCGTTAGTTCAACGGAACAAGTATATACCACAAGCAAAGAGGTGACGCACCCGAGTTCGCCGAGATCGTCCGTCAGGACGGTGATGAACGGGGCCATGAGTGCTACAACTGGTCGTTTTTTTTTTTTTTTTTTTTTGGGGGGACAGGATTCGGATTAGCAATCAACGGACAAAGCAGAAAGATGAAAACTCGTCCATGGACGAACGATGGAAGAGAAAGGGTGAGGAGGAAGCAGTACACGCACATATCCCCGCACAATACCCATACAGCACCCCTATGACAACCACACTTGCCACCGTCTTCAGTGCAATCATGCTGAGGATGAGAACCGCTCCCACGCCCGCGGCTGCCGTAGCCATGTTTACAACACCTAGCTGGTGCGCGAAAAAGCCGGGGGAAAGCCGGCCGAAGAAAGAGGAGGCATTCATTATTACGAGCTGAATTTCATTTCGTATTATTACGGGCAAGGTTGATAAGGCCGAGGGAGGGGATGGGAGGCGACGCACAGAGTAAAACGACAACTTCTGGTTGATCCCGTGCGTGACCGCGTCGAGTTGGATGTAGAATAGCGGGAAGTAGAACCCGACCGTGTAGATGCACATCCTGCATCACATAAAATATCTCACCATATATTTCACATCCAATAGAAAGGGGGCGGGGAACGCACGCGATTACAGCAAGCACATAGGGTGTATCCCTCGCAAAGCGCGGGAGGGACTTCCAGAATGACGGATGGGACGTTGCGGGCGGGAGGCGGGGTCGCATCAGGAGACACGCGATGAGGAGCAGCCCGCCGACGAGGCCTGCGCTCGCGCGGACGGCGGTGGCGAACCCGACGCGACGGAAGGTGTTATTTAGCATGAGTGGGTGCACGACGGCGCCGAGGGAGGACCCAGAGGCGACGATGGTCATGGCGAAGGCCCGCCGTTTTTGGAAGTAGTGCGAGACGACGGCGACGGAGGCGACATATGCTGTGCCAGCGCCGAGGCCGTGGCCGACGCCTTGGGCGAGGAATATCTGGATTTTAAATAAGTAAAGTCGGGGGGAGGAGAATGGGAGAGAAAAGAAGAGCTGCGGTGAACCTGATACAATTGCTCCCGTTCACAAAAGGAGAGCATGAAAAGGCTGAAACATTGGAGGAGACTTCCGCCGCAGACAAGGAGGTAGCTGGCCGGGGTTTCAGTATGCACCGTTCATAGCGTGGAAATAGAAAAGCGCACAAGTGTCCCCGGTCATATAAACGGCCACAGATCAGGCCTCCGGAAATTACGAGGAAGGAGTTAATGCTTCCAATCCATCTGAGAAAGTCCCATGGATAATGACCTGGCCGGGAAGCCAAAGTTTTACGAACGAGATGGAGGAAGAGGATGATTGCGTCAAGTAGTCCCGTGTGTAAAAGTCTGAGGGGGGAGGTTAATGTTGCTCAATTCCGCGAGTGTGACAAATGTTGAACCTTGATAAACACCGAATGAGGTGGTATATCTGACCACAGCGTTCAGAGTTCGCGAAATGAATGAGTACTCTTCGACAAACCCAAACCCGCAGAATTGAACGAGAAATCTGTGAATAGAGGAGTGCACATTATTTCGTGAGAAGATTTTAGTGCCAAAGAAACCGAAATACAGACGCTCCAGCGACTGTAGCCCACGCACGAAGCCCTCCCTCTGGAAATGTTGGGGCGGTCGAGGCCAATTGTGATTTGGGCAGCGACAGGTGGGAAGTGTCGGGTGCGAGAGTCTCTGGGGTTTTCTCCCTCGGTGCACCATGGAGTGGATCGTCAAGACTTGGGAAGTGAGAGGCCTCCATGTCGTCGTATGCCAATAGACGGCGGCCGTTTTAAAGTTGTTCCCAAACACAGCCTCACGGATCCCGCATGGAGATCGAACAGTTGAACGGTCATTCAGCACGATGGATCCAGTCCCATAGCCGATGCGGGAACACAAAGGAATACAGGATAAGCTTTTCTTCTAGGCTTCAAGTTCGAATGACTTTTTCACTGTTATTCTACATTCCGGTTGTTTTCAGAGACGAACGGTGTTGCAGAACGAACCAGCCGGGACCCGACGGGGTAGGATGCAGTTCTCCATACTATAGATGACCAGTTGTCGTATGTCACAGCCCGAACCAGGCTAAACTTTGAGCCCGTCGGTAGCTTGGGCCGCTCGAATCCGCGGCTGTGCCAATTTACCTGATATCTCCGCTGTCCGCGGCGCAAAGGAGGTTTTTCACGGGTTGTCGCCTGTGCGCGTACTTCCCGTCCAATGCCTCGCCTGCCTGCTTCTGCCTCGCTCTTCGTTCGGAAATGAGTCGGTACTGCGTGATTTACGTAGCCAGGCGGAGTGTTGCCGCAGTTACATCCCGCCGAAGATTTATTACCTTGGCATAGTTTAGACCCATGAAGATGATTCATCGCCGTCGAACACCGGTGACCCCGCATTCCTCCCATCAACATGCAGGCTTATAGTTAACGCTATAACTTCCAACACATATATACTTATATCTTGTAGCAGGAAAGCCGGGAATGTTGTTCAAATTTCGGAGACATTCCGCGCAGGACGGAAAATGCAGAAAGTGTCACGGGGTTGCAGGCCAGACTCGAACTTTCATCAATTATTCAGGTACTTTTCACTGGATCATCTCGAGGACGAGCCTAATCTCAGATTGCCTGCTCAATTAACCGAGCACGAGCTCCGTGGCAAGTTACCAATTGAGAGTTGGGACATTTCAAATTGGACTTTTCCGTTTCAAGCTCTCACTTCGCGAGGTTCGTGCCGACTCCGCCCGAAGAACCAGCCGATGTGGCGGTGCGTCGGCTCCGAGGCCGCGTCGATGGCTAACACGGCGAAAGACTCGCCTGGCTTTTACTTTCATGTCCTATGACTCACCGACGATTCAAACATTCCCAGATGTAATTTATCCTTGCTCCTGATACCGGCCCTCCCTTGTTTTTCCCGCGGGTGCTTCCGTGCCCTCAAATCTGGGCCCCGGGCCGACCTTTCACCTCTGCAGATATTCCACTGAGTCAGCTGTCTGCTCTGGACTGCCTTGCGATCTTGTCCTCCCTTCGTCTTCTTCTCATGCGCTCCCGGAAGTTGGAACTCTTTGCTTTTCGAATACTTTCTTCTCCGGCAACTTCATGCTGTCAGTGGCTCGTGGTAAAATTTACTCTTGGGTATCTGCACGCCATAAACTTTGCCTTGTAGCTCTCAATTTCACGGAATTGCATCGCTGTCCTCGAGCGGACTGAAAATAACATTTAACAGACAAACGAGCAGGAGGGAGGTACGCCGTTCATAGGGTTACATTATCATAGAATGGGTATATGGTGACCGAGAGAAGGAGAGTGGCCGGCGCGATGACACCTTATAATAGCCGGACAACAGCTGGGAGTTGAAGTGCTCTTCTGGACAACGGACAACATAGAGAATGAGGAGTAATATCACAGTGAAAGAACGAAGTGTGTAACAGACAGAACGGTTCTTTCTGATTGTCGCAGCCAAGGGTTGCGTAGTTGTTTGTCTTGAATATCGGTCTTGCTGCTCGCTGCGTCTTGCGGTGGGCTTAATCGAATAGTCGTAATTATGTAGTCGTAGTCGCGCATTGAAATTGCAGGGCAGATGACGTTCGAGGACAGAGCGCGGCAATCTTGAGCGGAGTTGCGATTAAGTTGAGTTCATCTCGGTCTCGATGTTTCGACTTCCTGAGTTGCGGAGGGCTTGATCGGACAGCCTTTAAGCGCTGTATTGAGATGGAGGAGAGCTGCTTGATGGCGGGATGCCCGTGGAAGAAGATGCCTGGCGGCAACATCAGACAGAACTTGCAATTGCTTCAACTTGAAGTTTGAGGCGTAAACGAGTTCCAGAGGAAGAATGAAGGGATGGACGCAGCAACAGACGGAATGCGATGGGGAGATGGTGAGTGTAACAAAGAAGGACGCATGGGAGACACTGCCTCTTTTGAGCGGACATTAAACGGCTGATCGAGGAGGTCGCTGGAGGTCGAAGACACTCTTTAATCTGTCGGGTGGACCCGGAGAGCAAAAGGAGATTAGACTGCTAACGTGCGCGTGTCTTGGAGCGGCTGAGAAAAACAAAAGCCTCAAGGCGACGGAGACACTGGAACTGACGGGTGGCCGAGAGAAAAAAGGTGCAAAATCGCAAGAAGCAAAACATGTACATACGAAATCACCACATTTGCTTAAGATACGAGTAATCTGGTTGTTCAGCACCATGTGGAGGGGAGAGGACATTTTCGGTACGGCAGAATGACGATGAGGGGAAGGAAAGCATAGCAAGGATAGATGGGCCTTGAGCGCGCGAAAGCTGGTCTCGTGTCTGCTCGGAATGGACGGCACGTAGAGTTCCCAGAGCTAAACGGTGATCGCCGTCATTGTCTAGGAATAAACATGAGAAGAGAGGACCGAATCGGGTGGGCTCAGAGCGAACGCCGGAGAGGATGAGAAAGAAAGTGCAAATTGAGGTGATGGAAAACATGTGCATACTGATTCAAGGCATCTGCTACTCTATCTTCATAAAATTAAGAGTGTCTGTCGTTAGATTGACGCCTCTCAGAATTGCATTGGCGCCCCCTTGGCGCCCTTTGCTGCCTCACTGACACCCCCATTGACGACCCCTCTGACACACTATTGACGCCTTTTGGCGCCCCCGCTGAGGTATGTTTTATGGATTTTTGGGCATACTGGTACGTTGAATGTGTGTCAAAGGTCTTTATTAATGAGATGCAACCTAATGTGATGCTCGGATAATGGCTTCTCCTAGACTCATGACCAGTCTGTACTACGGCAAATCTGAGTGCAAGCACTATGCCATAGGCAGACTGCTACAACTCGGGACATGTCAAAGAACTGCGCCCGGAGTTTGAAATTCTTGAGTGGTGCCGATCATGCCGTCAAAGTTGTCTTCGGTGATCTCGGTCCGAAAAGGGACTTTCTCTATTAAAATAGTCCTGCATGTTTGACTCAGAATCAAAATTCTGAGGAGACAGAATTTAAGCTGAGGGAACTTCACAGGGACCTCTAGCTTTGATCAAAGAAAAATATTGAGATTTGAAGTTAGGGCACAAGAAATGAAAAATTTCAAACTCCGGGCGCAGCGCTTTTGATCGGTCCGAGTTGTACCAGTCTGCCTACGGCATAGTGCTTGCACTAAGATTTGCCATTGTAGGGCAGACTGGTAACGAGTCTAGGCTTCTCCCGCGAAAATAGAAAAAGACAAGTGTACACAGAGTGCTTTCAGGGAGTGGACTAACCAACCCAGAGCCACATTTATTGTTGTTCATCGTGCTCTGGCACGGAATGAATCGGACAGATCGGACAGGTTCACGCACAAAACGTAAAGAATGAGTGCGTACACTAGTACATGAACCACTACTGGATCGGACGAAGTGCGTACTCCGAGAAATGCAGACCGTGATTGGTTCTAGAGCCATCAATCTTTTTCTAGTATTTTGAGAGAAACAAATAGAATGGTGCTATCGCCACTGGACCGCGCCGCTGTGCCCTCGCAAACTCAGGCGCTATATACAAAAAGCTTCGTGGTGTTCTCCGTTTCCATCTATCTGTTCACGACGCATACGCCATACCTCCAGAGATATTCTAATGGACCAATATAAAATCAATCCAGACGACAGCTCACATGAACTTCGGTGGTGAATGGAGGTAAAAGCTGTTGGGACACGACAACGTTTTGACTTCTGTTTGATTAATTCCTGGGTCGAGGATGTCCCGATGTCGTCGTGTCCCCACAGCTTTTTTCTCCATTCACCACGGAAGGACATGTCTCTTCTGTTTAATCAATTTCTGGTTGAAGGTTGTTCCAACGTAGTCGTGTCCCAACAGCTTTTACCTCCATTCACCACGGAAGTTTATGTTTCACTTCTGTTTAATTAATGGTTCCTGCCAAATCCTTGGCTCCTGCCACAATAAGACCATACATATCCACCAGCTCTTACTACCCTGCCGAAGGAAGGTGTTTTCGGCAGGGAGTTCAAGCTACAATTCCCAGACGGCCTGTCAAATCACAACAGTGTTGATATGCTTCCCGCCCGTCGCGCCACTTCAAAGTCAATTCTGTTCTGGATTCCAGCCTAGGTTGAACTACTCCATGGAATTGTAGTGTCCACCCTATATAAGCCCCCGCGCTCCGCTGGATCGCCAGACAAAAAGCCGTCCTCGAGCACACCAGCCTACTACCACTCGTACTATGCACTTGCCCTTCTTCAAAGCTTTCACGGTCGTGGTGCTCTTCGCCACCAGCACAGCCGCGCAGTGCAACTGCCAAGGGCCGAACACCTTTTGTAACCTGAACTCGGAATGCTGTTCCAACCAATGTGTCAACAGAGGGACTCCAGGCTTCAATGTACGTGATTCTCCCGTCCCGCGCAATGTGTTATTGACCTGCTGACCCTTAGACCTGTAACTAAGACGGGGGCCCTTCAATGCGTAGCTTGTGACGTTGATATATCGGATTTGAGATGGGACAGCCGGTGATAACATTTGGACGAAAGAAAATGAGTGGAAAATACAAACATACAACGTGCATATTGGAGAATACGAGCAATGGAGTTGGATGTGAATCAATAGTGATGCGTCTCAGGTGCGCGCGCGGACAATCGACAGTTTAGTGTTCAACCTGCTACTCTCATCACTGAAATTGAGATCACGTCCCAGCCACCCGGATCACTCTTGAGACGACTTGGAGTGCGTGATGAATGATCTTTAGCAGACCGGGATTTGATGGGAAGAGGAGTTCTGGGGCGCCTCCAAATGACCACGTTCTTTCCTTGGCGCGATGAGTTGACCACACAAAATTTGGTGCTGCTCTGTATTGATCGATTCCCCATGTCTATGATGTGCTACCAGTACGTCATGGTACACGAGTTGTGGATGCCTGGATCATTCCGAGAACTGTGTTTGGACCCTTTCAAGATTTCGAGGAAAGCAAGTTCATCTTTGCGATCCGGAGGAAAGCAGGTTGTCCCAGGAAAAGGAAAACCAGGATGTATTGTTCTGCCTTCACCCACTCAATAATGCTAAATTATTTCCTAGACTCCTTGAATTTTCTTTCATTGCGCACTGGTGCTGTCAAAAATAATCGGCGAGCAGGTGTTGCCACTCTCGGAGGTTACTCGCTGACTGAGTTGAATTTACTGCAGATAAGTTGGGGATAACAACATGAGGAGCGGAATCTGAAGTAAATTAAATTCAGTCAGCGAGGAACCTCCGGGAGTGGCAACACATGCTCGCCGATCGGAGGGGGATCGGGTGATTGTGCGCCATACTTCTCGGGTGGATAATTAGTTCTTCGTGAATGTTCAAATCCATGGGAATGTAAATAGAATATACGTGGGGTCACCAGGACCCGCGTTGGTGACCTCAGGGTAACGCTGCCGGAGGTCAACAGCCCAAATACACGATGTATAGGGGGATCCGGGAGCTGTCGCCCATTTAAGGAAAGGGCTCAGGCCACCCATTATTCTGATTAAATGGTCCATTGTCTGATAACGGTGTACGGCTAAAATCTAAGATAATTTGAGGGCATGCAGGACATTGCTTCAGAGAGATCTCGCTCTTCAAAAAAATTAATTCTTTTGCATATGAAGGAGAACCATGATAAATAGTCTTGGCTATGTTCAAAAAAAGGTGCCGTGTCAAGCCGGCGGCGTGACATTACAAATCTCCTCGAACGAGGAGAACGAGGAAATGCCGATCGAGGATTCCTCGATCGGCGGTTTGATTTTGCTCATTCCTCTCGATCGTGATGTCTAAATACAGTATTGTTACTTGATTTGGGAAGTGTATTGGTGGAGTCACCTGGCTGGTGATCGATCACATGTGGGAAGTACTGTAGTATTTCGTTCAAATCGACAGTCACGCGTCACGCACCCCCCTGTCGATATCGAAATTTGGCAAGGGTCACGCGTCACACGGCCGTTTGTCGAACCTCCCAAGTGTCACACAGGGCTCAAAAACGCCTGTAAGACCCAAAAAAAGCCAAAATTTTCGATTCGATATCGAAAATTTCGCTGGTGTCATGCCAAATTTTGGCTGTTGTCGAAATGTCGAATTGGTTTTTTGGGTCACGCATCACACCCAGTGTCGATTTGAACGAAATACTACAGTAACCTCAAGCCAACAGGGAGGTAATCACGCCCTCTATACATATATGTATGAATGTACCTAATTGACAATTGGTGCAATCCACATCATTGCCCGTTGTGACACCTTCCGATCTTCAAGAAACTCTGTACCTAAGGAAAAGGCTTGGTCTTCTTCCTCCACCTCAATATCTGAATCAACAGCAATGTCAGTCAGATCCTGGCTTGGACTTCATTCCATCCTCATTAGCCAAATCAAATTCCTCGGCCTCAGATTCTTCTTCACTTTCGTCAACGAGGTCACTGGGCCACTCTGGGCTGTATTCTGGGTCCAAAGGCTGGGAAGGTGCTGTGTCAGGGGTTGGAGAGCGAGGTTTCTGATTACGGAGGCCAGATAAGTTTTGTTTGACCTTTGTTGGACAACCACGGCCTCGTTTGGAGGACATAGTATGGGTGGGAAATGGAGGAACAAAGTGAAGAAGGGTTGGGCGCAAGTTGTGCCTCAAGGCATCCACACCAAATCCATGCTGCATGACCATGTGATCTGATTATCGGTTGTCCGGCCCACCTGCCATCCCAAAAGGAAAAGCGATTTTTTGACGAATGGCTCGTTGAATTTTCTTGATTTTAACAGATTCAGAAGGCGCTTGTGAAAAGGAGTCGATTGCAATTCTTTCGTGAATTTTGGGGTGTTTTTAGGTGATTGGCCAAATTTTCGGGCCTCAAAATTCAAAATTGAATTTACAGGGAATCGGCTAGTACAATATGAACCATTTAGAGGTAGATATACATCTTTCATTATTTAGAAGCTTATTGGTTACTTTCCCAGACCCACAAAAATGCCCCATTAATTTGTTGGCTTTGATTGTCCGGCACTGTATAATGGGCCACAGAAGGCCTTACGGTACTGTACGGCACAGCCGTCTAACCGTAATCGTAAACCGTATTGTACGGTTACGGTGGGGATCCCTAGTTGCGGACCTCGGGCCTAAAAGTGAATGTCGGCTAGGGATCGCTCCATGAGTCAGGCGCTTCGGACCAAAAATAGTGTATGCCAAGCCAGTGAGATAAGGCTCGAGGCATAATGTATATTATATTTTAAAGGAATACATCCCTCAAAGCTGGTCTAGAGGCAAAGCTTGCCGTGTGAAACACATACCGTAATATACGGATATATCGAAATATTCAGGAACTTTGTTTTCATGATGAGGAGTGTGCCTTGATTGGGGAATTATATACGTGTATATCCGCCTAGTATATCAAGTGAATGTTATTCTGTTATATCAATATATCGCAATATATTTGCAAATATCTGCTCCCACACTGATATATTCGTATATATTCGCATGTATATCGATACGCTACCATATCAGGCAGTCCAGACAAGCGACACTTGAGTTTTGTCCAATAAGGTCCCTCACTAGAAACTATGCGTAACATACTACAGCCTGTACAATCAATCTGATTTCAGTCATCCAACGAAAACAATGTCCAAAAAACTACGTGTAAAGCCGATATTTTAAACGACACCAACTCACGAATCGTATCTGTTCTTCTGTATCTCCTTACTGAAGGATACTATCAATCTTCCAGATCTGGTTGGTGTCCCCAGCCGTGCAAGTCCAGATTTGAAGGACGTTACGATTGGTGGTGTCACCGTTTGTCAGATCCAAGCAGAAGTTGGTGTTGGCGAGCTGGATCTGGCCGCTCTCAAGCTTGTTCCATGTTTGCTGGGCCAACCCGCTGAAGCATTTCCAGATCTTCATCTGGACTCCATCAGCATCTAGGAAAATTACTTTTAGAGTATGTCGACAGAGATAAAACTTTCAATATACAGTCGGCAGGTACTCCGGCATCAAGGCAGTAGGTATCGGTCCCAGTGGTAGCGGAAGAGAATGGGGAGAGACCGGGAAGGGGTCCGCTGCTGATTTCCCAGTTCTGAGAGGCAGAATCATTGCAGTCGAAGCTGTTCTTAGTCTTAGACCAAGGAAAGGTTCGCAATGAATAGACTTACATATCAACTTGAGTCCCGTTTGCATAAACCCCTCCTACGATGCCCATGCACTTGGACGTGTTGAGGATGGGGTGGACGGGGGCTGGAATCGGAGCACCAGCACGGGCATCGAGGGAGGATGCAGGGGCAGCGACGGCGACGGGAAGACGACGCTGGTAGCAATGGTGACGAGAGCAGCGAACATGGTGAACAAAAAGGGAAGCTGAGATGCTCTCAAGATGGACGTTGAAGACTCGAAGTGAAGAGCAGGAAGTAAATCCAGCCAGCTTTTATAGGAGACAAGGTTGTATATTACAGCATGAATGAAGCCGAGTTACGGCCGTTAAGGCCGTTGAGGTCGCATTAGTTTTGAGAGTCCCAAGTGCGGCGCGTGCTCGTCGCTCATACCCGGGGCGCAACACAGAAATAAATACCAAACTAAAAGAGATAAAATTAGTTTACAGCTAAACATTCTTGTTACCTATTGTAGAGGGTCTTCGACTATACATGGCTTGTGTCGACTGTACCTTGTCAGGGCAGCCGACATCTCACTAGATCTCGACCCCTTGCTGCTAGATGAGCTTGTGGATGTACAGCACTACTTCCTTCGCCGCCTCATTGGCTCCATGACCGCTCCCTGGTCGCCCGGTGTTCACGGAAACCGGGATGATCGAAGACGAGAAGACTGCTACTGGTACGTGGCTGGGCTTGGTGAAGACCGTCTTGTGCACTGTGCGCTGTGCGACATGCTGGCTCTGTGGAAGGAAGGATGGGCTAGCGACATTGCGAACCTCCTGCGTGACTCACCTCCCCACACCCATCCATCACTGCGTTCCGCTGTCGGCTATACGGGGTCTTTTTAGCCGAGTCTAGGCCGAGTGCCTACGCCAGGATAGCCTGTAAGTTACGATGTCATACGTAGGTGACCATGAGCTAAGCCCGGCTAAGCCTAGCCGACAGCGGAACGCAGTGCATGTCACCCTCTCCAGGAATAGTGTACACCAGTGCCTGCACGCTTAGATAATTCCTGGGCCCCGGCGTTCCTCAGCGGGACTGGCCGTGTAATCCTACCTACCTACCTACCGACTTCCTCTGCCCCGACACGATCGCAGCGATCTCTGACCAAGTTGTCGCTATTGTCGATGCTGACATCCAGGGACGAATCAACGGGCCGGGAGTCCGGGTCGAAAACGGTCTTCCTGCGGAATCATCTGGAGCTTGATGCAGAGACGGGTTCCCTTGCAGTGATCACTCGCGCACGCCGGCATTACTTCACCTAAGGATGGACACGGGTACACCCGCGGGTACCTTTGGGCCTACCCGTACCCGGACCCGCAAAAACCGTACCCGTGCACGGGTCGGGTCTAAAAACCGTACGGGTTACTCGCGGGTCCCCAAATCCGTTTGGTATACCCGCAAAATTCCAGCCTAATGGTATTTGATTCGACCTACTGTTACAGTTCCTTCGTGCAGGCTGCAAATTCACGGTGAGAGCAACAGAAATTGGATAATTTGCCCGGGGTGGAAGGCACCCGAACAACCACGAGACCGATATTAATAAAATTTGAGCCATGTTTGAGATAGTGGGTCAGCAAGCAAGCAGAAAATTGGATGAGTATGAGATGTGTAACGAGTCTACTGATGACCAGAGAGCCAATGGTGAGCAAGAAAACAGAGGAATGTGAAGAAAAAAGCCGAAATACACCGCTAAAAAACCCGCGGGTACACGGGTCGGGTACGCGGGTTGAGCACGGGTCTGAAATTGCGACCCGTACCGTACCCGCCCACACCCGCGGGTGTACCCGCGACCCGTGTCCATGCTTAATCTCACCCGAGTACTTGCGCCAGCTCATCGTAAGGCACCTGACACTCTGTTCAAAAAAAGATTAGCTGGCCGCTGCTGGCGGCCGTCCAAAAATAAATCGACGTCGTCATCAGGAAAAATCTCCTTTGTTAGGCTCATGGAGCACAAGACGGCCCGCCGCTCCGCTCCGGCAATGTGAAAACAGGAAGATCAATTCTCAACGTCGGTCGATGGAATGGAATATAAGGGAACACAGGGAAGATTTAAAGGGAACTGAGAAATTTTACGAAAAGAAGCACGAAGTGAAAGGCAAGATGGGTTGATGACAGGAAGGAAATGAATATATTTCCGTATCGCATGTTGAACTTAATGGCCACAACGGGCAGAGGTTGCGCGGAGCAATATAGCAAGGCGAACGAGAACAAACCCGAGATAATTTCGAGTGACCAGGGAGATCCATGCAAAGAAGAATTGAAAATGAGTCAGGAAGGAGCTCGAGCATGCCAGCAGCAGAGCATTGAAAGTGCAAGATCGGCCCAACTGAAGAATTGAGAGTGGGGCGTGAAACGATATTGAAGGCGGGGATAGAGAGTGGTTGTGGGCGAGAGACCACTTATTTATCTTCGTCTCGGTGATACGGCCCTAGTGCGAAAATGTGGAGACGCAGTGGGAATTCAACTGCGGCACAGTTGCAAATTTGCTGCGGGGAACTGCGTCCCTCTGCGGATTGGAAGAACGGTGGTCAGCTGAAGAACTTCAATTGAAAACCCCTCAGAGTCCGTTCAGTCCACAAATGGGAAAGGATGAGGGCCCTTCAGGATAAACCCAGAGGACAGCCAAAGGAGATAGGGATAAATGGAGGAAAGTATAAACATGTTCAAAGAATCGCGAAGCATTTCATCGTGAAGCATTTCGTTAAAGAACGGTTAATCTACGAGTGACGCCCCAGGTGTCAAGGGCGTCACATGGCGTCAAGTTGGCGTCAATTTCACGTTGCCCCATTCGGCGCACAGGCGGCACATTGAGTGAATGTGCCGCGCGTGAACGCAAGGGCGGCACATTCCATTTCAGGAATGTGCCGGGCTTGGCACCGACTAGCAAAACACGCGTGTCTTTTCTACACCGGGCACATCCCGCCTCTTTCATCCTCCCACCACCACCCCTCAATGCTCACCGCCAACGCAGCCCGCCAACGCGTCAAAGGTGCGTCAAAATGCCCACCGATGGCACCCAACAGCTCGAAGCTTACCGCCACTGATCAACTCTTCATTCATTGACAGGGTCTCGGCACAGCACACCGATTGATTGACTTCTACACCTCTGTACGCCGCACCGTGACCCGCCTCATCACAACCTCGACTCCTGGCTAGATGTATACACCAGGTTCTCTCGTACACATCTCGCTTTCTGGACCGCGAATGCATTGATCTTCCCGCGCTCAAGGAATTCCTGGAGGCACTCGCAGCTGGTGATCCGAACGTCTTGACGTGTACAGATGTCAGCGCAGCCGTGAGCTATTTCTTTTGTTGTCAGACTCTGTTGATGAACCCGAGCTAGGGCCCGTCGCGTGGCCACCAGCATTTCATCGACTGTAACGGTTTTACTCGAGGCTTTAATAACAGTCACACAATTCCGGATTATGTTGATGAGGAGATGCTCGCGAAGTCTCTCGCCAACCAGAAACTGTCCGACAGCTCAGAAGAGGACACTTGACCTTTCAGCAAGCCAGTGCACCTGAATCTGGGAGTTGAACAACAATTCTGTCGTACGCCTTTGGTACGCCTCTATTATATTCTCTCCTGCCCGAATTTTCGTCCTCTAGGTCATGCACACATGCGAGTCCGAAGTTGATGCGAGAAATATTCTCCCTGAAACGTCGGCGTGTTCCAGAGCTCCAACGGCACGTAAACGCGCTGCGGAGGAGGCGATTGAAGAGCGTTACACGAAGAAAGTCGAGAAGCTGAGTCAAAAATCATTGCAAATTCCGCCGATACTGATTAACTTGACCGTTCTTTAACGAAATGCTTCGCGATTCTTTGTCTGTGTTTACCCTTTCCTCCATTCAGCCGAATCCCTTTCGCCTTCCTCTGGTGCTCATCTGCGTCTTTCTCCTTTCAGTTGCGATTTCCTCCGTGTCGTACACAGCCTGACCGCCTTTGCGTACCCCATATATTCATGCCTTAGTCACATGGTTGACTACGCACTACGCTTTTGGACACTATTCTACTGCGCCCCGGTGCATTCTCCCTTCTATTAATGTAATTGCTCCTGCGGAACAACTGCGAACTGTCAAGGATAGCCTGCATTAGGACTTCCCAGTCGTAGAGGTGAGTCTCGTGAATCTACACATCTCAGCTGTATGAAAACTCCCCACTGAGCCGCAGGACGCTACATTGCGTTCACACTGCAGCCACGATGTCCGCTCGAGATATAAAAAATTGCTATTCCGGCCGTTTTGACACCCAGTCTCCTGTTTTCTTCCTGTTTGCGTCCTTGCCCTATCTCGTTCTACCCTCGGTTGTCCTCCGGATTCACAATAAGCCTGGAACCGCTTGATATCTGTTTCTGTGTGCTCACTCAGTTCCTGGTTCTTTCCGGCTCTGGTCAATGCTACAATCTAGCGGATGAAAATCCCTTTCTTCCTTGGTTTTGGCCATGGTACTGCTCAAAATATGGCTTCCACCTGGTTTTAGAGCAGATTTACTGTTCATGGATAGTTCACCCACTTGCGTTGCTATTTTTTGAGGCTGAATGCTGCCAATCCTCTTTCGCATTCTGCCCTGGACTTTTTACTACGGCTATGGTTTTTAAACAGCTTGATTAACCGCAGTTACGCATTTCTTTCGTTCTTTCGAAATAAAATTAATTTCTTCACTCGTCTTCGATTCCGGAGTGAAGCGGAGGCACGTCTTGTTCCAATTTCAACAGTAGTGACGAGTATCGACTCCAGGCGTTTATCACTGCTCAATACTGTTAGAGTTCCGTTTTAATCGCTTTTTGTCTATCGTGTTTCTGTCTTGGCTGTTGGATTGGCAACCGGACACTCTATCAAGTCAGTGATGCACTTCGCGTTTTTTTTCCCAGTTCACCGGCTGATCTCGTACCTTCTACGACAGTGTTCTCTGCCGTGTCCCGAATTGCTCTCCGCGCGCGCGCCCTCCACGGCGATGAGATGGCGCCACTCCCGCCGCCACCTCCGCCACCGCCGCCGCCAGTCCAGCTCTTCCCTGCATGGGCGTTGGGAAATGTCGCGGAAACTGAAGAGACTGGGAGATACAGGATACTTCTTGATAATCCGTATTCTCAATTACGGGCGCTTCCGATGATCGGTGATTTCGTTTATGGATTTTTCTAAAGCCCGTAGGCTCAAGCGATGAGTTGCCGGCCGGCCTGACTTTAATTATTGAAAATCCCGTGTGAATACATTCTACAGCAGTCCCTCACCATCACCCCGCGGCTCTCATTGAGTGGATTCCAGCTGATTCATCACCCTTCTTAAACTTCTTTCACGTTCTTCACTCAAACTTAATTTTTAAAGTGATCGGATTCAGCTCGTTCTTTATAGGAGTGCGGCGTCTACTGAGTCTACATGTGGACTCCACCAATGCCATCCAATAACTTGTACGAATCAGGCGAGGAAATCTGAAAGAATGAGGGTCCCAAAGTTACTTGACGCAGGCTGGGATACCGCCGACTGAGAACAGCAATAACCGCGGCCTCGCGCGCTCCAGCGAGGCGGTTGGGCGTTGTGGGCGGCCGAATTTTCAGTAGGGCGATGTTTTCCGGGAACTCAACGAGGCCGAAGCAGATTCGGCGGAGGAAATCCTGAACGGGTCGGTGTCAGCTGCTAGCCATATGTACATACATGGATGAATTGATTCTCACAGAGTAGGTACCCGAAGGAATCGCCGGTAGTGGTGGGTCTTCTTTGGCCGCGGGCTAGAAGAGGGATGAGGTCAGCATTATTCGACACCAGTGCTCATATTGGATCGAACTTACGATTGTGGTCAGACGGCTCGGCAGATCCGGCCACAGTATAACGGATCGTAAATGCGACTGTGCAGGATGGATGGGCGGAGGATGCTCCTCAGAGTCAGAAAGTGCATCGGTGGGGAGGTCGTCAAAGGCCAGCTCATCGTTAAGCTCTGGGGAGCGAGTGTCTTCGCGAAGATCCTCGCCATTTCCATTGCCGCACCTGAAAACCCGTCGTTCTTTGTCCCTCTCCGGGATATCCATCGACAGCTCGGGGAGCGCAGGGAATGACGACGTGATGAAAGCCAGAGTTTCAATGGTCGAAGTAGTACAGGGAATGACGAGGGAGCGAATGGGGGCGGAACTGCGCAAGATGTCGATGAGAACGCCCTTCATGTTGTCGATGGAGACATGGCCGTCGACGTTTAACACAGTAACGGCACTGATGGGCCGGTTTAATGTGAACAATCCAACCAGGTCCCACGGGATGGTGAGATTTCGCAGGAGGGGTACGACATGCTGCGGAAGACACTTGGGCAGAGGCGTGCCGGAACTTCTGTAAATGGATGCGATAGCGAGCGACTCGAGCCGTGGACACCGTTTCAGAAGGTCCAGTAGGTAATAGGGATTGAATAGAGCGTGCAATGATAAATGCCTAAGGTTGGAGAACGTCGCGTCTCGAAATCCGGTGATCAGTGCAGCCGATTGGACAGCAGCGTGCAGATAGAGTTCGACGAGATACTGCGGATGTACAATCTCAAGACGACCTTCACTGGCTGTATCCTCGTCGCTAGCGCTGCCACGAAAGCTGGTTCCGGGTTGTCTTGTTGCGGAAATTGTGAGCGCTCCAGGTTCAGGAGGACACCATCCGGTGGGGTGATGACACACCCGTCGAGAATGAGCTCCTGCAGCTGCGACAGCGACGCCAATGTTTGTCGGAGACTCGTATCAATGGTCATTCCTTGCATATTCAAGGAGACAAGATTCCGATAGAGCCCCAGGGTCGCGAGGAACGTTGCGAGGACTCTGTCGCGGACGGAATTGAAGGTCTCGATGTGGAGGATATGGGAGTAATCCCCCCTAGCCATTCTCCGCGTGAGCTGCTCTGACCAGTCTGCGTCTGGAGCCAAGGGCGTAGTCCATCGCTGTCGCAGCGGAGGCGCCGAGGTAATCTTCCACGCCCGAACCGCCAGCACGAGCGGCGTCTCCGCCAATCTTTCGAGGCGAACTGCCGCGCGATGGAGGCGATGGGTACGCTGGACCCAGTTATTGCGGTCGATGTGCTCGACCAACGATGCAATGTCGGCGCTTTGCCGCTCAATCAAGGAAGGGAAGCAGAGAGAGCGAAAGAGCGGCACACCAGCGAGAGACGGCAGCGCTGGCGTGTGGAAGTAAACATCCAGCATGCAAGCCAGAGTTCGACGGGGAGTACATAGAGGTAGGCGACGGGTGGCTGCATGCTGGTAATGGTCAGAAGATGGCAGTGTTATCCCATATATATAGCTTCCAAGTCACGTTGGCATGAGAACACGGCGGTGCCTTCCCGCTTGCTTCCCGCACCTTCCCGCACCTGACAACTGTTAAAGATCGAGGAATCTGAATTCAAGATGTACATTCGAAAACTCAGTTGATTGCGGTGAGCGAGTCCAAGAATAATAATAAAAGCGCAATGAACATTGGCTTGCGCATCGTAAATTTGCGTCGCCGTCATCCTGCAGTATCAGTGAGCTCAAAGTGGTTTGACGGATGTATAGTCGCCGGAACCTAGAAAAAGCGCCACCACAGACTAACTTGAAAGCCCTAGATCATGGTGGGCGAGGTTGAGGGATAAAAACGGTGCCGTTCCTACTATCATCAGGTTGCACCAATACTAACCCAGATCAACGTGGCAAATAGATTGCAAAAGACGGACAACAATGCGGACCCAGACGTTGAGGGGTCGGTTGGCACCGAGATATGTCGAAGAAATTACTCTTGTGTGGGATTTAGAGCGAGTGCGTCCGCGGCAACGAAGTTGCAATTGACTTGCGTTGATACGTGACGGGCCACCACCACAAGGGCAGGAAGAAACGAAGAGCAGTTCTTGTGGCATTGCGGCACGCGCGCGCGATAATTTAGAGGGAATTCTGACCAAAGAGTTGCACCAGGATACAATAAATCCGCGGGCTGGTAATGCGCACTGGCAGCCGCACGTTACGAATTCTAGTGAGCTCAGTTGCGATCCCCTGCATCCCCAGGCCATGGATCCTCTAATCTGGCCGACATCCTCGCAATAAATACCGAAGGGGGACTCTCATCGAGCTCAGGAGCGATGTTCCGCACTCCAAGCCCGCAGAGGCCCTCCGGATGTAAACGCATTCAGCGGCGATTCGCAGGCGAATATCTACCGACCACCGGTACACTCACTCATGGCTGGCAAGAGGAATCCGACGCGTGCAGACTGAATTTGAGCGAGTTCATGGGGTGGTGGGACAAACCGGTGAACTACGACGAGAGATCCCGTGGTGGTTCATGTGTAAGGGGTGTTTGGTGTTGTGTGGCAGCGACGGCTTTGACTTTGATGGTTGATGTCGGCAAGCGACGGTTGATCTATAATCTATTCTTTGCGAACACTCATGATCTCGAAAATCGGTCATTAATTTTGCGGATGGGGCCTAAAGGAGTGGCCGAGGGCGCGGAAAAGTAATCTACTCCCAGGCATGCTACCACGGTGGTGAATCAGAAATGAAGCGTGTCAGCGGCGCTGACACCGCTGACTCAGCGTCACGTTGGCGCCACATCCATGACAAGCAAGCGTCTCGTCGTCATCCATCATCCTCCCTGCTACTGCAGCAGCAGTGGCCATGATAAGGGTTCAAAAAGTACTAGCGTGAGGAAGGTGGAAGATGTATGAATATCGGCCGGGCAGATGCCTTTTAAATAATCTGAGCGTCAATTGGAGCATACATAATCCGTGGCCGCCGTTTACCTGCTCCGGCTGCCCCTAAAGTAACATCATCATACATGTTCAAGTTGTTATCAAAAGTCGGCGTCAAGTGGTATATTCTGCATTCACATGCCCCGGTTCCGCAGCTTTGGAGAGACATGCGTGCCATCCAAATTTTCAAACGTATAAATATGATCCAGGCGTTCGACATCTGCAGAGAAGCACGGTGGTTCACTTCACCGGTGCTCTAATGTCCCGAAGTGTGTTGATATCTGTGGCCGCGGAGTAGGGTTGCATATTTCCAGTGCGTATATGGGTCGTGCCGGGGACTCGGAATCCGCAGCACATTAGGAAGCGAAGCGTGTCAGGCGAAACAACTGTACCCAGTAGACTCGTTATTTGGTTTAAATAAATCCGTCTTTTCTTTTGCCTAGAAGAACATCTTAAAATTAGCAGGCCCCAAATTTGGTGGGAATTCACAAGCGGCACAGTAAAGGGCTAGCAACGGATTATGCTGAGAAATTAAAATGATTTAACAATACAAGCGGCACCCGTTGTCGGCAATCACGGCGGCGGTATGTGTGACCGTGACGTATCCTTGCACACGTATGTCTTGCGTATGTCTTCTCTGAGTCTGCTCAGTGCTCTTTAGCGGATTCGATTCTCCCGAGTTGTTTCACACACTTGCTCATGCAAATCTCCTTCTCGAGGATAGCTATGGATTCGATCTTGGATTTGATCCTGTTTTCGGCGGCTCACTCCGCTGGATGTCTCTCGTCATACTTCGATACGCTTTACCGCAACAACCTCCGCCCTCTGGCAGTCCTATCGTGATGCGCACCCTAGAGAGCAGGATCACCGCCGGTAACTTGCCTGGGTGAATCGTACAACACTTCTGCTGTCTGTCGATGTGGAGTTCTGGGAATTTGAGACAATTGATTCAAGCTCAAACTACTGAATTTTGATCCACCTGGTATCGTCAAGCGGTCATGGTTTAAGATGTTTTTCTGAATTGCGTCTTCCGGCACATTGATGTCACCGAATATAACGTTTAGAAATGCAGACCTCATGACAGACAGTTTGAGTTGACTCATTCAGGATGCCACAGCCAGAATGTGTTTCACCGCATCAAAGCGGGTGCGTTGGGGGTTACGCTCGGTGCTTTGTACGACTTTCCTCACAACCAGACCTGCGCATATAAGAATCGGTGTTCGCCCACTCCCTTTCTTACAGGTCACTCCAACCTTCGCATATTCGCAAGTACTCACGCTAACTCCTGCATCTTTGCATCCAAAACTGCCATGGCTCGTTTTCATATCCCCATCCTCATTCCGGCGGACGAATATGGTATGAAATTCCTGTCCCTGAATCAATTTATATCCTTAACGATTTCCACGACAGGCGGTAAACCCCTGTCAGAGCTGGTACGTTTAGTGGTTTATTGCTCAAGCACAATCTCACTCGCTGCAAAGGATGACGCGGTCGGCGACGAAGGTACCTCTCCAACAATATTGATGCTCTCTCTTATTGCTCAACTGGCCCGTGACAGACGATCCAGGCAGGGTCCCAGGGAGAGTCGGCTGAGCACGTACGTACCAATGATCTCCACTGTAAGTTTCTGACCAGATCCACGTACAGGAACACATTGGAGACGCCGTCAAGCTCGATTTTGACGACGAAACCATTTCTGGAAAGGTTTCCAATACACAGTAGGGAACAAAACTCTGACATACGGCCTCATCATCGCGCTCGCGGGCGATTTCTACGGAAACTACACATCGTCGTCTGGAGACGTCGAACAAATCAGCGATAACTGGGACACCTACCCCGACGCCAGTATCGCGCTCGGAATAGAAGTGGCAAAGACGCTCTCCGGTGATACAGAGGGATATCTCAGTGGCATTTTAAATACGATGACGAACGAGGAAAATGAGGTCCTTGATGGGATCCAGAAGGGACAAGATGTCGCTCAGGTTAGTCTTCTAATTCCGCACGCTCATGATGCTCATCCTCGATTTCAGATATTTGCCGGCTTTGGGGACAAATATGACTGGGAATACAACGCAGATACCAAGGGATCCATCGCATCATACGTTAAATATATCCCAGGGGTTTATTTCTTGCTTGCAATTTGCAACTGGGATCATTTTGGCAAGGTATGTCCCAACATGCCGACAACATACTATTAATATTGTTGATGGTTTGCAGGATGCCGCGAAGGCGTATTCAGCGGTTCATACTGCGGCGCTACGCAAGGCAAAAGAGGCATATGAAGCGTCCCAGTCGGCTGCCGATGAAGCCACGACCGAGGCTGTTAATAAAATTATGACCGAGGCGTATTTCCTGGAGGCCTACGCACAGCATTTCCTCACGGATCTGTTCTCCTCTGGCCATCTGCGTACCCCGCGGCGTAAACTTCACAGAAACATGCTTCTGCACGGTTATCCTGTTGATCGCTGTGCCAAACAAATGCACGACGAGGACTCTGCGAATGGACTGTAGGTGCGCAATAAACGTGGGGACGGATGGGCGGCGTATGGAGACAAGCAGCTCTGGAGCGATAAGTCAAACCAAAACTTCCGCATGGCCGTCGAAGCTGCGCAGGCCGGTCTCGACGAAGTTAGGAACACCCGTGGGAAAGGGACTATACCTGACGCCAAGGAATTTTCGGCCTTGGAACTGGTGCGTGACCCAGAAAACAAATGCGATATGCACTGACCAGAGTTTACTTAGACACCGATATTGGACGACGAATTGAACTGGCGCAATTTTTGCCCCTTGTTTCAGCTCGAGAACGATTCGATCCTGTACCGGAGTCACCTTGACAAGCGCTCCGACTTCTCCCAGACGCTGGGCTCCTTTCCCGTCCGCCTCAATTGGATGGAGATGAGAGATAGAATTGAGGCTTCTGGTGGACAGAAGAACTTGCACCCTTGGACCCAAGGATTTTTCTCGCAGAGCTCGTTCGTGCACTTGCGAGCGGCATCCAAAACTCCGATTTCGTTGCTCGAGAGTCGCTATGGACCGCTCAAAACGGAGGGGTTTGATTCCACGTGGACTATGGTCAAACAATTCAATCCCGAGTTACCGTTTAAGGAAGAAGAATGGATCTCCGCGGTATCTCTTAGTCCCGACGTACGCGCCCTTGTGGGCCGGATTCACGATCCTGAGGGGTGGCGCCATCGCTATGTAGGCATCACGGAGGACACTGTAATATGGGACGTCTCCACTCAGGTGGAGAGCCACGAGTATCTCTTACACGACGTGCACTATGGCAACTATAGTTCCGATGCAGCATCTCAAATTGGGATGTTGAGATACTTCGAGAAATCTGACCGGTCTGGCGGAAGGGTTGATACGTGGGTTGTCGACGGCTCTTTCACCCATGCTCCCAGGCAGACGTCGGCCAGTTGGCACACGGGCCTCTTGAGGTGCGTCCATTTCCAATTCGCTCGCTTGGAATATCTACATCACTGAATTGATATATCAGCTTCGTATTCTCGCACCAATTGTATTCAACCGATGCCTACAAGACATTTGTCGGCTTGGGGGAAGAGAACTGGTACTTTGCCACCTGGAGCAGTGAATATAGCACCCTGACTCCCACTACCGTCGAAATGGCACCAAAACCTGAGGGGGTGATCATAGCACTCTTGGGGGTGGATACCGATCCTCTTCGTGGCTATACTCGAGCCCGCCCACTGATGATCGTCACTCTGTATGGCGACTTGCTTCACTTGAATTTTTTCAGCTTCACAAGAGACGAGCTGGGAAAAGTGGCCTCAACCAGGAGCTTGAGCCTGCTAGAACGGCCCATCACTTGGGGTCTGAGTTCGGTTCATGATTATCTCGCTTGGTTCTTCGCAAAATCGAACTTGATTACTCTGGGAATAAGGGACGACTCCAGTATTGTCGTCGTTGTCTTTCCTTGGCCAGATGCCTCTCCGGTTGTCAGCGAAATAACCCTCAACCCCGACAAAGGATACCTTCTCAACGCACCATTCATGGAGCCACTGCGTACCATGCTCACGAGCTACACCTACCCCGGTGGTGAAACCACGGATGCCGCTATCATCATGTTCTTCGACAACTACGGTATCCTGGGAGCGCGGGTGATGGCTCCGGTGACCAAAGGAAGTACGTCCTACGAGCTCAAAGGTCAGATTCCAGCCATATCCGGGCAAGTCTCGAAGCCTCTCGGAACGAGGAAGGTCGGCGCGAGATTCGAGGACATTGGGATCCCCCCTAAAGACGTCCAGATCTTGTAAAGTTCGACTCCGTGTGATGAGTCGATTGTATACAACTCATGCTCACCATTGATTTTATTTCCCTGCAGTATGACGACCGCCGTTCGAGATCTGTCTCCTCCGTCTATTTCTTCCGCCCCCACCCCCATAGTCTTCGAGTCCGCCTCGAGTGATTGCACCGAGGGGTCGATATACTGTCCATTGTTTGTTTTAGTTTAGGCCCAGTTCGGGATCCCTAATTGTTAGCTAGAGGTCTAGCTAGCTAGCGTGTCACATCAAGTCACTCGGTCATGCGACCAGCAAAGAAGGCGGCTCGGCAATTGGGATCGCTGATCAAAATCATTATGTATCCCGCTGCTTCCCGCTCGCTGTTGGATTATCCCGCCATCGGCGATGACAAGACCAATCTCTGAATTGAAGCCATTTGAGAGGGGCGCTTCATTAGATGTGTATTTTAAGTAAATTTACTTGTAGTGTTTTCAATGTGTGGAGAATCACGGCGAGACAGAGGCAATAAAGTTTTTGAGGGGGTGGCACTGGCAGAGACGACGAGGAGAGGAGGTTGATGCAAATTTGATGTTTCATGATATTGATGGATGTGCCGAGATGGTGACAGGCTTAAATAGACTCTATGTACTAAATATGCATTTGGCAGGGAAATTTAGAAAATGGGATTTTAAATCGGGATCCCGAACAGGGCCTTACTGACATCGATGTGTTATCAAATTTACCTAATTCAGTTGCGAATGCAGCGTGATGATAGGTTCAAACCACGCGTAAAGTCGACGCAGTGCTCCACGCAGCTGCCGCATCCGGTGCCCTTTCGAACAGTCGTCGAACTGGAGTATGCATCCGGTCGCCAGATCGTGATCGCATTTGCACGTTGGGTCGTATCCGCACCCTGGACAGCAATGGAGGGTGAATAAAAAGAAAATGGAATCGATCTGGGATGTGGGATTTGAATGAATAAACTGCGGCAAGGGCAATGAGTGAGCGGATGAAGTGCATGGTTTCAATGCGCACTTATCACCACCCAAGTTGCCGGCCCATATAAGATAATAAAAAATATGACCTTACTTTATGGAGCACCTTTATGACGCCACCGTCTTATCACAGGAACGATGCCTATCAACGAACACGGTTTTGTTTGAAATTTTTTCTCACCCTGGCCCTCAGACCCGGAATCGAGTAGTCGTGTAGATGTCTACATTGATGGGCGATTCGGAGTCGACATTTTATTGTTCAATCTTTGAACCCCACCAACGAAATCCCCGCTGCGCATGCTTCAACGTTCGAGTTCAATCGCGGCACATACTACCAGCGGTCCAACTGACCCTCCCCCGAGTCTAATTCGAGCCCAAAGCTGATTCGACTAAAATCCTTGGTTTCAAGACTTCCTAGAAAATCCAACTACTTAGTGTCATCTCTTTGCCGATGCAATACAGTAATTGAACCGAAACTGAAGCTTCAGGAGCAATGATTTTGTCTTAAATGCGAACACGTTCATGAGCGCTCGGCGTTTTATATTCTGCGCAGTACAACAATGTGAGATAAAGAAGCATGAATGGGAATCAAAGAGGGGATTTTAGTATGCGAAACTACACAGGATGACGATTGCACAAGCAAGGGGTCTTCAGAGACGCGAACCCAACTCGCAGCCAGTAACTCCCACAAGACATCGCTTACAGGCACTGAAAATAAATTGAATCCCATGACAAGAGAACAGGAAACGAAGGAAACTCACCTGAGAGTAATACGGGGGGCTGATGGCCTTGCATGCGAACGGAGACTAGGACGCAGGTAAGATTATTGGGGTCTCAAGAGTCAGCCAAGCAGCATACCACACAGCAGGTCGGTCCCGACCAGGGACTGCCACCGCACTGTGCGAACTGGGCAGCGCACTATTTCCCGGAATTATGAGCATACGTCCACAAGAAAGGAACAGCAAACTTACAGAACCGGACGATCCGCCGCCAGGGGGCGATCCCCCCCCGCTATTCCCGCCGGTCGTAGAGAATGTCGAGTTGATGGAGCCAAACTTGATGTTCGAGAAGACGACCTGGGCGTTGGGACTGGCAGATTCCACATCGGTGGGCGCTCCAGAACTCGGCGAGCAAGTTCCACGACTGAAATCGGGATGAGTATATCAATACTGCTCTGTGAAAAAGTTAGAGGCACGCACCTGACACCGGGAGAGCTGGCCGATTTGGTTGGCGGGTACGGAGCGTCGAGCCTATCAAACACATTCAGTTCGACAGAAATTGAGCGGAAAACTGGGCATCACCAGAGCATGTCTGCGGCATGGTCATCCTTGAATTAGGGTTCAGAGCCTGATTTCAACGGGAAGAAAAGGAATTACCCAAATAGACATGACAAGGACCATTCCAGCAGTGGCAGCTTGCGACATGGTGGCCAACCCACCCTTGGTAGCAAAGGTGTTGGTATCACCAAACGCGGTCTTTTCTGTAATATCCAATTAAACAGCGTGCCAAAGGAATGCGAGACTGTCTTACGAGCGGCGCAGAAAGAGTCCGATATCGAGTTGCCAGTCACACCTGTTTTTTTTTTTTTTTTTTTTTTTTTTTTTTTTTCAAAAAAAGACTATTGATCGGAGCATAAGGAGACTGACCGGCGATGGTGCTGTCAGAATTGGGGATAACAACGCCGTTTTGGACGTAGAAACGTTTAATCTCGGTGATGGGAGAACCGACTTATCCAATGTGTTGTGTGAGTTGTTGCCCTTGCGGTCCGAATGGGCAAATACTTACTAAATTGCGTGACGACAGTAATCGTCTTGCTGGTGTCGACAGTAAGGCCAGGCCCATAGAACGACGTGTCGCCCATGCGGTACGAGTTAAAGTCGCAGCCGGCTTGGTCACAAGTACCTGCAGTGCTGTTGAGTCATTATCAGCTTGTGAACCTTGGACGCGGTCACGCGGGAAATCCGTACGAGTTTGGCGCCGAACAGGTGGTTCCAGTGCAAGTACTTGTCCAAGGGTGGCTGGAATCAAAATTTAACCCAGATTTGTGGGGAAATAATGGCCGGACGTACTGCAAGGGTGTGGGGTGTAAGCCGCGGAAATCTGTGTAGATGTTGGATCCAAGTCATTGAAATTTGAGTTTAACGGACCTTGTTAGCTTCCTGTGCAAATTGAAGCGTTTACATATGCATAAATCAACTTCCCACTCACCCACACATCCATTTCGGGGCAGCACGTTCCTAAGTGAATCAGCAACGATCTTCACGTTATTCCATCATTTCGCTCACCCATCGTTCCCTGGATGGTGTCAGTGATCGAAATAGATACAGAAAAAAAAAGACTCACAGTGCCAGCGTTTGCTGCAGAACTCCTATTAATTCTATTAAACGGGACAAGAGTTACGACGTACTGTCATTTGGACTGGCGGTCCATCCTGCCGAGTTTGCGACTCCATTGATAAACTTGATGTCTCTGGGGCATTGAGAGTCGCAATAACCCGTTCCATACTTGGGTCCAGCCTTGTTAGCCCCACCTGATTTAGCAACACCACCGTCGGCGTCCATTTGGGAGAAGTAGAGAGCGCCATTGAGACCACAAGGGAGCTGAAGAAGCATTAGCCCGTAATTCCGCAAGGTAGATAATAGACGAACTTGGGATACATCAACGTCGAATCTGCGGCAATTTAGGAACAAATTGTCATCACTTTGTTCAAAAGACTCACGTCTAGAGAGAAAAAAAAGACAGATTAGTAATTGAAACGCTAGGCATACTGCAAAATACTCACGAATTCCTGGTTGTTGAAGTTGAAAGTCTGGTACGCCGCCGTACTGCCCGGAGCCATCAAATAGACACGGCTACCGATGTTGGGCTGTTGGCTATCTATGACAGATGTCAGCAGAGCAAAATAAACGACTTTAAACTACTAACCAGTCACGAACTTCAGCGTGAGCGCTGAGCCGGACGTCGAGATACCGTATGTTCCTTTTTTCAAAAAAAAAGAACAACTTAAAAACAAAAAAAAGCGACAGGAAGTAACAAACCAGAGTAATCAGCGCCTTGGGGTGCAAATAAGTCCTGGCCCGAAATTTCGAATAGAAGACTCACCATCGACAGCGCAGTTAGCCGCACACGTTTTGCCGTCAGGGCAAATGGTGGTGTTCCAAGTGTTTCCTACAATGACGTGGGCAAGAAATCTGGATATTTGGGATGTAGAAACCGAACCTGTGTAGCAGTTCGTGAATCCATTAGTGCCTTGGTGGAGCCAGCGCCAATTGGCGTCGAGCACAACGGAGGCGGACTGAGTGGTGCAGGAGGTCCCTGAATGAAATGGTCAGACGCTGAATTTGAACTTGAATCAATAAGCGTTCGACATACCGCCAGTTCCTGTGCATTTCTGCCAGGTCAAGGCGGGGTGAGTCTCCGCCGTGTTGGTTCCAGCCAATTGACTGAGAGCAACAGGGAGAAGAGCAGCGAGGAAGAGCAAACCGGATCGCGACATGACTGAGGGACAAGGCCGAGAGGAGAACAGTGAATGGTGAGTTCTGCCAAAACGCTAAGGTTACTGGGTCCATTTTATAGTGCACTCTTGTAACCCGTCAGCAGGCAAGGCAACGGGAAGAAGGATATTTTTGAGGGAAATAATGCTCGTAACACGCTCATTTGTCGGAACCAAAAGGCGGGAGACAAGTGGGAGGATGACCTCAAGCGATCACTGATGTGCGGCACAACTTCGGTTCAGCTGTTCTCTCAGATCGGTGCCAAGCGAAGATTTTCCATTACCCACGGCTAATTGCCAAGTGTTTTTCCAGAGATGCGGCGCACGGAGATATGAGCCGGGAGAAAATATTCCAATGTATTAAAAGCGGAGGAATAATTCAACCTTGAATATCCAAGCTCTGTGCATCATTGCTTCCTCCTCCAACTCGCTTAATTTGGACAGAAGTGAATTAAACGTGTTGTTACGGGCGAATTGGTGCAGAGGCGTGCAACACCAGCCTAAGCCGACGAGGGGTCGGTGGCTCCTAAGTATTTGCGATTGAGGTCCGGAAGGATTGCCACAATAATAGCCGGTGGTGGATGCATCAGCCCGGCGAGACCATCGGAGAGCTGATTGAACGTTTATAGGTAGAAATTCGGGAATGATCGGTGCTTCTGAGCTGGCGGCGAGGAATATACGATTATCGACGATAGGGCACATAGGGCTGGCCTGCACGTTTCAGGCGATGCGGCCTATCTTATTGTGAGACCTGTGGATATCATGAAGACGGCTTTACCGACACTATGGGGATGTATGTGACTACTTACAGGACCGAGTACCTGGACCAACGGTATCCGAACGGCCCTACGTTCTGTTAGTGATCATCACACCATCTTGATCGCCTAATGTCACAAAAATGTCCATACTGCATGGCTAACAGAAGGCCGAAGTCCATAAAGAAATCTCAAAAGGTTTGTTTAGACGGCGATGCAACTGGCATTAGGGCAAATCGGGGGATAGGCTGAGGGCATGCAAAGAAGAGCTGAAGGTGGTGGATAATGAGAGTGTTGAGTAGTGCGAGGGATCTGCCGTCTTCATCGTCAACAACGATGACTTCCCCGACACGCCTTTCCTTGCCTTTGGCCTTCCTTCTCCGCACCGTGTCTTCCTCGTCGGAAGAGTCGTCGATCTCGATGACGATGTTATCGAGCTTCTCTTGCTTGATGGAGCGCTGCATATTGTCGAGCTTTGTGAAGCGGCGCTTGGCGGGAACATCGGCTTTGAGCTCTATGAAGCGGCGCTTGGCAGTCGTGAGGGTAAAGGTGGGAGGTGGGAGCCGTTTCTCAGCGTCGTCCTGAGCTAAAAGTATGGCAATCTGAGCATCCTCGTCGCTACCAGTAACACCTCGGGAGCGGATTAAGAGATGGCGTCGGCGATGGAGATCGTACACATAGCTAGACGGCACTGGCATCCATTGAAAGTAGTCAATAGAGTACACTTCATAGGGCTGGTTCCCCGGGCGAATCTAGTTCCAGCCGTGAGACTCCATGCTTTGTGTGGATGCGGGCTTGCCTTGGTGCGTGGAGTCGACGAGAACAAAAGAGTTAGGGAATGGGAATCACTACATTTTGATGACCCCTCGGCCAACTTCACCGAGGTTGGCCGAGGGGCCTCGACCGGGTTGGTCGAATTCGGCCAGCCATCTGCACGGTCGAGTGATGCGCCTCACGATCCTTTATCCTCTTCTCCCACCATCATCTTATCCTGCCCCCCCGCGCGCGTTCTGACCCGCTTCGCAGTGCGTACCTAACCAATATCGGTGCTTCACACTGCACTCCACCAATTTGTTTCACAGGCAATGGATGAGTGGCAGTTTTCACTGCTTTTTTGGGATGGCAGCAGCGAGGCACAGCGGCAGTATGGTCATCCATTCTTATTACTTCAATGATTTCACCCTTCTGTTCAGATAACGGGCACAGCAGTTTGGCCTTAATGACCCGCTTCCACGGATTCGAGTGTAGGGGATATGTTTAATGATGGCTACGGGTAAAAGTCCGATTTAATGCGGTTTCATTCAGTTGACTGTCCAATTACAGTATCAATCTCCTCATGGCAGACACGCGGTAATATTTCCTCATCCTTCCTCCATCCAGTGTGCTGACCCGAGCCACTGATGCTCAGGATTTTCATCTGCTTCACCATCCAGCATCCCTGGTGACGATGGTTGGCCATCCCGGTGCGTTTTCGATATATCGGTATGTACTCAGTCAATTCGGCACCAATCATTACCAATTTCCAGTGGGTGGTCATCCAGCAGTTCACGTCCGGTCTCGGCGGCACTGTCAAGTGCCTATGCTGACCGAGGCAAAAATAGGCCTATAATTTGTGCCGCCTTTTTTTTGTCCGCCTCATACTGATTTTTTCCCGTTAGCATACCATCCGTATCTGCCGAAATTGGAGGATGATGGTGCGGGCTGGACCTCCGATCTATCGATTTTCCTTTCTTTTTTTTCAACTTGTGATCCACTGGCCGAGTGGGTCATGCAAGATCCCGACGCCGGCGATTAGTTCACTGGGCACGAGTGGGTTGAGCCTTATTCAGGGTAGTTCGTACAAGCATTACAAAATGGATCATTAACACTACCTTGAGTACCTTGCACAGTCGGCTGATCATATGATTTGTAGGCTAGAGATGTTCGATTCTATTCACGTACGCACCTAGTAGCATGAACAATTGAAATTGTCTCAGTTTCTGATTGGTTTATGTTGAGAATTGCAGCCCTTGTGCTTACGAGTGATCACTGACCTCGCCCGAGTTCGTTGAATGGTCTTATAATTTTTTGGTGCACCGCTCAACAATATTTGCAGGGTCGGAATTGGTGCTTGGTGTTTCGGGCCCCCGCGTTCAATACTCTCAGATTTATAGTCGAGTTATGCACAACTGGTGCCTAGGTTTGTCGCACCCGATATGCTCAGAAGTATAAAACACAACTCGTCAAATGTTTTGGATTTTATAGCCACCAGAATGGGGCAGAAAATTTTCAGAATATTTGAGGGCGTGTACGATATATATAACTATTCAGAAGAATTCGCGCGACCGCAGGGCTGTTCCTGCCGCCCTGAACAGATCCAATTCCGGTTGAACATGAATTCACGTGACTTGATCACAAGTTACGGGGATTGCATGGTAAATTTCTGGCTCAGTGGCTGGTGTCAGAATGTCAAATTGGTTCCACCAGGTCATGCACAGGGTAATCAACCCACCTTATACTTGACGAGGTTGCTCATTCACGATCCCAAATTTGGCATGCGACGAGCTTGCTTCGCAAGCCGAGGACATCATCTGACGAACACCCGCAATCCTACGTAATGACGAAGTATGTGAGGGCTCTGATCGGTGACGAACCAACGCCAGAACTCTTTATGCACAAGGTTGTCACACTAAATGTCAAAAGCATCATGGTAAGCATTTGGTTCATTGGGAAGGAAGAAGGGCCTGGGTGAGTTAACGTACATGGATATATCTCGAATTGGTGTTTCTTCCCGTCTTCGCGACCTTGAGACGAAGCTGGCGTCGACACAAGGGGCAATGGAACAAGTCGCCGTTGTTGAGGGATGGGGGTTGTCCACAGAGAGAAAGGAGAGAGCGCGAGGCAGTCGACATGGTGGTGGGAGGGAGAGACGTGTATTGTGCCGGTCGACTGTGCAGCCAAACAACTTGCGGCGAGTTTGCCGTGGCGAGCTAATAATCTAAAAGCCATGCTGCACACGGTGTACACGGCTCACCATGCGCACCCGGCATGATTTGCATGCAATTAGTTTCATTTATGCATTTTGCTGATTTTACCTCTCTCTCTTGTTTTCCCGATGGGTATGAGGGTCAAAATGCACATTTAATCTGCCGCAAATATATTTTCTAAATTTCGGTCTGCCGCCACTTTTTTAGTGTTTGAGGCTTGTGCCGCCGCTTTTAGGCCCTTTTTGGAACACCAAAAATAGTGGCGCCGAAACTCGACCTGCCGCCACTTTTTTTCAAGGTGCCGCCACTTTTTTTTTGTTTTTGTTTCAACGCGACTTTGGTGAAGTAAGAAATTATCTATACCACGATTCTTTTGTTTGTAGCAATCAATTAATCAGGTTATCGAACTGTAGGGTCAATGTTGGAGACCAAATATAGGGGCCAGTAATGAGATAGTTCAAGTTGATTACTCAGTGATTTACTCTAAAAATTGAATAGTGTCCATTTTCGTTTCCTTTCGATTGATCACCGACCACACATGAGGTTGGGGATTGATTGTAAGTAAGAGGACGTCGAGTGATTCGACGTCCTCTGTGGAACTATGTAAGTAATTCTGCAGATATATCTGTATCTCAGTGAAAGTACACCTCTATTGCAAGGTAAAAGTTCAGAGAATAGATTGGGATGCATAGATGTTAAAATCTAAATCCAAAGCACCCGGGAGGAGGACCCACCTGACACCTTCGGTGACACGTCGGTTTTGGCAGGCTAACCAAGAGTGTCGGTACGACCGTGGTCAACTCGGATAACTGGATACCTGCAGATTATGTCCTGAAAAAGACAAATTGGGTCAAAAATACACCCAGCACTATACCGCGCAAGGGCACGGAGTCGCACCTGCGGCGGCATCCGCAGATTTTCCAGCCGTGGTGACCCTTTTGCGCGAACGGGTGACAATTGCTTATCAGGAGCCGCTGAATACTTGATGATTGTGAGGTTGCCGAAGCGGCTGAATATATATTGAGGCCTTGCATGGACGAGACGGATAAGTGAATAAGTGGATACGATAATGAGATGGTCGAATCGCTCACTATTCGACCATCTCATTATCGTACCCACTTATTCCCTTATCTGGCCTCCGACATTACCCGACAGCCGGAACAGTTCGGTGCTATAGAATATACTTATTGCGACACACACAAATTGAACAAAAGAGTGTAATATAGTCTGAGATAACTTTGTTTCACCAAACTGGCGTTGAGACAAAAAAAAAAAAGAAAAAAAAGTAGCGCACTTTGAAAAAATAGTGGCGGCAGGTCGAGTTTCGGCGCTACTACTTTTGACGTTGCAAAAAGGGCCTAAAAGTGGCGGCACAAGCCTCAAACACTAAAAAAGTGGCGGCAGAGCGAAATTTGGAAAATATATTTGCGCCGGAATAAATGTGCATTTTGACCCTCATAGATGGGGGATGGTCCGCATTTCCATCTCTTCAGTATGACGTCAGATGTAGGTCCCGTTCGATTCAGGCCTGGGTCATAGACTGGATACAAAAGGGCGCTTTTTTTCTAACCCCTTCGGTTCCATAAGTACTTGCCCGAACCAGCAAACTAACACAAAGTTGGAAGTTTAAACTGGTATGAAATGGATCTAGATAACGACTCGGTTGCGGATTACTTGCCTACCTCCGATGCATGCGCGCACCAGTGACCAGAGTCATCCCGTTCGATTCGGAGCCGAGTCCTTGGGTGACATCGATAGAGGGTTTTTGTTTTTGGCTTCCATGTGCCGTGTTTCCGGAAGCTCACTTGCCATTCGGATTTTCCAGGCTCTCATGCATGTACGCCTCACGCGTTGGCTTCCCAGTACTCTCCACCCGCAATGCTGGTATTTATTACAGGTTCAATGAAGCTGGATACCGACCTGGTGGTCGGTGGTCCGCGTCTCTGTCCCCTGGAGCCACTGCACGGGTTAGTAAGGGGGAGTTGCCCGTTCGATCCGAGTCTGTGTCATCAGAGGTAAACATACTGTATTTTCTTTATGTTGTCTCTCACATTTCCACAGCCCCAGTACTTCAGCAACTCGGCAACTGGTCCAAAAAGCCAGGAGAATTTTCCAGTTCAACTAGGACCGAGGTCCTTGAACGTCTTTTTTTCATTTGTTTTTGTTTTTGCAAGTGTTTCCCGTTTTGTGTCTCGCTCTCGATGTTGCACTGGCGAGTCGGTGCGGCTGAGAAGAAATGTTTTACTTACCAGCAGAAAGAGCATTCAATGCGGGCCTTGGTCATTGACGGATCATTTGCATTTTTCTCTCTTTTGTCTCGCTTCAATTTTGCGTGACTTTGACACTGACGAGCGTTATTTCTTGCAGTACTACAGTACATTAATTACCCTTCGAGGGTTCTCACCTATGGACGATCTTGTGAGTCCGGATTCAATCGATGTCATCCTTCCTTTTGACAATCTGACGTGCCGTCGAAGTGACCTACCTCTCAGTTGAGTCTCACTCGGATCATTGAAGGGAGAGGCAGACCCAGTGGCGGATGGTCCGCGTCTGCTTGCGTCAAATCGTTTAAGTGCTTGTCAGCTTCACACTGACGAGCATTGCAGTACACTACAGATCCCCCCGCTAAATGCCATCCATGAACCCTATTGTGAGCCGTAAGTTGGCCGACTCGTAACTCAATCTCACTCCCCATTCCCCGAGTTTTTACCTCTCTCTCTCGTCTTGGTTATTGCTCTCAATTGATCTAGGCTCGAGATCCGCAGACAAGATTATCCCGTAAATTCTTTCATTTAACCTGCCCAATACAGAGAATTGAGTGCTGGAATTCTTTGGGCGCTGACATCCGAGTAATCGAAGATGTCTCGTTGGCCACATCGAATTCTACCGTCAACATTACGACATAGGCTGTCCAACTAGCATGTGAACGGTGCTGGAATCGCGATGTTCTCGGAAGCTGACACCCTGGTCCAAGAACGAGAGGTATGCCAACTCCGCGCCAAGTTCGGTCATTCATCAACGCCTTAAGAAAGCATGAATGATTATGAGTTTCTTTGATTTTCTACAAAACCTGGGCTGTTGTCCCATCTTACTCCGTAATCGCTTACCGAGCTTGCTCTCTCTGACGAACCTGTTTTCAGCTAAGGTCATTCTCCCCGCACTTTTCTTCTATACCATGGCCCCGGTTTCGGCGCAAGGAATGACGGTATATAGCTTCTTTGCCACTATGGCCCGTGCCTAATGCTCGTGTCCCAGCGAAACATGACGGCCTGCTCAGGCTCGATTGACCCTCCCGAAGGCTGCGTGATGATCCCCATCGTCTCAGATTCTTGTATCGACTTCGTTGGGGGCCTCACTTTTCTCAACAAAGAGGTCTCCTGGGTTCAAGTTCCCTCCCAAATTGCCTGCACGTTGTTCCAACGAGACGCCTACACATTCGAATTCATGGTGACTCTGACTAAACATCGGACCAGGACCATGTTTGATGTGCCAGCGGCTGATGGGACGACCCAGAAGTTCAACGACTTGGCCAGCTCAGTCAACTGCTTTCCTTTCAAGTGAGATATTTCTCCATGCGCGTCTGTCCCAAATTTGACTTTCCAATAGTTGCCCTGTGTGGGCGGCATACTGTCTCATAAATGCAGCTTAAATGTCAAAAAAAAAAAACATGTTGTGGCACTGCCTTGAAAAACACGATATGATGCACAGACCAGCCAAAACACGATGTAATGATACTTGAAAAAAAATACACTACGCACTTGATGAGCTTTTGAGTGTCCTGGAGCAGTATACACCAGATCACGACTACCCGATTGGCTGAAAAATGATGGGAAATTTGCAGTGGTGGCACAATGCCTTTTCCGGTTCAAAATCACACTTGGAACACTGTGTGCCGGCCCCTTGAGGGAGTTCCATCACCTCCCGTCGACGCATCCTTCCCAGCTTCACATGGTGGGTTTTATCGACTTTGTATCTACCATATCTACCACAGTGCCTCAGGCTGAGCTTCGAGTGAAATAATTGTGGGGAACTGTACCCCTCCGTACCCTACCTACAACAAAGCACAGGTACAAGCGATTTCTTTTTTGTAGCGTCCGTTTAGTTAATGAAAAGATGTAATGGATACATCTACACAGAGGATGTATTTCCGTCGTGCGTGCTGTGCATCGGGTCAACATCGGGTGCTTACTTTCTAATATTAAATTATGTCAAGTCCCGGTAAGATTAATATTGTCGGCTGTCCCGCCGCATCGGGTTCAGTCTCGAGGAAGTGACGCATGACGCAGTGTGGCCAGGCACAGCAAGTTCGCATTGTGATATTTATTCAGCGAAGTATCATCGTGTTTTTTCTCTGGTTGGTCATAGTGCCGTTGCCATTTTTCTCCTACTAAGCTGCCTCATTGTGCCTTTTTTTCACTCGACCCCTGATCCAATGACGCGGAAACTTGAAAACTTAAACACATTGTTGCGTTTTATTTATGAGACAGTATTGTGCCATAGCCCTGCTTCGGCCATATAAATGATGTTTCGAATTTGTCAGGCCAGCACAACTTGGATGGTCCTGCCCTTCTGTACATGCACAATATTTCAACACACTCGGTTTAATGCTGCGATTGCCGCTGCCTTAAGTTCTTGAGCGAGAGCGAACGTTTGGGGACCGGTGAGATATGCAATCGATCCAGCGTCAACGCCCGAATCGCCTTCCGCGGAAGTAGACCCAAAGCCATATTTATCCGAGATCCACAGGTACTCTTTCGGCAATCTTGAATGGATCTCACAAAGATGTGCCACAAGGAAAAAGTTCCGCGCTCTTCGTTCATGCCGGAGTCTGGTTCGGGGCGTCGTGTTCTGGATAATGTGCAAGGAATGCCACAAGCAGGGCTATTTAATTCATTCTTGTAGATCTAGAGAATGTATAGGCGCCAAAAATTAGAAGGTATGGAGGATAAGCGTCATGACCGGGATGCAAATTCTACGTACGGGCTACTCGGCACCGGACCGGTCTGGACGCTATGAATGTTCAAATTGCGATCTTGTCGGGATTTGACCCCATCGGGCTGCTCAACATTCTGACGCTGATGTAAATTCAACACTGCTGGTAACACATGGGCAACGTGAATTGAATAAGAAGTTCGTTAGTGTCCTCAAAATCCCCTTCACGCTACCGGCGAATTGGTAGCACCTGGACCACGTTGAATGGCAGACTCGAGCGTGGGATGCTTCAATGATGACAGGAATAAAGGGTGTTGGGGGCCCACTGTCCACCCCGCCCGCGACACAGAGGGGCATTCCCATGAATGGATTTTCTTGCTTCACACATAGACCGAAGGTTGCAACACAATAATAACGCATGTATCGCAGCGTTTGATTTCAAGAGGTAAAGGAATCGGGATAAAAATTCTGATAACATGGCAAAGGCGGTATGTCCTCAGGATTAAGATTTAAGCCGGCCTCACTGGGCGGTAAGGCTCCCAACACTGTTCCAGAACCTAAGAGAATCTTGTTCACATAGTGATCGATAGAAGAAAAAGAAGACCACATACAGACAGCGCTCCAGGAGACCAAGCGAGGTCTCTATAGGCTGAACCACTGGTAGGCCATCTACCGCAGTCTGATTGAATAGCATTTCCGTGTCCCCTATATCAAACTTGTTCCAGTGGGGCGTAATGGTTGTCGGATCAACCTTGATGTTGGGGTCGAGATTGATGATGAACGAGGTGAACGATTGGGCGAAGGCGTTGATGAAGGCAGCATTGTTGAAAGGCGGGGCAAAAAGGCCTGGGAAGTAATATGCCAGATCCATTGAATGAAGTGCTGGGGGAATTGCGAATTCACCCTACAATCATTATCGTTATGCGAATAGATCCCGACCGTATAGGTTCAGGGAAACCAACCTTGAAAGCCCGTCCGCGGAAAGCATTGAGCAAATAGTATGTCGGGCAAATGAGGATTGCTAAATAGTTGTAGTTCAGTCTCCCGTTCTCAAGCTCAGCGATACACTCACATTCCCCGTAAACAGCGTTGACCTGGAATTGATCCGTGCCAAGGCCTGCATACAAGGCACCAACCACACGCGCCTGAGCAGGGCCGAAGTTGGGGAAGAGTTCCAACGAATAATTCGCGGCCGTGATGGAGATGCTCTGATCCACAAAACCTGTGCCCTCGAAGGCATTGACCACACCTAGAAAGGCGTCCTGCATGCGGAGCGATTATAGATTTCTCTCGCAGAAAACTAAACGTCATACCCCATTGACCTTACCCTCCAACAGGGATAGCGTGGGGCGTTGGGTAATAAAGACCCCGTCAACGACTGGCGGGAACGGGATTGTCCCTTTGAATCTACTAAGATTCCCGTTGACCGCTTGCAGGACAGCTGTGTCGAGGGCTCGTAAACATGACATGGAATCCGTCGCCGTCGCGCAACTGGAACGCATCAGTAGAGCAACTGAACTATCGGATGGCTTACTTTGTCTGGGTCGAAACTTCATTGAATGCAAGCTAAGTTGGATTCAGGACCGAGTTCGGTGGAACAGGACAATAAATAGCCACCTCCGGAACAGGGTCATCGAATCGGTACTGTGATGGCAACCAACTTGAGCTTGTTATCGCTCCCCTGAATAATTTTGGTTTTGTTTGCCCCCCATGGGCGACGACCTGTTGTAGAACGGACCCGGCACCTAGACGGAAACCAGTGAGAGTTGTGGATCAAGAACAGGACTAATTTATTTACCAGCGGACTCTCCCCATATAGTCACCTTCGTAGGGTCCCCACCGAACTTTGAAATCTACGACACAGGTCACTTGACAACGAACAGATAATATATGAGAGAACACATGCATATTTGTTCACCCATCTCAGGGCAAAATCTTGATCAACTTAGAGAGGGGTCAGCATCAGCCACTCCAAGCATGAAAGAAATTACGCAGGCCGGCATTCAAGTCTCCGTCCTTCTTCACTTCAGAACCCGCAAGGAAACCTGGTATGACTGGTCAGAGAGCTGTTCGATCTGATGCGGGGGCCATTACCGAAGAGTCCGAGACGATATTGAATGACAACAACGACGATTCCATTGTTGCTCTGGCGGATAATGTCCTCCCCGTTGTACCCGTCAGCCTGGCCGCCGATATAACTGATAGCGTCAAGGACATGCCGTAAATTTCCATGTGACAGTGTGTCCACGAATACCGGTACTTACCCTCCTCCGTAGATCCACACAAGGGTTGGAAGATTTGTTGGAGGGGCCCCTCCTTCAGTGCTCGGATAGTACACACTGAACGGGACGTCAATGCCGTATGGGACAATATTGGGATACAACTATACTTCAAGTACAAGCAGTCCTCTGTGATCCAACAAGCAATGGGCTGAGTCGTTGCAAGTTGCACGCCACTGATGTCGGCGGGTGGCTGCGGAGCCCTGAACCGCAAATCACCTATCTCGGATTCATCAATCGGTTTGTAGTACATAGGCCGAATAATGAGGAAAGCTTACCTATGGGCGGCGCAGCGAATCGAATTCCGAAGAAGTGTGCAATGTTATTGTCGGTGTTCACGGCTCCTTGATACTGCGCATAACCGAGGTCGACAATTGGAGTAACTTGCGCTCTGACGGGAGTGGTCGCGAAGAGTAGTGTAGCAGCGGCGCAGACACTCAAAGCCCGAAGTTTCAGCGAAACCATTTCGGAGGTGACTCTCGATGGGTTGTTGGTTCCACAAGCCGCGTTTCTTAAATGCATCCAACATGGTTACTCATTCGGCGGTCTCGGGATGGATCTCAGTGAAACACCTTGTCAGCAGTAGAGAAGGTCCGTGCTCTTCGTTCATTCCTTGCGTTCTTTCAAGACATCGGTTTTAAATATATGCTAACAAATCCACATGCACGACCATTCAATTCAATTCATTCTTGCGTTGAACCTGTCTATCATAGGTATAGGCTGTGAGAATTCGAAAGGATGGACGACAAGCGTCATGAACCGGTATGAAAAGCCACCGCGAGTAAGAATACAAGCAAGGCGGCGACGGACCGCTCTTGACATTGCGAATGTTCAAATTGCGAGCTTCTCGGGATTTGACCTCTTCAACATTGTAGGTTACTTCGGCTTCTACATTTTTCAAGGGATTACCGAGACCCAGAACTTCTCGGTTTTGAATAGTATGCCAACAAATCCACATGGACGACCCTTCAATTCAACTCATTCTTGCATTGAACCTTGCATTGAGCCTGTCTATCATAGGTATAGGCTGTGGAAATTCGAAGGGATGGACGACAAACGTCATGAACCGGCAGGAAAACCCTCCGTGAATATGAATGGGAGCAAGTCGACAAAGGATCGGCCTTGACGCTGCGAATGTTTAAATCGCGAGCATTTCGGGATCTGACCTCTTCAACATCCTAATGCCGCTTCGGCTTCTGCATTGCTCGCAAGCCATGCGCAACTTGAATGAGATAGGAAGTGCGTTCCTACGCTCAAATCCCCCTTCACGCTCCGAGCCAATGGGCTTTGGAAACGTGAAGTATTTTGAACCCAAAATCTGGGAGCATGCACATCTATAGGCTTCTGACCGCGGGACAAAGGAAAAGGAGAGTATATACGAGAAGGGTGGGAGTGAGACTCACCCAAATTACAGCTGTTTCCGAAAGCTTGACACTCGCAAAATCTTTTTGCGCCAGATCAACTTTTGATGGAGTGCTAAGGATTACTGCTTTGGGTTAGCCGAGCGTAGCCGAGCTGCGCCAAGCCGAGACAAACATCCTGCAATATATCTGCCAAATATGCATTTTCTGATGACCGGGTGTATATTCACCCTTGAATAATCTCCTGCATATATTATCACCATTTATGCCACCTCCGCCACCTCGGTGCCACCTCGCATCAATCTTGATGCCACCTCCGCCCACCTCGCATCTATCTCGGTGCCAGCTTCCTGTCCACCGCCACCTTCTACCGTGCCCCTGTCTGCCCGCGCTCACCCCCCCTCGCATCGCGTGAACGTGTTGGTTTGGGGCTGTGTATGCGCTGTCACCTCTTGTCTTCAAAAATCTGCCTGCCCGCCACTGCACTTGGGCAGGCAGTGTCGCTGCACGGACAAATCGGAAATCCCCCTTTTTTCACCTTTTCTTTAATCATCGTTTAGGTTCACGCAGGTGACTTTATGAGTGCTTAATCCAAAATATAGGCACATCATCAAGGAAAAAGAAAAAGAAAAAATTGCCTCCCTTTCTCATTTTTAGGTTAACCCTGGGATCTGCAACGTGATGTATTTAAACGGGAATAGCATTATTCTGGATGATTTTTTTGGGGCTGGCATCTTCAAGGAGATGTATTTTTAAACAGGAATGGCATCAATGCCGCCCACATAGCCACTGATCGATATCCGCGTTGGTAGGATCAACTTTTTTTGCGGCCGCATCTGCAAGATGTAACTTTAAACAGGAACAAGACAGGCCGCTGCTTCACTCTAGCAATTTCAAGGGAAAAATCACAGATCAATTTGAGTACACCCTATGAATACAGCGGGGCGACGAAGAAGGATGAAGGTAAGAAGGAGAATCAGATGGAGGACTCACCGTTGACTCACCGTCCAGGACATTCTCATTTTGAGACTCACGTGTGGCCTAGAAATCCGGAACCAAGACATTTGGTGAATTTAAAACAGGCAGGATTTTACACGAGAAAACGGATTGAATTAGCTGCCCGCCATGAGTTCCACCGCCCGGGATAATGAACCTGGTCGTAGTTGACCCCAGAATTGAAGAACAGAATTGGGATGAATATTGATAGCCACTGTTGCGGCCTGAGAATTTTTCGCTTGAAGCAAAACAGATAACGGAGGAATCAAGCACGGACATTATACCTGTGGGCGGCAGCCGGAGGATTGCATCGTGAGGTGCGCCGAGGGATCGAAGGGGCAGTGGAACAGTCAGAAACATGTATGGTGGGAAAGCGATATTGATGATCAATGCAGACAGGCTCGTTGCGCTCAAGATTTTTAAACTAGTGGAAGATGTTGCCAGCGAGACCCAACGAGCGGTTCGAGTAGAATAGGGAGATAACCAGTGGCAGACAGAAGCGTTGACCTGGTAGGGAATACTTCCAGAAGCAAATTCAATAATTTCGGACGCGAGGAAAAATGGGTCCTTTTATATCTCGAGGATCCTCTGTGGGCTACGTGGCCTCCCGACCTGATAAAAATCGAACTGGGCTGCCGTAGGCACCAGCAACTGCGATCCTGTCGGGAAAAACTGTGCACCAGTCAGCTGTTCACCATTTTGCCGCTTGCGTGCATTTTACTGGCCAACTCCGGCTTATTCCTAGTACTACCCACCAACTCGCACAAAATAGAGAGAGAAATTATCCAACTGTGCAGCAGCCATTGTAGCTCACCTCCATTCATTTAATTGAAGACCACGGCATAAGGATCTTCGCTTCGTGCCTAGACCATGAATGTTGCACAAAGTTACGTTTCCCCCCCATTGAGTCTCGTCAATGTGCCCAGGGTGTTTTGTCTTTCCACCCACCATCCACCGTGCAACCCCATTCTTGCCCCGACCTACCCAAGCCCGTGGACTTGGAAGTTTGAGCTGGCCCGACACAATATTTTGACCAATTTATGGCTGACAGGGATTTGCATACCGACTCAGTGGCTCTGTCACGCCTGCGCATGAGAGAAGCCCCCTGAATTGAGTTGAATATGGTGGAGTAGCACGGGGTGTGCACCGGCTCAACGTTGCAGATTGGATTCTGAATAAAACTGCCGCGAAGCCCGTCCCGCCATGTCCAGAAGCTGGGGTTTTTCCCCCTTGTTGCTTGTTATCCTTCATGTTGCGCAAATACCCGTAGTCCAAAAGTTGGTGCAAATGGCGGGGTTGCATACGGTGCACACCGGATCACCATAGAAGGGAACAAAACTGGGTCACCCGGGCAAGCTCACTCGACTCGGCCCCACCATACACCGTCAATAGTTTATTATTATTATTATCACTTTTTGGATGCTTAGTAAGTTGACTGGGCGCTGTATCTGAGTACACGGAACAGAATTGAACCTGGAGGTACGTTGAATCTAAATTCTACCCGACCCATTGGCAGATGCATGCCGCTGCTCAATTTTTAGTGGAATACATGGGGTGCACAGTTTTCTACGGGATAGAAGTCCGCATTGAGGTGGTAGACATTATATCTCGTTGGCCACAGTAAATCTGCCGTGAGATACCCGTTCAATTCGGGTCCTCACCATGTTCATTTGGTCATGAGTTTTTTTTTTTTAAAAAAAAAGGCAGCAGAGCTGACGATTACAAATCCTATGGATCTAGATGCCCGTACGGTCATGAGCTCACCTCAAGCAAGTTTGGAGTAAGTTTGTCCTATGTTATCGGACGAACCACTCCGCGCTCGGCCGAGAGTGAATAAAGTAACTTAGGTTGCTCACTTTTAACTTTACTTACCCCTTCGGCATGGCTGATCCGAAGTTACTTAACTTTACTTGGCTTTTCCCATGCATGGCGAAACTAACTTATTGACAGATTACTTTACGGTTCTAAATTCAGTGTACCGACGTCTTGGTGAAACTTTCACTGTGCGCCAAGCGTTCAGAATCGGCATAGAATGACATTGAGATGTACCTAGACTCTGCCTCTGTCCCCTCGAGTGCTTTGGCTATTTAAAACTGGAATTGTTTCACGTGGGCTCCGGGGTCTTATGGATCAGTTTCTCGGCAGCCAGAAGAGGGGAGCTCTGGAGACTGGCAGAGTGTCTTCGCCAGCATAAGGTTTCGTAGGTTTCAACACATTATTGCAATTTTCAATAATAATGTCCGATCGCGGTTTTCAAAAAAAAAAAGTTTTGAGTTCGGTCCGCGGTCCGATTCGCGTGACGTCACAGTGCACAGCCATTGCTCGCTTCCTTTCCGCTTCACCGTGCACGTCGACGCGTGTCTCTTGACTCTCTTCATTTTCTTCTTCATCCTCCCTTCGCAATGTGGGACGATGACTATGACTTCGATGACGACGCCTACGAGGACTACCAGCGGAGTCAAGATCGGTTTCATAATGATAGAGAAGATCCGGAAGAGAGACAGGGTAAGCGCGACCGTCACCAACTCACGCATGGACAAAGAAACAATGCTCCTTAGACTCAGAATATAACGACGGGCAGGGTATCAACTACGTAGTCAAATTTCAACCCCAGCATTCTCCGTTGAAGCCGAATGAGAAGCGCCGAAGTAACGCTAAAGCCGATAAAATCAAGAGATCCATTTATGTGCACGAAAAGGCAGATTTCGATGAAGCACTTGATGCTATTATAACCGCTGTCGGACGCGCCGGCCCCAACGATCAATCTATGCGCTACAAGATCGTCGGCAATGATCTTCGAACGACACGCTTCAAAATGACTTGGACCCTTGCTCGCACAGATTTCAGCGACATGGAGTTAGCTTCTGTGGACGATTATAAAGAGATGCTAAACCAAATGAGTCTCAAAGGCAAGGAAAAGATCGGACTGGACATCAAGGAGTTGGAGCTCGAGGTGTCGTCGGTAAGACCATCAGGCCTAGTTTGTACTCAATTCAAAGATTGATATCAATGGTTCTAGACAACGAACGACAATTTAGGCGGCAGAAACACCAATGGAGATGGGGCCGCGGCCGAGAAGTCTGGCAGCAGGAAGCGCAAGGTACATTAACTTGCCTTGGTAGAATTCACATTTGCTGAAGCCAAATGCGCATAGATGACCGCCGAGGAGGAGGAAATAGCAGAGACCATTGAGCAACTTCAGAAAAAGCATCGCTGTTCGGATAAAACCTGCTCTTTTCGCTACTGTTTCCTCGGCAACGCCATCGCCAAACATGTGAATTTGACTCCGTTTCTTTTCAAAATCTGGGCATCCGCAATGGTATACACTGATCTATCTGTTCACCATGGCATTGAATGATTGATGTCTTGTCCCAACGATAGCTTGCTCAGACGCCCAGTGTGGACGTTGATACGCCTCCCCAAGAAGAAAAAGAATTCTGGCCCGCAGAAAACCGAACAGATGACGTAGACGACATTGCTCTACTTGCAGCACGCCGCCGAGCCGCCTCCTCAAAACCAAACTCATCTGTCGTGATCAATAATGACTTTGCCGGCCTCGCGGCAATTTTTTCCCCACTATTTGCTGCCAACAAGCAGTCCACTTCCACAGCACCATCTACCCCATCCGCTCCTCGTGTCGTTACACATGCTTCCCCCGCCAAACCTGCCAGAATGACAATCTCGGAATTTTGCCACGCTTTCAAGTTATCCGATACTATCCTAGAGTGTTTGTTGCCGCTGGAGTTGGAGGGTCCGCATTTGCTTGAATACGTGGAAAACACCATCCTAGATCATCATATGTCGGTTGGACAACGGGCTTCAGTGCGTTTTGCAGAGGCGGAGTGGAAGCAAGGAAAACTTTGCTCTGATTGAAGTACAATTCTAGTCGTTACAAATGTACATGTACACTAAAGCAGCCCGGAATGACGAAAGAACCCCCAGGTCATCTCGGGGGTAATGATTCGGAATGCTTGATAAAGTTCGTAGTAGGCCGCCGATGTCGGGTAAGCTCCAATGCCAATACGACGCAAGTACGATTTGATTACGGAAAAGGCTTGCTCGATTGGATTATAGTGGGGGGAGTAGGGTGGTAGATATTCAATGCGGCATCCTTCAAGCATAGATGAGCACACGGAAATCATATCCAGATCAATGAGATTTTACCGTATGACGCGACTAGATCCCGAATCTCCTCGGAATGATGTATCCTCGCGTTGTCCAGCAAAATCACGCTACGAGGACCTGGGTAGGGGTTCATGACAGGCAACTAGTATGATGAGGAAGGATACAATTGTAGGATTGACAAGAACTTACAAGATCGTTCTCGAGGAAATCAACGAAGGTGTCCCGATCCGATGAGCCTTCAATCACCCGAGAGGCAATAATGCCGACATCAAGAGCTAGTGCTGCTATGCCCGTGAAGCGCCTTTTCCGCACAAAAGGCTGATAGACCTCAACACGTTGTCCTTTCGGAGACCTCCCCCACAACCGAGCATAAGTCCGATCATCTTTGGATGTTTCATCGACCGCGACAAGGTAGTGGGCAGGATATTGCGAGATACGGTCTGTAAAATGCGCCTCCTGGATAGGGTCACGTTCCGAAGCCATTTTCTGGACTCTTTTGACCTTGAGACCGGCTCTCTCAAAAGTTCGATGGACAGTAGAGATGTGCACGGGAAGATGTCGATAGCGATGGAGGAAGTGTTGATATTCATCAAGAAAAGTGCATGGTGAATGTCGGGCTATCTTTAGGAGGTAGAATGAATCCTTTGTGTGGAGCAGACGCGGACGACCACGACCAAGAGCGGCCGCCTTCGCGACACTGCCGGTTGTTTGATAGCGAATGACAGTTCGACGGAGAGTTTTCGTGGAGAAGCCGCATATCTTTGCAATCTCCTTGCGGCTGTCGCGACCGCGGCGCAGAAGTCGAAGGGAAATCTCCTTTGCGGAGTTCTCAATGTGTTTGTTGACCATAGGAAAGATATGAGAAGAGTGAAGCGGAAAGGAAGCGAGCAATGGCTGTGCACTGTGACGTCACGCGAATCGGACCGCGGACCGAACTCAAAACTTTTTTTTTTGAAAACCGCGATCGGACATTATTATTGAAAATTGCAATAAAGTCCCAAATTACCAGGATTCACCGCCCTGCTCCCGACCAAATTTGATGTTCAATTGGAAGACGTTTGACGATTTCTGGTGGAAAGAATTTGGTAAATAGCAAATTTATTCATTCATAAAGTTGCAAGAGGCCTGATTCAGATCTGAACACGTACGAGGCCGCAATCAGTCAGTAATTTAAATAGGTTAAACTCTGCCAAATCTCGCGGATTTATCATGGAAAGCCGCAGCACCACGCCTTTAAGCGAGTGATTCCATCAATTGTCGGGGATTGCCGTGCCGGTGCTGTGAAGTGGTTCAAATGAAAGTTACCATTCTTGCCATTTTCGATAGAAATGTGCAGATAATAGACCCATAAAGCATGGTGTAAACCCAAATTCACCTTCAACTCCCTTGAACTATTGTTAAATGTCTGGGTGAGGCTTTATGCACTTGTTCAGGGATGGGACGATGGGACCACAGTGAAAATGGCGGCAAAGCCTTCTCCGTGCAAGCGAAGGACCGTATGAAAAACCGAGAGGTGCTGGATATTCACCAAACTCGCTCCTTTGATCCTTTGTGGATGTCCGAGGTGCCCGAAAGCACCAGAATTTTACTTCTGAACACGAGAATATCAAGAACACCATTGATTCTGGCGATCTTTCAGGCCTCTCAATACAACTCCGTAAGTTTGTGATTTTATTTCCCTACAGATTAATTTAGCAAGCCAAGCCCCAGGGCCTTGGTATATGATCCAATAACAGGGGACCGTTCACATGCATTCAAATATGAAAGGAAATTCTCATGAATCAGGAAATTCCACCTTGATATTGAGTTGGTCAGCCCTCTGCCATTACCCAAAGTCCAACAGATGGGACAAGATCACTATAATTGCAAGTAATGTACAATAACATCAGCAAAATCTGATTCGCTACTTATGTACATAGTCCTCGGTAGTCTTGTATAATTGCTTTGTAGTTCTGCGTCGTTCCAGTTAGTCTGACGTAATAGTGCCACAGTACTTCCTACGTAGTACTTTGACACTACGCAGAACTACAGAGTAAAATCAAAGTTAAATCTAATCCTGTCCAGGACACCTAACAAGAGAAAGAGAAAGTTCCTTTCACAGTTGCCACTGCGGGACTGGCACTACCAGCCTCCAGTTTCATCCCAACCACTTTCACGGCACAAGTAAGGCGATCACGCAACAATTGTTGGAATCACTCGCTTAAAAGCGTGGTGCTCCAGCTTTCCATAAACTATGGCCAAAGTCGCCAACTCAGTTACTTCTCAGGGACTCAAACCAGTCTGTATTATTATTTCCATGATATATTAATGTCCTCACAATGACTATCGCTGATTTCTATGCATGCACAGGGAGTCCTAAACTCTCAGATGGTGTTGAAACATCATTTGAACTATGTTTGCGGCCAAGTAAGTTTGGCCTGTGGCCTGGGCTTGAATGAAAACCCGCCAAACTGTGAGATGGAATCAGCAGGGAGCTCCAGCAGTTATACTAGGGATCCGCTGAAAGCGCAAATGCTCGCGAAGAAGACCGAGGCGTAATCACGCTTACATTTCTCCTTTTTTCTTCGAAATTTATTCCTTTGTCGTTGGACCTGATTCCGGTATCAATTGAACCGCGCCATAAAAGCGCATCTTTTGGTGCTATTCCCATCGTGATAGACGAAGAATTGAACGTTTTTGAGGCCATTCTTTCCTTGAGACCTGCACAGCCATGCTCGTTACAAGTTTGTCCTAGTTTCCTGCAATTGCCAGCCCTCCCCCTCGTCACGTGCATTTAGGGTAGAATTGTGATGATTTTCTTCATCCGAGGGTAGGCGCAAATATCCCCAACAAGAGTGTTTAAACTGTGCAGGAAGCACGCGAAGGTGAGGACCCAAAAGATTTTTTTCTGAAAGTCTCGACGGAATGCCTTCATCGTCGAAGGATTATCTGTGGTGAGTCCGATAAAATTTCGCGCATCCGGGACACCCATGAGCTGAAGGGAATTGACAGCAATATCCAGACGTTTAGCAGCATTTCCGCGCTCTCCGGTGAGGTCGTCAAGACTCATGATTATGGGAAATGAATCAATTCCAGCAGCGACGACCCCATAGATGCTGCGCTTCAGCATGTCCTCCCACCCATCCTCAAGAAGAGTTAGGAGCTTTGAATTTTGGAGACGATCAACCTCGCGCAAAAATACATCTGCGGCTTCGGCGTCGAGAAGGGTATGCGTGAGGGGATAGCGCTTCGGTGCGTCATACGAGGGGCGAAGATCATGAAGGAAAGGCGCCAGGAATGGATCCTCCGCGCTTGCAAATGCAATATTGGCGTGGATGAGGAACCTGAAAAGATTTTAATTAGACGTGACATTTAGGCCATTCAAGATGAGTACTGACCGAAGAAATTTTCTGTCAGCAGAATTCTGCTGAGACTGAGTCATAGCCTTGTCGATGTAAGTGTCTAGTGAGCCCTGCAATGTCTTCCTTTTTTTACTGGAGCGCCTAATTTGTGTGTATTTTCACTCGTAACTGAGCGGCCATTCCCGAACCGTTCGGGAGTGTGGCCAGTTAGAAAGCATCTTGTATGGACAAAAAGTTCCTTTAGTGTTACATTAGACTGAAGTGGAGGAGACCGACCTAATTTTGACAATCTCTCGGGATTTTATCAGTCGATTCCTGATACGAGGCATGGCCACAGGGAGAGTCTGTTGTGGATGCATACGCAGCTATATAAGGATAATGACCTGCTAGAAACCACAAGAAATTGCCCAACGACCTCCCAGTTAACCTCAAGTTAAACTGAGTTATTGTGAGCAGAGTACCTGAGAAGTTACTTTTTCGCACTTCACTTGTATTTGTACTTTACTTTACTTACGACAATAACTTGGTCTGCCATAAGTAAAGTAAAGTAAATTTTGGCAGGCTAAGTTAGTTTTATTAGTGAAGCATCCGCTCGGCCGAGGGCGTGCGTTCCATCATCAGTGACTTTTGCGACTCAAACTTTCATCGCTAACCACGTCCGTCGCTCGCCATCCGCAGCTCTCCTCATCTATCCGGGTCCCGGCACCCATCGCTGTAGCAACTAGTCTCTCACCCACATCAACGCAACCCCGAGTGGCCGCATCATGTTTGCGCTGCACGATTCAAAACTTCCGCGCCACTTGGGTATTGGTGCAGTGGATGTATTTCATCGAATTGTACCCAGGATTGTCTTTGGCACAATTTTTCAGGCGCGCTCAATTTTCCATTGCTTACGCAACTATCAACTGAGGCGAAGAAAAGTGCTCGTTCGATTCGGGCCTGGGTCCTTCCGCCGAACAAATTGGCTTTTTATGGGTCATTACTCCTGTTCCACCATTCTTCCACAGAATAACTCCAACTCCTTCCCAGAACTATCAAAGTGTGTAGACATGGATGCTTGAACTGATACGACACAGCATCTTGATCAATTTATGTTCTCGAGGACAGGTATCTGCATCACGAGTCGGTGACTCTTTCATGTGCATGCCGGATAGAAGCCCCCGAATTGAGTTGAATACGGCGGAGTAGCACGGGATGCGCATCGGCTTACACTATTCGCCGCTAAAAATGAATCTGCCGGAGAAGCCCGTTCGACTCGGGTCCTCGCCCATCACAAAGGAGGTCCGTTTTTCTTCCATTTTTGGCTCCTCTGAGAGACTATCAGACCGTTTCCCGATCTGTCAATCTAAGTAACTCCACAAGCTGTCAAATCTCAGAGAGTGCTTGATCTGTGAAGACTACCGTGTACACAGTGAGACGGAATGTTAAACACTGGCCCGTCGGCCGTATTCCCCGAGTCTGCGAGCCAAAGCTGCACAATTTTCCTGGACACGTTAGATTCGCCATGTATTGAGGCAGGAACTCGGGGTAGCACACGATGTGCACCGACTCACAATCGAGTTGCTGTCATATCTCATCGGTGAAGCTCGTTCGACTCGGGCCCCCGCCATAGATCCGGTAGAGCTATTTTTTTTAACGAGCTACTGTTATCACCGGTGTCTAGTCATCTTTGCGAAAATCAACCATGCCCGAAATCTCGGGCGCAACTCGCATGTCCAGCGGAGTATTAATATCACTGTAGCCTCTCTTGAGGGGAAAGGCACTTCACACCCGAGAGAAAGTGGAAACCAACTCGCTACTGTAACATTAAATTGAACGCTGTAACTGTAAAATCCACTCTTGATGTGAAAGGCACTTAAGACGGGAGAGACCCTGGAAACCAAGTCGCTACTGTAACATTAAATTGGACGCTTTAAATGTAAAATCCACATACACGTAAGAACGAACAAAGTCTGCCTGGGTTCCATAGCTTAGTAGACCCAGATTTGAGGTGGAAAAGGCGGGGTAGCATCTGGTGTGCTTCGGCGCACCATACGTTGCAAAACCTTGTTCTGCTGAAGACTAGAAGCCCGTTCGACTTGGGTCCCCGCCATGCTGTTATTGATTTCGTGCTCTTTTTCCCGATAGGCGTGGTCAAAGGCGCTAATTTTCTTTTTCCCTAGCACGTCGTATGTGGATATAGTGAGCAGAATTGCGATTATTATTATTTAACGCTGTCATATTGAGCTGGACAGGCCTACATCCCTGCACAATTTGTCCTCCAGACAGCAGGCTCAGAATGTAAGTGGATCTGGCTGGGTAGCACACGGTGTGCACTGGTTCACCGTCGGTGAGTTTTGCCACGCAAGGATCAGCCAGAGAAGCCCGTTCGACTCGGGTCCTCGCCATTAGATAGGTTGTGCAAAAGCCGCATGAGCCGCATTGTGCAAAGCCGCACGGCAAATCTGAGAGGTACCAATTAACTATTGTAATATAAGCTTACCTGAGGCGAAGGAGAGGTGTTGTGGGGAGAGGGAAGATACTTGGCATTGCCTTCATGCGACTGGTGCGGCTTTTGCACAACCTATCTATTATTAATAAACGCTGTGTGAAGACGTTTTTTCCTGGCTTTTTTTTTGTTGCTGCTCTGGGCCATTGATCCGCCATTAAACCGATATTGCTTGAAACTGGACTGGACTGGTTGTCGTTGCCGAAGGATCCGAGAAAACACGCAAAACCAACCATGCCCGAAATGCCCGACCTGGACTGATCATCTAGCCCGCCCTCTGCAATTCGCTATAAAGCAATTAGCGGGGATTGAGGCGGATAAGGTGGGGTAGCATGGGGTGCACCAGCCCACAATGTATGTTGGAGAAACTCGTTTGACTCGGGCCCCCGCCATGTTCGTTTGTCATAATGGTTTTTTTTTGCAAGGCAGTAGAGCTCAGGGTTCCAAATCTCGTTTTCCCCACCATACAGAAGTCCCCGTGAACGAAGCATCTTGAGAGAGTTACCTTATCGGCCCAACCGGTCCGCGCTCAGCCGACGGCATACGTTACACCGATCAGTGACATTGTGACTCGGACTTTCAGCGCTTACCATGTCTGTCGCGCAATTTCTCCTCCTCGCCGCGCCGGCCACGGTAGCATGTGTGTCCACCCACGCCCCTTCATCTCCGCCCTAAAATCTAAGACCCAAACCAACGGCGAACGCCTTCATGCGCAGGCGGCTGCGCTGCTTCACCTCAACGCAAACCTCAGGCTGGCGGGAGCTATACAACGTGCATGGCGCGGAACTTCCGCATGGAGTGTGCCTAGGTTCAACAGTGGACATCTCTTGCTGCGGGATGGGGAATTTACGCGCGGGAAGAGTGCTAGTATCTCTGGGGAGAGGTTTGCTGGTGCGTCTTCCTCCCACTTTATTCCACACTCCGTTTAACTTGAATATGAGCTCAAATTTGTTGTAACGTCTGTTTATAGAGACTACCTTTGACGTTGATCTAGTCCTTTCCCCCTAACCCAGCCCTCGACTTTTCCGTCCGGCCCCTGTCTTCGTCCTCGCGCCGCGCGTCTGGTTCTGGGTCTTGCTCGAGTTCCATCCTCCTTCCTCCCTCGATTCCCTTCCTTCCTTCCAATCCTCTCGCCCCGCTTTTGATTTTGTGTCCTCTCTTCCTCAATCGGTCTTCCTCTTTCCTCCCCTACGCTGCCCGTTATCTCCCCGCATTGCGTCCGGTCGCGCCAACCGATGTTCACTGTCCCGCATCCCCGCTGTATCTCCTCTTGCTACGTGTTGCTCTTCCCATCGACTCGAACTCAATTTCTTACCAGCTAATTTGTTTCTGGTTGCCGCCTGAGGCTCGCGCAATCGATCCTCGTTTCTGAAATAGGTCGATCGGCGCAGCATCAATCAGCTTTTAGGTAACTCCTCGGTACCATCCTCCGCAGCTATCTCGAACACGGCGCCAGTTCGACATCCACAATGAGCGAGTGCATTGTGTCCGACGCGGGCATGCCGTGCATTGCGCAGAACTGCCGAGGGCTCGCGGGGATGGAGCGGGGTTTTGCGTATCGCGGGTGTGCGTTGCACATGAGTATCCTCGGAACCGTGTGGTATCTTCTTGGCAAAGATGATTGAGACGAAATGCTGCCGGCCGGGCTCTTCACGCGCGGGGACCGTACTAGGGGAAAGTGTATTTTTGGGCTGGTGTGTCCTTCGTGATGCGCGATCCCTACCGTTCCCATGCCACATGTGCATTCCTTGGACCCCTCCTCAAACCAATCAATTGCGACGTTGATCTTCCACTTTGTTCCCCGACTCTCCGCCCTTAATCCTCTTCCCTTGGCCAACCCTGGATGGCTCCCGTCATCCGACACTTCTATGCCCTCGATTAATATCTACCGCATGCCTTTGTTCGGTCCTCTTCTTCCCAGCGCCCTGTGCTCCCCGTCCACTTGTACTTTGTAGTCTGGTGAAATCTACTCTGCGACTCTTTTTCCTGTGCCCCCTGTCTTGCATTCGTTCTCGGCCCGGTATTGGTGTCTTGCATCTTCATCTGCGTCTGCGTTCACTCGCGTCCCTCCCTTCCCCTCTCTTCCACCATCCCATCCGCTCCCTTTCCTGCCTGATCTCTCCCTCCGATCCCCTGCATCTACCTTCGCTCGCGCTTACCACTCCGTTTTTCTTCAATCCTCCCCTGCATCCTGGCTCACTGGCATTTCAGCGTTCCTTTCTCATTTATCTATCTACTCCCCGATGACACCTCCTTACCTGCTCATTCCCTCCCTCGTCGCCCGCATTTGTGTTCACGCACGCTTACCGCGTCCAGTCCCACAACTTATGTCCGCGTCCTATATTTGTACTAGACTTGATCTATCCGCCGCGTTGCTCTTCCTCGTCCGCATCTCCGTTGAGTGACAGTGGTTCGATTGAATCTTTGGGTCATTTCAAATTTGGGCCAAGGCGAGCCGGCGACGGCGTTGAGTGATGGTGAGTGTGATTCTAACACGACCAGGGCTAAGGGTATTCAATGTCGGAGCAAGGCAGATATACAGTAGATCCAGTGGCGGATGGTCCGCATCTCTAATTTCAAGCACGTTGGCGGGCAAACAAGGAGAAGTGCTCGTTCGATTCGGGCCTGGGTCATTCTGCGAACTCAGAACTTTTTTCTTTTCTTGGTCCTCCTTCGAAATTTAGATTCGCGCGCCGTGTACCGCGTTCACTCGCTTATCCTTCCTCGCATCCGCCTTCCCTCCCGCTTACCTTCCTCCCTCCTCACTCTGCCTCCCTCTTCCTGATGCATTTATCTGCGAGGATCTGTATCTCTATGTACCGCGTATGATTCGATTGAATTGGATCTATCTATATCTGCCACGACATTTGGTACCCTTGAATCGCGAGGGTTATTTATCACTTCGTCTCGACTCTTAGTCCAGGGTCAGGTTCGCGCCATCCCCTGCTTCCCTTCCTCGTGGGTTCGTTGGTGCGACTTTGAGAATATCTGTGAGTATTAGGAGAACTTCCTTGTTCGATTTGAGCCTGGGTCCGGCCGTGACCTTTTTTATTGCAGCTCTTCCGTTCTGCTCATGTTCTCTCTTAACTCAATTTTCACGCATGTGTTGCAATTCGGAAGATATCCCTCCAGATGTCCAACCACCCCTTGTCGGTGCTCCGAATTTGCTCACTCCGCCTGCCACGACGCATCTAATTCGTCCATCAAGGTCCTATTTAATTTATTGCATGGATTAGCTTCAATCACACATTTTGGAGCTCAGCATCACTGATGGTCGAGTCTCAGACCTACCCCCCATCAAAGCCCAGACTTTGTATAGGTCACCGAGAACGATTGTCTTCTCGGTCGCCCCGGTATAAAGTCTGGGTTACGAGACTACAATCAGACGACCAAGACACCATCCCAAGCCCTAGGGACCTAGGGAGACCCCCAGCAGACCCAGCCAAGGTCTGCCCAGTGGCAGTGCCGAGGCACCTCAACCGACCCTCAGGCTCGGTCGAGGGGGGCCAAAATGCAGGGCCTCCCAGATCAAGCGAAGGCGCTCCCGTCCCCTTCAAGTTAATGGCTCCCATGTTCTTACTCGTTACCACTCTTGCTCTATACCGCAAATCTCGCACCTCTCGTTCAAATTCTCCCGAGCCATTCAATTACCAGCACATTCACGCGACGCCTGCGGAATCTTCTCGTCCGCGGGTCTCAGTTGGTTTCTCCATGGCACCTGCTCGTTTATTCTTGTCCTGAATGATGATCGTCGCAGTAATTCTAGGCAGGCATCGCAACCTTAGAACCGCTTCGTCGACTTGAGGATGATGGACACTGCTTTTTGTCATTTGAGAACAAGCTACATAGCTTTTTTACACTAGCTTGCTTTTGTACACCGGGAGAATTCCTCGGCCTGGCGTACATTATTCGAACCGGCCGTGTAATGCTACCTACCTACCTACTTACCTTGGCCGTCCGGTTGGCTGGAGGCGTCGTATCTCAAGCCTCGCCCGCACTGCCTGGACTCTTTATCGGCCGTTGATGTCTACCCTTGATCCGTCGGACCGCCACATGCGTTTCAGCAAACGTTGATTGGCAGACGTTAACCTAGACACATCCACCTGGACCGATGCAACACTTCCACTGATTTTTTCTATTGCAAACTGTTGGATTTCCTCCTCTCCGATGGGTCACCGCGGGTACTCTGAAGTCGACCCGTACCCGCACACGAGCCTACCCGTACCCGCGACCCGCCACAGGTAGCCCTACTTGTGGCGATCACCATCCTATCGTAGTCATCGAACCCTTGATTCCCTCTAATACATTCGTTTTGATGCTCCTGCGAGTTGGAGGAACAGAAGAGTCCAAAAAGAGTGCGTGGCAACACCCGATTAAACCTGGCTGTCATGAACGGCATTCCCTCAGGGCAATGCAGGCGTCACATTCAGCAACCTAAGAAAGCTTCTCAGCGTGGAAAACGCGGTTGGTGATCATCCTGGGGATTAACTGTGGATCTCTTGTAGTCTGTAGTTTACCCGGTGACAGGTGTTTGGAGATCGCAGTTATTACATAAACATCGGAGTTTGAATTTGGCCCAAGGCTCTGCAGCACTTCCAACGCCCTCCCCATGAAAGTTTTGGAGGCAAAATGAGTTTAATTTACATTTCAAAGACATCTGGCTGTTCACAATGGGTGATTTTGTCCATGTGGAAGCTGGAACGAGAAGGCTGCTTGGTAAGCAGCCGAACCATCAAAACTCGGCATCTTTGTTCTTGACGTTTGTCGCTGAGACTTCGCAGAAGACAAGACTCAATTTGAACCATGGAACTTGACTCTTACACTAAATTGTGGAAAGACACATTCTGAAAGCCATCTTGAGATCCGCGATTTTTTTGATTATATAATAACATCGATCTCCGATCAGGGATCATGGTTTGACAGACTACAACAAAGCGAAGGATGAGCTCAAATTTTGTTGTATCGTCTGTTTATAAGAGACTAGATCTCTTGTGGATCTCTATGATCTTTGTGTTCCTGATCTTCTCGTACGAAGGGGCGCATCCAAGAAATGGTACCGAAATCCAATGCTGCGGCGAGTGTGTATGGTGAATACCGGCTTATGACCGCCGCTTGGCCCCCAACCTGGGAGCAAACTCGGAATCGGCTACCTTGGCCTGACGACTGATTGGCCTGGAGCCGAGGTCATATCGAATGATCGAATCGACATCAATGATGCCCAACGTCGGAACGACGTTGGCAATCTCTCCCCATTTGGGAAAATCACGTCAAGGTGATTCGCGCCATAAAATTTCCAGTTCTAGATAGCTCGTTCCTCTCCATCCCTTGCAATGAACTGACTTTTGTCTGGAAACTGGGTTGATGATGTAATGACAGTGAGAAGAGGCCGTGCGGCCTGAAGATGTGGGGCAGGCCGGAGCTCGGCGTCGGGCAAATTTGTTGATCCCAAGCAGTCACTGATCTCGCGTAGACATCAAAATCACATACCATATTTCAAGGTCAGTTTTGTGGAAAATCAGCGTCAGGTCCTTAAGATGAATACAACACTGATTCTTGCATGAAATCAGGCCTACCTAATTCCAGGCCAACCTGAGCCGCCCTGCGTCGAATCAACCATCAACTGCCAAACGGTAGGCTTATCAACCATCTTGAGTTGACAGATCGTTCTTCTACGTGCGAACAAGATACGGATAGATGTATATATATATATCACAGAGTGCGTACGTCCTCCTTTCTACCCCACGCTGCTCCCTGAGTCCCCAGTCTGCGACTGCTTGTCCGCCGGCGGACTGTCATTTTTATTTAATGTCCTCCAACTCAGACCGAACTCCGCTTGCAGCCGTGCTTGAGGAGCTCGTCGATGTCGGATTCTTTATACAGCACGCGGTTGCCGGTACGATTGCCCAAACCATCTTTTTCAGTGAGCGCGTTCATGGAGATTAGCAGGTTGGCTGAAGGTTTTCTAGGTGCATATGGCATCTTTTTCGCCGTTGCGTTGTATTCAATTTTGTAAGTTCTGGCGGCAAAAGTCAGCCATCTCATGCTTGACGGATTCGATTTCCAGTCGGAAAGGCCTGAGGTCTCGGGCCGCTATCATCATGCTTCTGGTTGTGGTGTATCTATATGTGGCATCCGCTGCTCAATGGGCCATGAACGTCTGGGTTACACTCACAAAGATCCATGGATTCTTGATGGTTCCCGATGTTCCTTTCCGGGACCGACCAGAGCTGGCAGAGGCGGCAATTCTCAAAGTGATCGGAATACAGGAAGCTATATTCGACTTCAATGTTTGTGCAGGTTCTCAGTCATCCGTGATTATTAAACAAGCAATCAGATGGCCGTCGGAGACAGTGTTGTCGTTTGGCGCACATGGGCCGTTTATCAGCACAGAGTTCAGCGCAGGATTTTGGTAATCTTAGTGCCAGGCACCCTCCTGCTACTGACGTTCAGTGAGCTTCTGAAACTCTCATATCCAGTACCACCTTTGATTCCTTTTTTCCTTTCTAGTTTTTTCGATCATAGACACCGCGTGCAACAACTATTACGGCGCTGCGCCTCTTCCGGGTGTCTGCTATGAAGCCGGGATGATTGGCTGGGGCCTCTCTGCCGCAACCAACATCACTTGCACGATATTCATTGGGTTAAAAGCCCGGTATGCATCTCTTTCGGTTGAAAACGAGTCTTCTGATATAAATGCCCAGACGGCATCGCAAAATAACGCAACCACTTGGGAAACCTAGCCGGATGTCAGGAGAAAAAGTACTTTCCATCCTTTTCGACTCCGGCTTTATTTACAGTTTACTCTGGGTACGATAATCCGACCCTTTGCTTACAATTCTTGACTAAGACTTGATCTTCCAGCTCAGCCAATTAATTTCGTTCTTCGCTGCCGCCCACATCATCACCTTGACTTCACCCGCGGTCTACCTCTTGGGAGTCATTAGTGCAATGGGAAACCAGATGGCGGGCTTCTACCCGACGCTCGTGATCGTTATCGTGAATCTTCGGCGTACGATCTGGGAGGAGGAGGAGTCGATGCCAGTTAGCAGTCCCTTACGCTGGACGACGAATGCCAAGCGATCCGGGATGACAGACACGTTCGGTAGCCAGCGTGGAGATGATGCTGTTCACGTCGAGAGCGTCATTGACATCACCAGCGACAAGGCTTTCAGCAAACATCCCAGAGTGTGACGGCGCGCCACCACGTTGTTATTTCCACTTTCATTTTCAACACTCTTGGACACCTTTACCTGTCTCTGGACTATATTTTGAATGTAAAAGATCGGCATCCTCTCTGGAGCTCCACTCAACCTGTAGGATAGGAAGTGTAATGAATAGCTGTATTCCCAATTCAACCACTGTACACTTTACCATTTAGCATATTGCTTAGCACCGCGGACCGCCTATAGCAATTCCGCAGCCTCGCAGCCTTGTTCAACATTGATCGGTTTCTTCATGTCTTTTCTTCAACATTGGGAAGTATTATTTAATACCGAATTACTATTGAAGATATTCAAGTAGTACCCTGTTGCACAGAGTAAGGGAACGTTCTGATTTAACATTCTAGTCCCAACGCTCCGAAAGGGTGGAATAGGGTACATTATGTTTACCCATAGATCAGGTGCACCGTCAGTCGAAAAAGAGGTGCTGAGAGGTAAATGCAGTCTGGTCTGCGCCAGCTCGCGCAGAGCCGCGACCGTGCTCGACGACAGTTTTCTTCGGGGTTGTCCGGATTACGAGCCGCTGAATGGACCGGCTTCTGCAGTCTGCGCACACCACCTGGGTATTTGTCGTTGTAGCTGTGGATCCCCGTCGTGACTTGACCATGTCGACGAGACGCACTTGGTCGAAGAGACCACTGGCACGCCCGCCATTGAGCTCCAGCGTCGCGAGGTTCGGCGCAAAACAGCATCGTGTGTGTTAGCTTTACGATGAGTTTGTTGGCGGCCGGACGTCGCGAGCGCTGATGGGGACGCGCAGAGTTTCGAGCATCGGGGTGTGTTCGATGATAGAGATCAGGAAAGGAGCCACAAGCGTGTCTGAGTTCCGGACGAGGGAAATAGTATCGAGGGGTGGATGGTCGCGGCAGATGCCAGTGAGGTGGCCCGATCTTGCACTCTTCAGACTTTCAATGCTCTGCTGCTGTGCTCAAACTCCTTTCTAACTCAGCTTCAATTCTTCTATGCATGGATCTCTCCGGGATCTGTTCACAAGATATTATCCCGGGTTTGGGCTAGCGCATGGTGCTTTATCCCTGCTCGTTCTGGCCATCAAGGTCACTTGGTGCGGAAATATATTCATGTTCTTCCTGTCTTTTCTCAACAGATCATCATCAACATATCATTTGCCAGATTCCGTTCTTGGCACAACCCAACTTGCCTGCCATTCACCTCGTGCTTTTTTCTGCAACATTTCTCAATTCCCTTGTTTCCTCGTGTTTCCTACAGTGTTCGATGTCCATACTTTTGGGAGTCCGCGCCATTCTCGTCACTTCGTTACTTCGCTTAGCGCTGCGAAAGTTCGTAACTTTGATGGGAATTCGTGAAAGTTCGTGAGTTTGATGGCTTTCTGTGAAAGTTCGTGAGTTGGTATTCCAACCTTGTCAAACGGCGACTCCTCGGCACAGCACTCCGTGATGTGCATCAACAGCTTGCCGAGGTTGGCTGGTTAGGTTCCGGTTAGCCGGTTAGGGGTTGGAGGTTAGAGGTTTGGGTTAGGGGGTTACGGTTAGAAGTTAGAGGTTAGTAGTTAGTGGTTAGAGGTTAGAGGTTAGCGGTTAGGGTTAGAGGTTAGTGTTAGGCCAGGGTATCAATATAAAAAACGGGGGAGAAGGAAATGATGGCCAGATTGATGCGTCTGATTTGTGTGGTTTGTTCACCTCACGAACTTTCCTGGGAATTCACCAAACTGACGAAGTTTCAGAGGTTGCCATCAAGTGACGAACTTTCGCGAGTTTAAGCGAAGTAACGAAGTGACGAGGGTGACTACTACCCTACTTTTGGCCTGCGTTGAACAATTGATCTTCCTTTTTTCACATTGCCGGAGCGGAGCGGCAGCCCGGCTTGTGCGTATAAATACAGTACAGTAGAGCTCCTCATGAGCTTGTAACCAATGGCCTAACAGCCAGAGAGTGATATCTCACTTGATTCACGAGAGATAAAATCAACAGAAGCTGTCCTACGCCGCGCTCTGAGTTTTTCAGTTGTTGGTTCATATTTTTTGGCAGCACTGGCGAGCGGCTCGCCAATGTGATATGGGCTTCAGTTGCGAACGCAGCTCCAGAATATGAAAGAAGATGGAGGTGGAGGAATAAGCGCCGGCACTGTCACGTTCGTGACGGTTTCAGTGCACCGCCACGTGTGACACAGGCTTCTCGCTATCACTCATCTACTCTTCCTGGGGGCATATTTTATGAGCGGCTCAAGGACATCGAGCGACAATACTCGACTCTGCTCCTTCCTCCAGACACCCCAGCTGCAGCGACAATGGACTCAGGCGTAACCAAACTGGTATTGTTCGGGGCGCTGGGGTCTGGCAAAAGGGCATTAATGGAAAGGGTGAGCCCACACTCCAGTAGTAGTCTGCATCTTATAAATATTACTCGGGCCAGTTTATACTAAACTACTTCAGCGGTATGTCGCCACTATCTGCAGCAACCGGTGCGGCCCTGACTTGGTTCAGATGCACGTAGAGTCAATCCGCCCACATGGCGTTGCGGCTAACCGTTGCACAGGGCTGCTACTACGCGGGAATTGAAGACAGCTGGCGGAAGATGATGCTCGTGGATGGGCACATGTGTTGCGTGCAGGTGGAGCTCATCCGAGAATATGATGAGGACCTAGCGTGGAGTAATCCAATCCCTCACATTCTGCATTCCGGGGTTTACTGTGTTTTTTTCTTTTCTTTTCTTTCTTCTTCCCGCATTTTCAGAGGGCCAATACGAGGAATATATTCGGTACGTGTATCCACTGCAGTATTGTCGCGTGATAAATGTCGTATCGTACAGGAACGGCGAAGCGTTTCTCCTCATGTACTCTGTCTCCTCAAGGGCGTCATTCGACCGCCTCGCCGAGTTCCGGGAACGCGCCGTGCGGGGCAAGCCGGCCATTCCACCGATGGTTGTCGTGGGGAACCAGTGTGATAAGCGGGAATCTGAGCGCGAGGTGTCGACGGAGGAGGGAGCGGCGCGGGCGGTGCAGTTTGGGTGTCCATTTATCGAAACGTCTGCTAAAACGGGGGAGAATGTGGAGCGTGCGGTTGTTGACCTTGTTCGCGAGCTGCGGGAGCGGCCGCCCATTGTTGCACCGAATGTTCGGAAGAAGAGGGGGAGGGATAAGAGATGTATCGTTCTGTAATCCCGTACGCAATCACCAACGAGTAACATAATGTGTCAGTGTATATCTGTGCCTTCGCTTCGCTCCGGCGTGCCGATAGTAAAGCGCGGATGACCGCTTAATATGGTTACGTGGAATGCATTGAGGCAATTACACGTCTACGAAAGCATTGGCGCAAGCTCTTTGTTGCGTACAGTCGAACAGGATTTGATAACACGAGTCTCGTAGAAAATTGTCAACTAAGAATTACACACTTAGATTTACCAGAAAGTTGGTGCACCCCGTCAAAAAAAAAAAAATGGTCCGACTGAGACGCCGTGTAGTCGTACCTAGTCAATGTAAATATCGTCGATGCGAAAAACTCACCAATATCACGAGGCCTCGTTTGTGGGGTTGCGTAAAAAATCGGGACGCCGCAGTTGAGACCGATGCTCTTGATTTCCATTTCCGAATGACCAGAATTGGAATACTGAATGGTGAGATCCGGCATGAGGAAAGGGCACGCACCACTTCCCGGACCTGAACAAAACATCTGTGGGTGCAGTCGGACGCCTTGAGGCGTCAACACCTTACTGCACTCAAATGCAAACGAAATCAGAGACATCGTACCGGCACGGGCTTAGGCAGCTGCAGTTCAATTAAAAGAAAACTGTGGTCAGCGTTCATACAGAGACGGCAGGATACCCTGACATCTTCGCAGGCTTCAACGAAGGTCCTTCTTGGTGTTGTGTGAGGTTCAAACTTGAAGTCGTGCCTTGATGTCTTGCGGTGTCTTGAGACCGTGAACGTCTGGAAACTCCTTGGATCATAAATCGATGAAACATACCGAAGTTCTGAGTGGAGATCTTGAACGGTTCCAAATATCTTCAGGTACGGACTAGGGGAGGGTCCGGAAGATTGACTGTCACGATGTCAGTACTGCAGGAGAATGTGAGGGATTAATATTTGAGCGAAGGCAGTGAGATCGAGAATGAGCCAGCAAAAATTGGGGTAACGGTGGAAATGGTGGCCATGGAGGGCCAAAGAGAAAGGGAGCGATAGACAATTTAAGCGGAGGTGGACGGCTATCGGTGATCGGTGACGCCAGAATCGAAGCACCCGCCCAGATCTTGGAGTTACTGCTTGGTGCTTGATGCAGCCGGTAAGCTGGTCGAATAAATATAGTGCCTGTAGCAAGTGGAATGGAAAAAAAATACTTAGGATAAACAGGGAAGGGTACGATCTGATCCGAGGCTTCTCTTAAGATACAATGAGAACGCAAATAAAGATTGAAAGAACTCGCGTCCAAGTGTTGCTCGCTCGCTGTGACTCGGAGGGTCAGAGCCCTCCCTATTGCTAGCCACATGTACAAGTCAGTAGAGGAGACAGAGTCTGGTGAGCGCCAGGCGGAGCACGGTCAATTGAAGCCAAGGGCCAAGAATGAATGGTGATCTCGATATGAAGAGGGATTTGGCCTCGAGATGGCTGGCATACTGGAGGATGTGCGGAGCGAGAGCAAAAGAACGGAGCCACAGGAGCCGAAAGGAGGGCTTACTGGCGTCTCGCATCCTGCTGGAAGCCGATCGCGAAGTACTTGCACCAGATCGAGCTCGGTACCGATACGGGGAGGGGCGCAGCTGGGGAATGGTGTGCGGTGGAGGGGAGCTGTACGGTGCAACGAGCGAGATCGACATCCATCGAGGGCCTTCGATCCCACAAGATGAGATGGGGGACGGCGTGGATGGCAGCCCGAATTTGGGTGACGGATGAGTTTTGGCTATGGACGAACTGCGAAGAAAGAAAGAAAGAAGTCGGTGTTCGGATTGGGAGTGCGTTGGAATGCTTGGTGGGATTTTACCAGGTGAGGCGGCGCAGCCAGCAGACATGGACTGGGATGCCAGCATTGTGTCGAGATGATGATTATAGATGAGAGCAGAGGAAGTTGGATCGATGAGGTGGATGGTAGGAGGACGAAGGAGAGCACCGATGGCCGGTGGCAGTCAAGGCGGGAAAACAGGAAGAAAAAACGAAAAACAAACAGGAAGAAGGAGACCATCTCGTCTCTAAGTGCTGCTCGCTCGCTGTGAGGGTAAGAGTCTTCCCTAAGTCGGCAGATGAGACAGAGCTCGGAGCGCGCAGAATCCAAGGCAAATGAATGGACCTGATACGAGATAGCGGGATATATGGCCCAGGAGATATGATACATGCATGAAATCCGATAATGGATATGCGAAATGGATGCTAAAGAACCAAGCCGCAGGAGCCAGGGAGGTGCTGGCTGGCGCTCTCGCACAGCACTGGAAGCAGAAGTGCTAGATACTAGCTGCACCAGATCGAGATCGATACCGATACGGAGGAGGGGCGCAGCTGCGGGCAAGGGCATGCGGTGGAGGCGAAGTGTATGAGCAAGGAGCTAGATCGGAGCAAAAGAAAGGAGCATGAGCGGGAGGAGGGGAGCAAGGACGGCACCAGAAGCCGCTAATGTAGCCAGGGAGTGACGAGGAACGGCAGACAGTACGGAGCACGAGGGCGGATGTGCGCTGATGTGCGGGAGCTGTGAGAGAACACGCTAGGGCCGGAGCTGAGGCCGGCATCGGCCAGTGGCGCGAGGAGTGCAAGGCCTCAGTGGCTTTATTGGTGGTGGAGGCGCGTTGAGGTAGACTGGCGAGGTGGTGGTGCAGTTTGAAAGCAACGTGGCGGCGTTGATTGCCGCGGCGCGGGCGGACGGATAAGCGCGGCACGAGCGCGGCGCGCCCGGAGCGGACGGGAGTAAACGCGCATTCATACGGGCGATGATGCAGTGCAGGTGGGCGGGGCAGAGGTGGGTCCATATTTCTTGTGGACAAATGGCTGGTTGGGGTACTTACAAGGGAAGTGAGTAATGTGGCCCGAACGGGACGAACCCAGTGTAGGAGGTCAGAAAGAGGTGGGCTCGGAGATTTCGGCGTTGTTGGAAGTTTGTTGAACTCTCCGGGATGTTCGAGCGTCATCGCGCGTTGAAGGGTTTGCCAACACAAACGGTCAATGCGCGAAATCTTTGCGGAATTTTCAGAAAGAAACAGTCTTACGGCCCAATACCTGTCCGCCATCAGCCTTCTAGCCCCGGGACACTCAGAGCAAGTTCACCTCGGGCATGAATCTCAAGGAAAAATTCACATAAATTACCCTTTTTGTGTCAGCTCACGGCCGAGTTTGGCCTCGGTATGAATATCAGTGTGTGAGGAGGAGTGTCTCAATTGAACGATCAAATTGTGCTCCGAGTCTTAGACTCATGTGTCGACCATAGTGGCAGATGACGCCTCTTGGAAGTTAGAATTCACCCAGACGTTTTGGGTCGAGCACGATGCAGCGCCCCTTCGCCTCTCTTACTTCGTTTCACATTTTGATGCACACCGCTCGTGGTAGAATCTGGACATTGAATCGTAGGCAGGGAAGCCAATTACGTATGTATAATAATGACGTTTACCAATCTAAGCATCCCAAAAACTCTATAAAATTTCACAGTAGACCCAAAGCTGCTCAGAGATCGGACGGGTCAAGCGCGTCGTAGGTCGGACAGAGCTGATCCCAAGCCGCTATACGTATAAACCCCCGAGTCAGCGAACGCACAATGAATAAATCCCGGAAATGGACATACGCGAATGAGCAATGGTGGTATTCCAGTCCGGCACATCCTCTGCGAACACGATGGCGAGCCCGCTGTCAGGATCCATACAGTATTTCAGTAGCTGCACACAGCAGGGAATGCACGAATAAAGACGCACGCCTCGAGGTGCCAGTCGATATGGCAGTGCAGGAACCACGCTGCAAAGGTTGATTGAGAATCATCCACGGCGTGCAGGAGGAAGTAACTCACGTCCATCGTTATCGGTGACGAAGCGGATGGTGACGTTGTCTCCAGCGTTGCCTACGCTCACCCTGCGGCGAGAACCACCGTCAGTTCGAAATCATGAGGAATCGAGATAAGATAAAGACGTACACATCGCGCCGGGGCTAACAAGCGAGGGAGTGTTTTAGAACCAACGTTTAACGACAAAAAGAGGCAAGACGACTGACGGGGTTGGCGTAGTTATAGACCGAGCTGTTCGCGCTGCGCACGACGTCGAATGCATGGCCGTGCAAGTGGAATGGATGCTACAGCACGGTGGAAGAAAGAAAGAACAAAAGAATATCAGTTCCGAACCTCTGCGCCGCGCGATGAAGACGCCACGCACCTGTCCGCCGCGGGGATCGACACCTGGATCACGCTGTCCTTTGGAATAGGGAACACAGAGCCGGTGGGGAGAAGCGACTGCGCGTCTTCCGCTCCAGAAAGGATCTGCAGCAGCACCGGGGTGGTGGGTGGGACGAAGGAGACGTTGTTCATCGCGAACTTGCCGCCCGCCTGCGAGCGTACATGCATGTGAGGAGATGTTCTATGTGCGGAAGAGAGGGGGGAATACCCACCGCAGAGATGACGAAGTTGAATGACTTGGCTGGAGTGCCAGAAGACACGGGCGTCAGAGGCTAGAATTCGATGTTCAGTGCCTGAAATAGCTACATCAGACATGGTCCACGTACTGCGCCAGGGCTGGATAGCGGCTAGACCGGCGAAAGGGTAGTGAGCAGCGAGGAGAGCTGAGGTATTGTACCACTCACGCGCATATTTGCTTCGACGAATGCGTTGGTGCTGTTATTCTGCGTGGATGTAGGGTCCGCATCCGCCGCACCAACATCTATAATAGGCCATGCATTTCTCAGTGGCAAGGACAAAATCCTCAACACGGCCACTCACAGCGGAGAATCGCAGAGTTGATCCCACCTGTGAAGCCTTTTGGCCCCGCACTCGGGTTGGCACGGATCCCTATCAACGCCACCATGAGCTAAGCACACACACACGGGCAACTGATGTCCAACGCACAGTAATTGTCCATGGCCTGGTCCGCGTTCAAAATGAATGAATACCGCTGGCCAGCGAAGATCGTGATCTGGTCGACGCTGTACGGCTGCGTCGTGATCCCATCCGCCTCGATGATCGTGAGGTTCGTGTGGCCGTCGATCTGGAAGACGTAGTTAGGCGAGCAGGCGATGTTGACGAGGCGGATGCGATAACGCAGGCCGTGCTGCACGGTAAGGACGCCGAGCGGGGCGGTGACTGTTCATTCACATGAAACACCGATGCGATGTCAATGAGAATGAATGGCTACGATAAGGAATGAAGCGCCACATACGGGTAGTGGATGTCCGTCCAAGCCCCTGGATCAAAGTGGAGTCGGGAGGCCTGGCCGAATTTCAGTCCTGAGGAACGACGCCAACGCAGTAGACAAAAGTAAATGTGACCCACGGAGTGCCAGTTTCCTGCTTGGCGAGAGTGTGGTCTGGGGCACAATTAATCACAACGCTGTCAGTTTTGGTAGATATCTGCGTCCAGATTCATCACGTACACCAATCGGCGAGGGTCAAGACCGTCTGGTCTGAAAAGTGGGCGCTGTCAGAATCTCCACCCGCTGATCGGCCTGTCGAGCGGGATCACATACCGTTATCGACCTCGTAATAGCCAAGGTACGGATCCTGCGGGTCGTAGACAACCATGGGTCCGCGCAAGCCGTCGCAATACTGCGTCGCTGAAATGGAATTAGATCTCAGCGGAAGAATTGGAGAGTAGACACAGGATGACGTACAGAGATGAGAGTGATACCAGAAGGTACTGCGACACAGTGAGATGATTGGCTTGTTAGAAACGTTCTTCTACACTTACCCAGCTTGGTTCACGGTGAAATCGTAGAGGAATGAGTTGCCATGGGCAATTGGACACTGTGTTACGAATGCAGGGCTGAATGCACATCGGTGAGCCGATGCTGGCGAGGTGAAATCGCATCCTTACCCATCGTACGAAGCAGTTCCTTTCTGAATATGGTGTTAGCCCTGTGGAACCGGTTGAACACCTCGAGAAGCGTTTACCTGGAAGATGCCGTGCCAATGCTACTCGGAATGATTAAGTCAAAGGAGGAAATTTAATTTAATGAACTTACGATGGACGTGGACTGAAGCATTCTGGAGTCGAACTGATTGTTGACGACGTTGAGCTGGAAGCGATCGCCCTTGTTCCCGACGATCGTGGTGCCCGGGAACTGGCCCCCAGAAAGGACAGCAGGGCGCGTCGTACCATCGAGTGTAACAGACGCATTGGCAACAACGATGTCGCCCACCGGACCGACTGTCACGGCCGACGCGAAGTTCGCCACAGCAAGCGCGATTGAGAGGAAAGAAGCAGAGAGCCTGGTCATCTTACACTGAAGGAGCGGATCGAACAGGAAACGATGCTGTGTGCGTTTTATACCACACAATTCCGGTATTTTTATCACTCGACATTCGTCTTATTGCGCTTGGCACTGTAGCAGGTTTGGCGACGGGGATGGAGGGCCGAGGCTGACTGCAAAATGTTCTATGACCGGTGCCCCTGTGCCTGGCCGTTTAGTCTCCATCTGCTTGTGTTTTAGATGTATGCCAGTTCATGCCAATATCTATAATGGAGGTCCTCCGCTTGAGCAATGGAACAGCCAAGTGCAGACGTACATGGACGTTCGGAACAAGATGGCGTGTCACACCAATGTCACGCCTCACCGGAGCAATTCGGCAACGCCAGTTGGCCAGCCGATTTGTTTGTCCGGTTGCAGTCAGAGTAAAAAACTGAGAACGACTGAAGGTGGTGGTCAATGGCAGCAGCAACAAGCAACTTGGATAATGAGTCACTCGGCGTCACTTAAGAACCAATAATATACCTCCCGGCTTGAATTCGCCATCTGTGATATTGAAAGTTGAAACAGTTGACTTCCTCAGCGCCGTTCGTGGCCGCACCGACAGTCGGACAGTAGATATGTCCTTGCAGTTGGGACAATACAAAAGTGTACGTATCTACCTTGTTCCCCCTAACACACTCGCTAAGCGCGATCAAAATGTGGTACAAATCTGCGGGGGCGAAAATGCCGCGTCTGGCGCGCACTGCCGCACATGGACCATTACATTGTTCAGTGTGGCCCGGAGTAACTCGGGACCGGGAACAAGCGCTGTACTGAATGAAAGAGTATGTCTGATGGGATGGATAGTCCAACGGTGGTGGAACATCAGTGGTTCGAGCCCGCTGAGCTCCGTATGACCTCAGCAGGAGGGCGGATGTAACGGCCCGATCACCCGCTACGTGGGTTCGGGGTAACTCGGGACAGGCACTGTTAACCGTTCTTTAAGCAAATGCCTCCGGCGGTTGGTGGGTCGGCGGTGCAATTGCCCCATGTAGTTTTATCTCCATGTTGTCGGCTTCTCCTCTGATCCTCAAAATGATAATTTTTCTTTGGACAAGACGGGCCGCCACTTCATTCTGGCACGCTACGAGGGTACAGCGGGGTAACGACCAAGGATAAAGGCAGTCTGACGGAGGACTCCTTGTCTTCATCATGAGACTCCCGTGTGGCCTTGAAATCCCGAATCAAGACGCTTGCAAAAATTGAAGCAAACAGGATTGTACGCGAGAAATTGGGTTGGATTAGCTGCCTGCGAGGAGATCCGCCGTGCAAGAGAATAAACCTGGTCATTTCTAGGCCATGAATTAAAGAATAAAATTGGGATTGATAACCACTGGTGCGGCCAGTGAAAATTTCGCTTAACACAATAACGGAGGAATAAGGGACGGAAATTAAAGCTGGTGGGCGGCAGCCGAGGTATCAGATCGTGAGTTGCGGAGAGTTCGAACGGGCAGTGGAACAGCCAGACACATATTGATGATCAACGCAAGCAGGTTCGCCGAGAAGACTTTCAGATCAGTGGAAAATCTGGAACACCAGCGAGACAGTTTCGACTGTAGCGAAACTAACCATAGCAGACAGAAGCGTTGATCCGGAATATTCCCAGAAGAATGTTGCGATTCCAGTAATTTCGGGTGCGAGAAAAAATGGGGAACCTTTACCAGTCCGAAAGAGTGGACATGGGGCCATGGACTACGTGGCCTCCCGGCCTGATAAAAATCGAGTTGGGCTGCGCCGTAGGCAGCAGCAACTGTGATCAAGTACAACTTGTCAGGGAGAAACTGTGCGCTGGTCAAGTGTTCAGCTTCATGGCGTGTTGAGGTGCGAAATCCAGCTGCGTAAAAGTCACTGGAGGTCGAGGAATGAGGACAAGAGAGCCAGAAGAAAGGGGAACCACTACATGGAGATAAACACAAATAGATACAAAGAATCGCCGAGGTAATCGTTAAAGAACGGTTGATTTGGATCCGAAATCATCACACAGTGGAAGCTTTACTGCGGGTCTGCAATTCCAACCTCATTTCCCCACTAGTACTACCGGAACTTATCAAAGGTCTCTTTGTGTTACTGCGGCCAGTGCAAATGTCTCCAGAACGGCACCGAAACTATTCATCTGACCCACCCGTACTGCCTGTCGCAAAGCTTGTCGCAGCAAATGATTCTTGCGTCCGAAATTCAACTGCCTGCGGCCACCTATGCTCCCGAGGATTCTCCACACAAAAATGGCGCACCTCGCTTGGCTGCAGAATCTATGTTTGCCCGCTGCCCTGCTCAGCAGCTGTTTCTCTGGTTCTGACCCGTTATCCGGCCAGTGGTTTTGCGATCAGTGTCTCCTGCCTGGTCCTTGGTGCACAAATTCGTCAGTGATCGTTTTGGCTAATCGTTCAGCGCACCAAATTCTCTCAATCGGCGGTCGAAAATATCATGCGAGACTCAAGTACTGCCGCTGTTCAGCCTGCGGACCACGCAAGTATAATATACCCCCCAGGCCTATTCGATGAAGCTGTGCAGATCATTATGATTCCCACCTCAATTCGTTCCTGTCAATTATCAAAGTTGTTTCACTTAATAGTGTCACTTCTTCAAAATCTCGTTTGTCGTGGAGTGACCATGTGTATGCCAATGCTCAGTAGGATCCCGAAATGGGTCAATTGAACCAAATAATTAAGATTATGTCTGATGTCGGATAGTCCAACGGTTTGCGCCAGGTGCAATTCCGGCACGCTACATGTTAGGTTTTGAACCACTGCTGAACGTGGACCGAACCGGAAGCGGACCTAAAATCTGGTTCAGTGGCTGTGAGGTCACTGGACCGAGCCAAGCCCAGTGAGAATCCCGTCTGGGCAAGCATGCTGAAACCCGCCTGTTTAAATCAGCCCATATCCGAACACCTGACAGCAACTCAGAGCATGAAATCTGGAGTTTTTATCTAGGCAAATGTTTTGCGGTATGCGCTGCTACGTGTAAACCAGATCAGGTACAGTATGCTACGATATGCTCCTTATATTTTGCTTGTCTTTGAATTGAAATGTATTCCATTTTCCGTACATAATACACAATTTCTGCTAAGTACCTACGGCCGTCCATCGACGATCACTGTTTCATTTTTGCTTGCTTTTTTGCGCTCTTTTTCATGTTTGGCAGACATGGTAACCGGCGAGTAAGCCGTGAAATCTGTCCTTTTTGAACGTTTCAGGTGCTCTGCGACCTTTGAGGAACGATACAGCACCCAGACTGCACGAAACGGAGAAAAGAGCCAAAATGGGCCCGGAAGAGGGCGGAAAGGGAGCTGAACACCGGAACCTTCGCAGCGTTAGCCATCTTTCGGCCCTTTTTCGCTTCCTTTTTTTGCTGAAGACCTAGATCTTTTGCGATTTACACCCCTTTGCATGTTGAAATGAGGGAATAAGAAAAAAGGAGAACAAAGGGAGCGAAAAAGGCTACTGTGAGCGACCTTAGTGTCGTGGAAACGAACGGCAGGCTTGATGCGCAGTGCATCGCGGCTCTCCCATACTCCTCCTGCTCCGAGTCTCATTACGGATGGAGACATAATTGACTGACATTATCTCACAGCAATCCGTAGTCGATGTTCTCTTCCGTGTTTTCAGTCTCGGATCGCCTCGCAGGACATAATTTGAACTAGCAAGTGGAAAAGGTATCACTCAGAGCCACAAAAATCGACGGGGATCATTCTAAGCAGTAGCATGGTCCTTGCACTAGTCTTCGGATTGGATTCTTGTGCATGCTTAAATACTGCACGCCGACTACGCATTTACTGCGGGCCAACACTCGTTCGCACTTCATTTCATCTGCAGAGCTCTTGTCGAATGAATTTGAAGTGATATTCGATATGTTGGCCGATACTCGGTGAGAAATAAATAAGTTATGTCGTAATTTAGGGCAGGTTTCGGCCAGTGGCTCCGGAGAGTGCGGCTTGGTTGCGGAGTTTAAAAGCTTCAGACAGACGGAGTGCTTAATTTTATAAAGAGGGTGACGCCCCGTCGCTTCGCTCCGGCGTAGGCGGGTGACATCGTTGAGTAGAAATGCTCTAAATTCATCATTGTGCCGAAAGAAAGACATCATAATTGAGATCGACTTGCTTCGACCTACTATAAGATGTATTATAGTTCTAGATAGTATAAATTAAATCCATAACGCAACAAACCATTACAAAAAGCACATTTTGTACGTGCCCAGTGGCCTAGAGTTGGGTGGAGTCGGAGGACAGAGGAAATTTTGCCGGAAAAGACGCCGGATGCGGAGGGACAGATCAACGTCGAACTCTGGAATTAATGTAGGGAAGCAGCTATACACGATAGGGGTGGAGAGTAACGTGTCTGGATGTGAATCCGTTTGTGGGTCCGGAGAAAAAAATTGAAACTTGGAGAGTAACGCAATCCGTGAGCACTGTTGGAATGAAAGAAATGTGTTCGGTCAACTTGCCAGTGGATGGAGAGTAGATGAGGATGACCCACCAAAACCACATCGACGACACACTCGCAGGACCGCAAAAATCGCACTGAAATAACTACAGGATTGCAAACACCGGCGAAGATGACAATGTGATGTTGCGCCAGGGACTTCGATCGCATGAGTCCAGCCAACCTGCCGGGCGAGCTCCGAAACATGGAATAAAATTCAGAGGGCGATGTGGAAGTGGCGCCAATGTCGCATCGGTAACTTGAATATCCCGCATTGGTCAATACAACGTAGATCGTCCGAGAAGAAGACGTACTATTGCTGAATAACATTTTGCGCGGGCAGTGAATTGAAAATGTCGGCCGAGTTCTCGATAGACTCGTTACCAGTCTGCCCTACAATGGCAAATCTTAGTGCAAGCACTATGCCGTAGCAGACTGGTACAACTTGGACCGATCAAAGCGCTGCGCCCGGAGTTGAAAATTTTCATTTCTTGTGCCCTGGCTTCAAATCTCAATATTTTCTTGATCAAAGCTAGAGGTCCCTGTGAAGTTCCCTCAGCTTAAATTCTGTCTCCTCAGAATTTTGATTCCTCTGCTTGGGTGAGCAAACATGCAGGACTATTTTAATAGAGGAAGTCACTTTTCGGACCGAGATCACCGAAGATAACTTTGACAGCATGATCGGCACCACTCAAGAATTTCAAACTCCGGGCGCAGCCTTTGAGATGTCCCGAGTTGTACCAGTCTGCTACGGCATAGTGCTTGCACTCAGATTTACCGTAGTGCAGACTGGTCACGAGTCAAGTTCTCCACGCGCTAGATTACTTTGATGTTAGCGGGACTCCGAATTTCAACGAAAGAACCAAAGGACAATCCAAGCACACCTGCAATGAGCCGTCTCTGCATCTGAGCTGGTAGCACCACACCTAGGGGTCTGAAAAATACTGAAAATTGGGCGTAAGATAATCACACGCAAGTGCTCACTACGCGCCGAATGTAGATACAAATAGGAGAGGCGCCGTACCATACGCTTGCGAGACACATGTAAAGAGGCGACCTAGCAGAGTTCTATCTGCTATTGAACATAAAATAAAAAAGACGACTCAGATGACGGAAAGGAAAACAGACCAGAAAGACTGCCATGAGATCGTGCCGATACGGCCCGCGCTGTGAAAGTCGTCAGTATAATATGAGCATAGCAGAGGAGATAATTTCACGCCACAGCGTTGGAATTATTCGAGTCCGTTGATGTATTGAAGCATGGACGCTGGTATTGAAACCGCTGCGAGAATGGATTTGCGATGAGCATTGACTCGGATTTGCGGCCGAGCATTGCGTAGTCGTCAGTCAGTCTGATGCTTGCCTGGTCTTGCGGAGGGCTCCATCTGATGGCCTTCTTTAAGCGCAGTATCGAAGCGGGAAACGCTGTTTCCGTGTATTGGGAATTCCTGATAGGACATCTGTTAAGCATTGTATTGAAGGAGGGAGGAACACTCTTGGATGGCGCAGAATAGGGAACGGGCGCAGGAAACCTCAGCGGAGTTGCAGTTGCGTTCTTGTCTCGGTCTTGATGTTATACAGGTCTTGCGGGGGACTTGCTCCATGTGGGCGCTGTATTGGAGGCAGAGATGCTTTTAGAAGGCGGGGTGACCCGGGGGAAGAGATAAAGCCACGCAGACAGGTCTCCCTTTGGGCGGGTCTTGAGCGTCCGCTCACGGGCATGTGGTGTGCTCAAAATAGAATTCACGTCATAGCACACAGCCCATCGAAGGCCCCCGAAAGATAACCGAGATGTCCAGAAATAAATGTGAGGAAACCAGCTTGAGACGACCGAGATAATGGAACGAACCGTAAGTGCCAGTTAGTAACAGTGTTTGGAGTACCATTTTGAGAGACGTGGGAAAGAGAAGCATACAAACCAAATACAAACATGTACACATAAATCACCATCTGCTTAAGATACGGTAACAAGCGGCTACTGGGCCACAAGCGGCCAGTATCCTCTTCTGTTAGGTGTGAATTTCTTTCTGGCAAAGCTGAACTAAAAGTGAGTATTTTGAATTAATCTGAAATTGAACACCGAGTGGGAGGACTTGAGGCCAGCTGAGTGATCTGAGCTGTACGTTGGAATATCTGCGGTTGAGAACATCTAACCCATCACCAAGTTATTTGAAGGAGAAATGATGGAAGTTGAATGTGTGGGAACGCCGATGCGGCATGAGCCCTGAATCGGGCTGAAGCCGAAATGGGAACCGAGTCTCCGCACAGACGCATTAAGCGGAGATCAGCAGCAATGGCGGCAAGACGGGAGAGGGAGCTGCCGGAATGATAACTAAAAGCGGAGTTTGAAAAGGCTTCAGACGAACAGAATGGTTCATTTATAAAGAGGGTGAAAAGAGGATAGATTCAAACTTGTCACGCCAGGGGCATCTACGATACCGAATACGTAACCTACATTCGTGACCTGCTCTCCCTCCCGCAAACAGCATGTCTGCCTTCGTGGCCATGCACCAGGAGTCTGTCCCGCTACTCCGGCGGCTCCGGTGTGCCGGCGATCCCGCTTCCAATCCTTCCAACTCGGCGCCGGCCATGCATTTGCCCATCGTAGGACCATTGGCGCACCACACTTTACGCTTCCCAGTGTTAAGAACAGCTGCGGAGGTCTTGGAGGTGGCCATCGGGAAGAAGTGCGAGCAGAAAGAGACGGAAGTGGGGTGTGGGCGATGCATGGCGTGTGGGTGGGATCCGATCAACAAGGATGTGGGTGTAGTGTTGCGGGAGAATTATTCATGAAGAGCCCGGGACAGTGGAGAAGATCGACTAATTGCCTTTGTGAAGGCGATACCCAACGAGGTTGTCTGCCCTTGTGTCCCTTCTCTTTTCTGTTTCTTGTTGCTTCTAAATCCCCGTGTCGTGACTTGGCTGGGGATTTCTTCATCGTGTTCTTCCCTCGTCCTGCTCTTTCCTTCTTTTTTGCCCATCCTTTGTTTACTGTCCATAATTAGATTTGTCCTTGCTGTCGTTGTCTGATGTCTCCTTTCGTCTTTCCTTGGTCTTTCCCGACTTGAAGCGCTGAAATCCCAGCTCGCACATTGATAGGTCTACAGTCTATGAGTGTATAAGGAATCAGGAGCAAAGATTCCAAACAAACCCAGTAAGCGGACTGAAGAACTTGTCATATAATGTGAGGACTTCCACTTCGTTCTAACACCCCTAAGAAGAAGCAAAGAGGGTAACTCGGTGAGAGGGTTGGAAGCGCAGTAAGGGGCAAATCCCAACAAAGACAGAGGTGGCAAGGAACAGCGACGGCAGGGACGGAGACTAAACAGACTTGCAACAGGTTAATGCTGCAACTAAACGAGACGAGGACATGACGGTGGGACTATGCAGCAATATATGAAATATAGCTACAATACAACGCAGGGATGACAAAGGACTCAAACAAGGGCAATGGAGGACTCAGAACGGAGGCGATGAGGACACTAACACAAAACAAAGGCACAAAATCCAATTCTATTTACAGTAAGATACATGGGGTTTATATAGTATTAATTCTACATGAGTCCTAATGACTCACATACTGACTCCAAAAGACTATGCTACACTGCCTTGGAGCAGGACCCCTTGAAGTGGAACCGGTGGAACGATGACTCTTATCTTGTGACGCGTGAGTCACACGGATCAATCATCCGTGATTGACACTTCCTGTCTACAGCTACCGATGCTTGCGAAGATCTTACCCGATGAAGGACCGGTGATAGCCCGTCATCTCATCGGTAGATGGACTGTGCGGCACCTGTAGGTATATTGAAGTCGACGATATAGTTCTTCCCATTTTCTTCCACAGCATCTATCTGAGCTTAAATTAGCCTATTTGCACTCTTACTCGGGATTGCAGGCCGAGAGATTCCCACCCGACGTTCAAGCGACCTTCAGCCGTCTCTACCGAGGCCCCACACTGATCAGCACAGGTGCTATTTTCGTCGTCGCCGAGCGGGCATCGTTTCAGTGTGCTCGGAATATTGTCGCTACATGTACGAACTTCGCTTATAAAGCGCTCGATGTTGACGGACCTACTCACTGGCAGCCTCTATCCACCACCGCTCGGGATATTAAGTAGCTACTGATTAGTCAACATGTCGCGTCGTTCAACGTTTGCTCTGGCAACTCTTGCTGCTATGATTTCCTCAGTTCGAGGTCAAGGCGGAGTCTGGTCTCAATGTAAGGGTGTTCAAAAACCGAATTTGTTATTTGAGCTGACTGCCATTCGTCATACTATCCCAGGTGGAGGAATAGTTAGTATTTTTCCCGATGTCTCTTATCATGCTCACCCATCGTTGTAAATTAGGCTGGACTGGAGCTACGACCTGCGTGGCGGGCTCGGTTGCTCGGTTATCAATTCTTGTAAGCTTCCAAGCCACTCGCCGGCAAAGAATCGCCTCACAAGAGCATAGATTATTCTCAATGCATACCGGGAACTGCAACTACCACTACTACAACAACGGCTACCACAACTTCGACCGCAACCAGCCCTTCTGGCTCTCCTTCGGGAACCGGCTCTCTGAAATTTGTGTAAGTCTTCCAATCTACGTATTCTGAGGAAACTAGGACTGAAGTTTCCTTGCAATTGTCTAGCGGCGTCAATATTGCAGGTATGTTGTTCGGATAGTACCTTGGGTGTTTTCACCCAACAATCCGCGGAAAGGATTCGACTTCGGATGCGGAACCGACGGAACGTGCACCGTTAGCAAGGCCTTTCCGCCGCTTTCTCAATACGGAGGTCAGTGGGCCTATCTAGTTACTCACTCAAAAACAATATGTATTTATCTTCCCGGCTATTCGCTCAGGGAATGACGGCGCAGGACAAATGAGGCACTTCGTGAACGATGACGGTTTCAATATGTTCCGTCTCCCAGTCGGGTGGCAGTACCTCCTCAACAATGCGCTCGGGCCCGTCAATCAAGCAAATTTGAATGAATACGATGCCCTTGTTCAAGCTTGTCTGGGCACTGGAGCCTATTGTATCATTGATATACATAACTATGCACGCTGGAATGGCGCTGTAAGTAGTTCATTGCTTTCTGGTAAAATCTACGTCTTAAACTGTCATTGCTCATTTCATCGGGACGTTCACAGATTATCGGCCAAGGCGGACCTACCAACGCCCAATTCGCCTCTACTTGGAGCACTCTCGCTGCCAAGTACGCGAATTCGCCCAAGGTTGTTTTCGGAGTGTGAGTAATTTTTCGTTTTGACAACGCTCACAATGTACTTGTCATTGAACCCGAATACAGAATGAACGAGCCGCACGATGTCCCCAATATCAACACCTGGGCTGCGTCTGTTCAAGCTGCTGTCACTGCTATCCGACAGGCTGGGTATGTAGTGACAATTCACTTATTTCCAAAAAAAAAAAACGGTTATCTTATATTACTTCTCTTCTCAACAAGTGCAACGTCGCAAATGATCCTCCTGCCTGGGAATGACTGGACCAGTGCCGGGTCGTTCGTGTCCGACGGTTCTGCCGCTGGTGGGTTTGAATCCTACTCGTGCAATGACCATTGTCATCATATCTATTTATTTAGCCCTCAGCACAGTCAAAAACCCAGATGGTAGTACCACTAATCTTATCTTCGACGTCCACAAATATCTTGATTCTGACAATTCCGGAACTCATGCGTGAGTGCAAACTCAAATTCGACAGTAATGTGACTTTAAATGGAGCAGCGACTGTACGACGAATAACATCGCTAACGCATGGACTCCTTTGGTGCAGTGGCTTCGTGCGAACCAGCGCCAGGCATTGAATACGGAGACGGGAGGAGGTAACACGGCGAGCTGCGTACAGTTTATGTGCCAGCAGATCGCATTCCAGGCACAGAACAGTGACGGTAAGCCATTTGTCAGCGCTCACAATCCGAATTTAAAACTTCTTGTTTCTGTCATTGCAGTAATTCTGGGCTACGTTGGATGGGTATGTCTTACAACCGAATTTTATCCCTAGACTCTGCTGACATACGACATGAAGTCTGCAGGTAACTTCAACTCCAGCTACGTTCTTTCAGAGGTGCCGTCGGGATCGACCGACACATCCCTCGTGTCGAGCTGCATGTCGCCAAAGGCGGGTGCACAGAAGGGATCGACGTCGTAGCGCCTCAGAGTGTTTGGATATTCAGAACATTCTGCAAATATATTTGTATAAAATCAATGCGACAGAATAAAAATCCAAAGAAGCGATAGGAACTGAGCATATTGGAGGGCGTCAACTGGCGTCAATCAATCATTTCGAAGATAAAATCCTCCCCATGCCGATGGAGAGAATAACAGGGGTTAGCTTTTAACCCCCTCGTCAGTAATTTTATTGTGGTGTCTAGCCATTACTTTACGCGGAGACAATGGCTTCAAGGGTGCATTTCGAAGTAGGGGCAAGGAAGATGTAGGATTAAGGGAGGGCGGGCAAGGGATTGAAGAGAGGAACGTAAAAGGAAGTACATGCTCAACTGGGGATTCTGTATCTACATGCATTGCATCGCCTGGCGCCAGTGGTTTCCACCACCTAGAGAAATGTGTTCCACACGCCCAAGGGCAGTGTGGGACTACCGTTCTACCCAACACCGCGGCTGGTAGTTCACCGGGTCTGTGGGAATGCGCGGCTACCCACTAAAACTCTGGGCTCCTGGAGCCAGTTGGCCAGTAAGCTACTTTCTTCGTCCAGTGTGTCGGACCATGTCTCGAGGACTAGTCGGGGCGCCAGTGCAGGGCACTTCCCCTTGATGGGCCTGTTTGCCAACGTTCGGTCCACCTGCAACCTTTGGTTCATTGCGAATTTCCACTTGTTCGTGATCTCATCTTCTGTTGTTGGCTCACCGTCCCGCGAAATCACACGGTCGTTCCGCAACTTCCAGATAAGATAGGCGGATTCGGACATCAAGATCCGATATAGCCGCTGCGTGCCTGTCCCGTTCATCTTAATCTTTCTCTATCTTACTAGTACGCTCGCTGCGTCCGACTTCAATTGGCAGACGGTACGCTGCTGTTAATTCGCCCGTGCACCTACTTTCACATTCTTTTCCTACTTACAGCGGACACGCCTCATCCCCTCGGCGGAAATCGTTATCTACCCATCCCTCAACGGGTCCTCGAACGCAGTATCCAAGACGTGGGGTGATTTGGGCCTCCTTGGACAATTAGAACTGCAGAGCGATACGGAACATCATCTCCAGCACATGTCGACCTTCCCTCGTAGGTCGACCAAGCCTTTGGATTTGAAAAGCTTCAGTGTTGGGGTATGTCGTGAGTCTGAATTGTGGTGTTGAGGCTGAACGAACGGTGTTTATCAGATACGGCTCGGTTTGGGAGCCACGTTTGCGACACTGTTCCCCTGCGACCATACGACGTACGTCTCTTACTAAAGTGCAATACAGGACAAGGTCAACCGGCTGATAATCGACGGTGGGCAAAGCCTGATGTTTCATTGATTTGTGTGTGACTTCGGTTCTAATTGCAGGCGTTGAGGACATGGACTCCTATTACACTTGTAAGAGCCATACACTTCGTTTTAGCGTGTCCCGAAGACCATATCAGCCAACACGACGAACATGATGGTCGACGTCAATGCCAGTTTGCAGGCATTCTTCGATGGATGCAACAAAGCCGGGCCAGACATTTGCCCCTTCTGCGCGTCTTCCCCATCCGAAATAACCGCAAAACTAGGCGCTCTCACCTCCTCCGTCAAATAAAAGCCCCTCCCAGTCGTAACACCCGACTCCCACGGGATAGTCGACTTCAACTTCTTGCGGAACGCGATTTTTGGTTCACTGTTCGCCCCTTATGATCCCGCCCCTCGGGTTCATCTCCCTCACACAGGACCTCGCTGCGCTCGCCAATGGGAACGCGACGGTGCTCTACGCCCAGATCCCGGAGCCGCCATTCGAGTGCCGGACGTCGCCGCCGCCGCTCCACCTGAACAACTTCGAAGTGTATATGGCGATCGCGTGCGGTGACCCCATCCCGGTCAACGACACTGTTGCGCAACCCGAGGAATACTGGCTGAACGCAGCAAGGGTGTCTGAGTTCTCGGATGTCGTTTCGAGCTCGCGTGTACTCTGCGCGTTAGTATCGGTGATCCTTTTGCTTCAGACAAACGCTGATGGTCCTTCCTAGGGGCTATAAATACACTGTCAAGGCCGGTTCCACGGTGTGTGCGGCTTTCATCTTGGTTGCTCGGGTATCTCATATTCTTCTCAATAAGGCCCTGTTGGCGCCAAAAACACAAGCTTCCCTCTCTTGCTTGTCGGCAACACGTTGGATCCCGCAACCGCCCGTGCTGGGTAAGTAAATTGCGGTCAACGGGAACGAGTGCTGGTTGACGAATATGCCCACCCAGCGCCTTTACGACGTTCAAAGCCTTCCCTGGCTCCGTAGTTCTCACGCAAGACTCCATCGGGGTGCGTTGTTCCTGGACGGCCGTACAAGTGTTCAAATGCTAATCAACGCTTGGGGCAGCACACCTCCATCGTCTCACCGTCGTTGTGCACCTACAGGCATTTCCGCACATACTTTGTGAACAGCACCCTGCCCGCGCCGGGAACGGTGTGTCCTGTCGATGCGGAGCTGTTCCCGTTCGCTTCTGGAAATGTCACCTCGAAGAGACGACTGCCAAGTAGACCTAAGGCACTGACGTGCCACTTACGTAAAGGACCTCTTAGGGGGGTTTACGTGTATGAGTAAAACCCCCCTAAGAGGTGTCCCGGAGGCGAAGGTCTTCGGGATCTATTAATCAAAAATGATCTATTCCCAATCGGAGGAACCTCCATCTGTGCCTTCGCCACCTTCACCACCTCAGGAACCCGATAAAAGTGTATTCAAGAGTGTCTACAGTAGAACCACAGGACGGCACCCAAAATACCATCACTGGCTTTGGTGATGTGTGTGCCACTGCACCCTCCTACACTAGTTTTAGGCCTCTGGTGGCACCCTTCACAACCTTCAGCAAGGCCTTCATGGCCTTCGTGACCGCAAATCTGCCCCTCATTGGGTACCTCCTCCCCATGCCCATGACACCCATGGATGAGTCCGCCTATGTGCTGTCTCCCATCATTCTTAGGCCTCTGGTACAACCTTCAGCAAGGCCTTTCATGGCCTTCATGGCCACAAATTTGCCCCTCATTGGGCACCCCTCCCCATGCCCATAACACTCACAAAATCCGCCTATGTACCCTCTCCCATCATTCTTAGGCCTCTGATGGCACCTTGGTGAGACCTTTCGTGGCCCGTGATTTTGTTAATTAATGCTGTAATCCTTTCATCGAACAAACTTCTTGTGTTTCTGTTACTCACTGTTGCACATCCACCAAGGTCAAATTGCCAGTTCTCGAGTGTACATGTAAAACATTAGACAATTTGTAGGTTCAAAGAATTTTGAGATAGTACAGCTAATGGATTGTGCATGCAAGCTGTTGAATGACCACCATGTGATATATCCGCCAATAAATCACTGTTGAGACTCACACAAGCTACAAACATATCTACCTGTACTTTCTGGCCTCCAGAGTGACAATTTTCTGGACTTACTGACTTGTCCTGACTCCTTTGCCACCTTTGCTGACCTTCACCACCTTTACTGACCTTCGCCACCTCCAATAACCTTCGCCACCTCCGACAACCTTCGCCACCTCTGACAACCTTCGCCACCTCCAACAACCTTCGCCACCTCCAACGACCTTCACCACCTCCGACAACCTTCGCCACCTCTACTGACCTTCGTCACCTCCACCGACCTTCGCCGACCCCTTCGCCACCTTCGCTGACCTTCGTCACCTCCACCGACCTTCGCCGACCCCTTCGCCACCTCCGCTGACCTTCGCGGTCTCAATCAGAAGTTTCGATTTTTTGTTCCATTGCAAAAAAAGCTCTACGGCCTGTGTAGAGATGAATCAACCCATTGTGGACATTGGTGGATAGCATAAGAGGTACTTGGTTGACTTCGGACTGATTCGGATCATGATTTGATCGACCAATGGTAAATTGAATAACCGTCAACCATCGTGAATCTCCTTGCTCCACATTCAATATCAACGCTAAAAGTCTTGAAAAATTGCAGGAAAATTGCACTCAATTGCCCCATCATTAAATGGTATAGGATTTCCGGGTTTTCGTTGACCTACCTTGCCGTGCATGAATCGTGGTCAAATCCAACTAATTCCTATAGTTCAACTTGGATGACTTCAGGAAATTTCATGTTCAAGTCGCGCTAAGATTTTTCCTTGGCCTGTATTGGTTACTTATCTATCCAAATGATTGTTAGAGAGCATCTGGATGAAATTTCAGCTTGCAAAGTAGCTATGAAGGGCCAAAAACATCGTAGTGAAATATCCTCCTTTTTTGTACTATGTGATTTTCTACTGACACCTTTGGCTCCAGCTCCTATTAACTTGTTCGCAATAGACATTCCAGGACATACCAACCTTCCCAAGTGTCTCGTTGAGGTCTGTACAAGAGCACTGCAGAGCAGGCTGGAAGCGCAGATACACAGCAAAAGACAGCAGCCTGGAACCCTGCCGGGACCACCCTCTTCTGCTGTTGTCTTTAGAATATGACCAGGTTGCAGCATTAACAACAACAGATGCTCAGTTTGATGTATTCTCACCTAAATAACCAGCCACAAAGGTCTCCAGTACATTCACAGCAGTTTCAGGCTGTCTCATGCAGTGTGCAATGTGTATAGGATAAATAAGTTGCAGGTAAATCCCTATTAATCATAATGGGTGCTCGTTTTGATATGTTCTCGCCCAATAGCTGGCCACAAAGGTCTTCGGTACCTTCGCTGCAGTTCCAGTGTTTCTGGTAATATGTGCCAGGCCCATGCCCAAGCAGTAGAGTGACTGTACAGTGGAGTAGCATGGTATCATAGGGCACTTGGCAGTCTGTGCAGCACTCTGGCCAAGAGGGAAAATCTTTTGAAACCCTTCGTGAATCCGTGAAGGCCGCTGTATGTATTGTTTCTTGAACTAACATATCACCCATTTGTATATAGATGTCTTGCTATGCACTTGCAATATATCAACACCTAGCAGCAGCAGTAACATTGATTTGATTTGATTTTCGAGACCCTTCGCGCATCCACGAAGGCCATCATATGTATCGTTTCTTGAACTGACATATCACCCACTTGTACATAGATGTCTTGCTATGCACTTGCAATATATCAGCACCCAGTACCAGCAGCAACATCGATTTGATTTGATTTTCAAAACCCTTCGTGCATCCACGAAGGCCACCATATGTCTCATTTCTTGAGCTGGTGTATCACCCACTCATATATAGATGTCTTGTTATGCATTTAGAATATATTAGCACCAAGCAGCAGCAGTAAAATTAATTTGATTTAATTTCCGAAACCCTTCGCGCATCCACGAAGGCCACTGTATGCATTGTTTCTTGAGCTGACATATCACCCACTTGTATGCTATGCATTTGGAATATAGCAGCACTGAACAGCAACAGCAACTTTAATTTGATTCAATTTTCAATACCCTTCACTCATCCACGAAGGCTGCCGTATGTACAGACCGTTTGGGGCCAGGTGGCGGAGGAAGAAAGAAGTGATGGCAGTCACGGAGATTTCTGCCCAATTGGGAATGGTTTGATTGCCGACTAAAAGCCTTCACGAAGGTGGGTACCTCTTAGGTGGGTTTAACTATAGCACGTGAACCTACCTAAGAGGTCTTTTACGTAAGTGGCGCGGCAGTGCCTGGGGTGGCCAAGTATTGAGGAGAAGGAGCTACTGGACGCGGGACGGGAGATCAGCAGTGTCATGCGCCGAGTGGTTCTCCGTCAGGCGCTCTAGAAACGGGATGGTATACAAACCTCATCATATTTCGTCAGTCGGTCGGGTCCAAGTCGAGCAATTTATTTGGGCCACTGAATATCGCCTCTATCGGCCTGAGCTCTCCGTCCGACCTAACCATGGTGGTATTTGTGGAGGCGCAGAAGGCCCGCTCACCCATGGTTTTAAAAAGGACGAGGCAAAACTTGAAAGACTGGGTTTTCATTGATCGAAGTGTTTTGAGGTTCATTCGAATACTTAATTTAGAACTCGAGAGACGGGCTCAGTGCAAGTCGCTGCTTTTGATAATGGCCTCTGTCCGTCGGATTATATTAGGTGTATTTAGGCCTCAAAATCTCAAAGTTACCGTCACCTAGACCAAAATTGTTCAGTTAGTCGACAGTTATGTAAGGACTTAAATGCGGAATCCGCGGATCGTTGAGGATCATGGGTTCATTCGCGGCTATCAGTTCCCAGGCGTTTCCTAATACTTAGCTCCGGCAGAAGAATGCGAGGAATCCTGAAGGAACGCAAAATAAATTACCTAAAGGCCCTCAATGACTGGTAACAGGATTTAAAAGATTAATTCTGAGGTTGAGATTTTTATTGGTGCATGTACAAGAGGTACACATCAACGGCACCCCGGGTTTAACTCCCGATTTGGGGATGGTCCATCATGTTTCAACAGCTATTGGTGACAGCCACCGTATAAAGATGCCTCGCATCCTGCAATCGTTTCCCTCCGCCCACCAAGTTGATTTCCGTCATGTCAACAGCGCCTTCGCCATCGTCGTCGTCGGCAGCCGCGCTCCCCTCCGGTTGTTCTCACTTACACGGGGTAACCTTGGGCGGCGGCTTTTATGGTGCGTGCTCCTTCACGGTTCCCACATACCTAACGAAACAATAATCAGGTTGTGCCGTTGATTCGGCCAGCGCCCTGGAAACATGCTGCAGCACTGTCGGGAGCACACCAGCCTTTGTGAATGATACCTGCGGCTGTCCATTCAACGCCGTATTCGTCCCAGATGATATGCAGAATTTCTTTGCGTGCGCGGACAAGATCGACGCCCAGGCTGGATGCCACCAGCCTTCCCCTTCCGCCGCGACGCGCGCGCCGCTCCGATGGAATGCCGCGGTCGTGGTTTTGTGTCTTGCACTTTTGGTGGGAGCAATGGGAGTCTGAAGGGCATGTGGTGTATGGAAGACACGATGTTTGATAGAATCAGTATGCAATCACCTCAATTTGGGATTTTGTTCCCAGCCACCTTCCAATGCTCCAGCCAAGCTCGCCGAATTAGGTCGGCATTTTCTTGATGCCAAATCACGAGATGGCTTCAATTTGACAGTGCACATGCGGCCAGCTGTCGCGCGCTCAAGGCCCACTCAACAGGGAGTGGTACTTCTCATTACCTTGCTCCTCCTCGATCGTCGCCCCAACTGCCAGCATTTTTCCTTCCTTGAGCTTGAAACCTTCTGCAAGCCCCCGTAAACGTCAAAACCAGGGAATACTCTTGGCGACTCAGGGATCAAATCATGATGAAGGCTTCGCTCAAAACCGGGACGGCGCGAGGCTTCTCAAGATTGGGACGCCAAAGGTCTCGAATTCTATGGACGTGACGACCAAGGTCTTGCTTAAGACGGGGAGGCGCAAGACTTTTCAGGGTTCAGATGCAACCTATCGAATCATGTCCGATATTTCGCCTCCTCCATCCCATTCATCAAGTTCGCCATCGTTCTCCCCGTTTAATCTCCATGTTTTTGGCACTGATAATCTGCATTCTCAGAGCTCAAACGAATCTCGCTAACGATTTTAGAGATAGGTTCAACATTCAACGCGCACAGTGTGCATATGCGTTTTTTATACACTAAACCTCTCCATCATGCACTCCAGTCAAGGTGCTGAGTATTATCTCTCATTTCACCATCGGCCTCTGTGCTCAGATATTTGATTCTTGCGGTTATTCGGTCGCTGACTGCCTCGGACTCACGTGAGGTCAGCCTAATCTTTAACTTGGCCTCCACCTGCCTTTAATCTCATTGCGGAACCTGAACATTAACTGCATCTTTTTTATCCCTGCGTGAACCTCGAACTCGGCCTTCGAATTATTTTTTATACTGATTGGTGCGAGTAGCAAGTCTGTTATTTTTCAATGCTACAACGACCTCAACCCATCGGCGACGCGTAGATCAAGCGTTGAGTATAGTGCCGTGCCCCAAATTCAACCTTCATCAGTCATGCCTGCCCCGCGTTGCCATGAATTCCAGATGCGTTGCTGTCGCTCTCGAGATTTATTTCCGCCGCAGCTGGTAAAAGGGGTGCGTTATTATGATGTTACTGGAATTCGTACAGCATGGCCGTTCTAGATTCCGCGGAAATCTGAGATGTGTTTCCCGCCCACTGTTTGGATCAGTTCCGATTCCTAGAAGGCCCGCGAACAGGTAGGCGCCGCTGTTGCGTTTGCGTGCTCTTACTTCCGGCAACAATCAAGTTGTTCCATGACCGCCACCAGCGGGCCTCGAGCGCCAGTACAAGATGAGTGATTTTAACCAGCGAATAATGTATTTTATGCCATGTTCTATGCGAGTCCATCTTGGTCGCTCGTGCCCTTAAGATGAGGCGGCGCAGAGGAGACGGGGATCAAGGGGCAAATTCCTAGGCGAGTCCGCGTCCACAGGGTCACCTCCAGGAGCAAAGCCGTACGCATGCAGAGGAGGCCAGACCTAACGAAGACCCGGACTACAGAAATCACAGAGGTGGAGTGATATCGAGCAGGTGGAATATATACTGGCTCAGCGAAACGAAAGCAAGAGCGAAAGAGCGCCAGCAGGAGTCGGAGGGAGTAGACGGTGTGCGCAGGAAGTGAGAGGTGCAGGGTGCAAAGGAGGTCGAGATGAGTGAGGGGCCGCGGGAGGCGTACAGTGCGAAACGCGTACGGGGTGAGGGGTGCGAGATTGAGTGGGCATGAAAAGCGCAGAGTCTAAGCATTAGCGGTAACGGTGCGCCGCGCGAGAAGTGTGAGGAGCGGATGGAATATCCACACCGGGAGAACTTGTAGCGTCAGCGTGGATTACAACGACCAAGTGCGGAATGTGCGGACCGGATGACGAGGATGGGACCCGGCAGCGGCAGCTTGAGGATGTGCGTCGGGCGTTGGGCGCGGGTGGAGCTGGAGAGAGAGGGGGACAAGGGAACACAGAACAACTAGTGGGACCGCTGAGTGGATCGGTGTGAAATTGGAGTTGAGAGGCATAGCTCACCTGGAACGGGCTTCCCGGGCTTCGAGAATGGAGAGTGGGCTGATCTAAAAATCTGAAAGGGGGAGCAAGACCAAAGCGAGCGCGAACCAGCGCCAATGAGAAGTGGATGCCGTCGCCACGGAGTCGAGGCACAGATCAAGGCGGGCGGCGTGTGCATATGGCACGATTTTGTTGGCTAAGACTCGAGCCCAAAGAGAAGGCAAATCTGGATGGTCACGCACTCATTCACCAAGCCCATTCCCTTCCGCTAACCCGCCCCTCGCGCCTCGAGTCGGACTTGAGTCCGAAGAGTTCGAACTGGAGGAAGGACAGAGCAAGCGCCTTCAATGTTCAAGTTTTACCCATGATTATGGTGGTGGATCCAGGAGTCCAAGCCATGTACGGGAAGAAACTTGAAGACAGCAATGAGAGGGCCGGATCACCCGGGGCCCGGCCCGACTTGATGAGTCCACGTGCTGCATCGCCACGTTTTGCATTTCTCTTCTCTCCCGTTTGTAGCTCGACCTTCCTTTCGACGGCCCCTGACACCCATCTTATGGAATCCTTTTCAAACCTAGTTTACACACCGTGGTTTATCCCGCGCTCGCAGAGGTCGCAGTTTCGTCCGGCTGTACAGCCCGTACGTAGCTGGGTTCCCTCGATCCTTCTCAAGAATGAGCCGAAGGATCCCTCTGTCCTCAACTCACCAGGTTCTTCGTTCATAGCTTCATGCTGAGTTTTCCTGATGCAAAGGACTGAGGATTGCGCAGGAAATACAGATGAGAGGATCTGCAACTGCCAACCACTGCTGGCGGAAAGACAAAATCAATGAGATGCTGGCCAGATTGAGTGTGGTGCAGCCAACCGAGATCGACTACATCTTGACTATGATCGTCTCCAATGGCGTCCAGGAATGATGAAAATTCTCGGTCATCCCGCTGCACTATGGAGTACTGGACAGCCCTTTGTGGAATGGATGTAGCTATTGGCCACTGTGGAGCACTTGACAGTGCTGCATACTGCTTCATAGTTGATCCATAGTGCGCCATAGTTGCGGTTTTCCTGATGTTCAACGCTTTTGTAAACGATTTCAATGCAACTATTCTCAACAACGTCCCCGGGAATATTCACCGCTATCACAGCAGTGACTCCGTTGAGGGCGATGTTGAAAACTCAAACGAAGCGGTTCTTGCCGATCCAGAGTTCCTACACTCCTCAGAAGAGCCAGGGATTCCCCGACGTGAATTAAGTCTCAAGGTTGGAGCCATATGCAGACTTACCCGCAATTTCGATGCTTCTCGAGGGCTCACGAAGAATACCGGAGTAATTATCCGGACCTATTACGATATACGATGGAAGTCGGGGCAATTTCCTCGGTGGTTGCCGGTGAGGTCGTTGACCCAGTGCGCATTCGTTCCGCATGCTTTTGGATGCCCAGTTTTCCACACGGACAGTTGTATTCCGCGATGACGCGAGTCCCAGAATCTGAAAATGTTCTAATCCTGAAGTGCGAAGGTGATACATCTACATGCACTATTTGGAATGAGCTTCTTTTGTAACCCTGGTTCAAGCATCTGATACGAACTTTGTATTCCTTCAACAGAGTTAATGCCCACGGGAGACCGTAGAGAAGTCATATTTCCAAGGAGGTAGGAGTCTGGGCATTCATCCGCACCGACTCCGCGGGTCGTTTCTAGCCCGTACTTCAACACGCTTGTTAGCAACCCGACAAAGCTTCTTAGGACCGCGGTCCGCAGCAATTGAATTCGCGCAGAGATCAGTCACCGGCTTCACAATCAATGCTATCTTCCCCCGTAACTTCGCGACGAAGGGCTAACAAGAACGCCTGATGGGTTGGCCAAGTAACAGTGATGATATCTACCGGGCTTTCAAAATTGCCGGTTGCCGGCATGATGGACTCATTGACTTGCTGGAAAATGAAATGAAATGAAAAAAAATACATTCAGTGGTGGTAGAGCTTTTCTTAAAGGAAGCTGAACGGAAAGGAAAGAAACGCCGTCTAGCAGCAACCGCAGGTTGTTCATGTTATCCCAAATCATCGAAGGCGTCTTATCCGTGCACCATGCCAAGGAATCCCGAGTTGCTATCAACATCAGATCTTGGATCTTTCACTTGACTCCGCTCGCCCAATGGAATTAATCACTTCTCCTTACATCTTTATAAAACTTGTATAAAACCAACTTACATGCATTCTGATTCTTATCGCTGATGGCGTCCTTCAAGCACCTCTTCGGTTTTCTGGCGATCGTAGCCTCCGTCACCGCAAACACCTTGGTGCTGCACGAACGCAGGACGACTCCTCCATCTGGCTTCGTCACCCAGGGGCCGGTGAGTATTCTGACGCCCCTGACTCTGCGATTCGCATTGGCCGCGAACGATGTCGCTGGCCTTCAAGACAAATTGACATCGGTCTCCACCCCCGGGAGCCTAAATTTCAGGAAATGGCTTTCAAAGGATGAGGTGCGCGCCCCATACCTTGATTCTATTTGGATTTATCCACAACCTTATAGGTCAGATCATTTATCCAACCGTCATCCGAGACTATCGCCGCTTTCAACGCGTTCGCAGGTGCAAACGGGCTGAAGCCCACCGTTATTTCTCCGGCAGGCGACTGGGTCTCTATCACCCTTTCCGTTTTTCAAGCCAACAAGTTATTTGGTGCACAGTATGAACAATTCTTTCATCCCTCTCTCGGGTATTCGATTACCCGCACACTCTCCATGTCGCTTCCACCTGAACTTGTGGGACATGTAGATGCTATTCACCCCAGCACCGCATTCCCAAGTTCTTACCCCCGTCTCCATCCCATCCTTTCGCCCGACATCCAGCGTGCGACTAAGCGCGGGGAGCCCCCAGCATCGTGCGACTCATCCAATCCCGACGGTCGAGTTACTCCGACATGTTTGCAGGAGCTGTACAATATCCCTACCACACCAGCAACCGAGAAGAACAACGTCTTGGGTATTACCGGCTATGGGGGAGAGTTTCCGCTGGAGGATGACCTTGCGGTTCGTTCTGTGGTGATTTATTGTCGCAGTCAAATGATTATCCCTGCGGATAGACTTTCCTGCAGCTCTTTCGGCCGGATATCTCCTCCAACATTTCCTACACTCGCACCTCCATAGACGACGCCAGCCAGTCGGAATCTGGCGAGGCGAACTTGGATGTTCAGTACACTGCGGGTAAGTTAATTGACTAAGCACGGAGCTCACTTTAAAACAGCTATTGCAGGTGTTGCGACTGGGGTTCCCTTGCAATTTTTCGGGGCAGGTAGTAACTTGAGTGACTTCGGGACGGAAGTATTCGACACAACCACATTTCTGTTAAGCGTTGAGAACCCACCAACCGTACTCACAACCTCATACGCGTTGACCGAAGATGATTTTGGGATCTCGCTGGCAACGTCAGTGTTTCTCTTTGCAAAATAATGAAATTCCATTGAAATTCCTTGCGTAGGAAAGTTTGTAACGGCTACATGGCGCTCGGCGCCCGAGGAGTCTCGGTACTGTTTGCGTCCGGGGATGTGAGTTGAGCGGCTTGTTGTTGAGATTCAGTCCACTTACTTCTGCTAGGGCGGTGTACAAGGAAACCACGACGGGCTGTCGCGGTGCACCAATAATTTCCGCCCTGTCTTCCCTGCCTCTTGCCCCTTTGTTACTGCCGTCGGCGCGACTCAGGGTATTAGCCCTGAAAAAGCCATCAACTTCACAAGTGGAGGGTTCTCTTCCTTCTTTCTCCGCCCGGCCTATCAGAACAACGCAGTGGCCAGTTTTTTGAAAACTATTCCCCCAGACTTCCCTGGGGTTTTCAACAGCTCAGGCCGCGGGTTTCCGGATCTCGCCGCCCAAGGATGGAACACCCCGAGTGTTCTTTCCGGCGAAACGTTCGCCTCGGGTGGGACAAGCGTGTCCGCGCCGATCGTCGCCTCAATGATTTCCCTGATCAACGACCGAATGATAGCTGCAGGAAAGCCTGTACTCGGCTTCCTCAATCCATGGATCTACGCAAATCCGTCTGCATTCACGGATATTACGATTGGCCACAATTCCGGTTTTCATTGCCCTGAGTCTTCGACAGCCTTTAATGCAACAGAAGGATGGGACGCGCTCTGTAAGTCTGCACTTTCCTCAAAAATATTGCGCTCACAGATTCCTTGGTATTAGCTGGCATGGGTAGTCCATTGTTTGACAAGCTTCTCGCCGCTACTGAAGCTTAAGCTTGGCTCGGGGACAGTGGTAAATTCATCTGGAGATATCAATTAGGTCTCTCACCAAAAATTGAGACTTGCCATTTTTTTCAAGCAGTTGACATCTAAGTATGATAGAACCGACAACTTAATAGATAGGTTGCGCAAAAGCCGCACGAGCCGCGTGCGGCTTTTTTGCATTGCGCAGAGCCGCATGGCAAATTTTGAAATGTGAGAGGTGTCACTCAACTATTTCAATTTAAGCTTGCCTGAGGCAAAGGAGAGGTGTTGTGGGGAGAGGGAACATCCTCAGCATTGCCTCTGGTGCGCAGAAAACGTGAGAGTGTGGGAAAGGGAAGTGGAACTTGAATGATGCCTTGGTGATGCGTGAAAAATGCGGCTTCCCGCAGTTGCACATCCAACAAATAGCACTCCCAAGAGTGGAATATGAGATTTAAGGGGCATTGAATGGTATTTACCAAGATAAGAATTAAGAACAGTGAAGAGAAACCCGCGGCTTTGCACAAAAGCCGCATGCGGCTTGTGCGGCTTTTGCGCAAGCTCTCTATTGATGAAGAGAATGCCGGACGGCGGGAGTGGGTGTTGCGCAGGGCTGAGATCGACTCCGAGCTGGGAAAGCTTCGAGGAGGGCCTTTGGCTGGTGTACGAATCAACGGTCGTCGGCCTGCGGAACGTCCGCTTGACAATGGTACATCCGATGTTGAACTCAAAGCCGCTTGCTCATATTTCATGATAGCGCAAACAGCTCCTGATGCATCTCTCATCGAAAATGAGGAAGATGCCGACCTGTCTGGTGGAGTTGAGATTGAGACTGATTCAAGTCTCAATTTTCAAGGTGCGTTTGGCCATTGTATGAATTCGCAGCTCACTCTCGGTAGAACCATCAACTCCATTCAATACAGTTGAACCTGCTGGTACCGATGTCACTGATATTTTGCATTACAAGCGTGAGGTCCAATTTATTCGATGGAAACCGAATACTGAGTAACCGCAGCATCGTCTTCAAATTTTTCAGATCTTTGAGGCAGATCTGAACGACAAATCTGGGACAGCTCATTCGATATCTCTAGCTTCTTGAGTGAGTCACACTCCTGTCTATGATGGTAACGTCTCATGACCAATAGGCTCATCGGCAGACTTCCTAGACTCAAACCCGCAATTCCAACAGCCTGGAATCACAGACAACGGTCAGTTTCAACCATCATAAATGCTTTCAACAATTGATCCATGCACAGACCTTGGATTGAATCCCTACATTCCTACAGAGGAATTCCTGAGCTACTTGGACAATCCCGAGTTCCTCAGAAATCTAGAAATGGGCGCTACCAGTTCCAACATGGAAGTGGATCTGCCTCTGCTCCCAATGCCGACGGCTCGACGCCTTCTTCTCCTTTCGCCGAGTCTTCTGATCTACCTTCCGCATATCCTGAGATACAGGGCCAAGGAAAGAAGCGCACGAGAGAACCGGAAGTCGATGAAGCTAACATTGTCGCAGGCCCTCGTCAGCGTACCAAATCGCGTCGGGCTCTTGAATATTTATTCTGTTTTCAGCCTTCGACGCGAACAAATCCAACTGATCTGTCAAATCAGTGCGCACTGTGCACCCACCACCGCATAAACAATTATCTTGACGCGGTGTGACAAGACACTTGACTGTGGCACCCATCACGCAACAGCGGCAACCTTGCGGCCAACAATGATGCTGAGGGACACAGCCGAGGCGAGTCCCACTACTTCCATTGGCTGTAGTGGACTGATGCATCACGAGTGGGACTGCGCAAGTCCCACTCCACTAACTTCGTATATACTCCCTCTTCAATCTCTATAGGTTCAGCCTCTGATACTCAATTTCTGTGGCGGTTAAGAGGACAAGGGTTAAGCACAGGTTGTCATTGGGTACGTCGACTCGTTACGTCATGACATAGTTGATAGCACAGCATCCTTCTTGCTTCCTTCTCCCACAATGGACGACAAGGAGAAAGCCAGGATCGAGAGGGAGAAAGGCGGGTGTTATTCTTGTCCGAAGACACCAATGTTCCTGAAGGGAACGCAGCCAACAGTACACACGAAGCCGCTGCGGCAAAGCTCTGGGCGGTGTACATATCCCAAGCAGAGAAATATGACAAAGGTCTTGTCGAAAGTTGGAAGAGTGATATGCAGGGCATGCTCATTTTTGTGCGTCGTGCGGGTATTGTTGGTTTTCGGGTTAATAACCGAGTGTCTAGGCCGGTCTCTTCTCCGCGAGCTTAACGGCATTCCTCATCGAAAGCTACAAAACTTTGACGCCCGATTCTGCCGATGATACTGTCCGCATGCTGGTGCAAATATCACATCAGCTCGCGGCGACTGCGAATGGGACTACTTTTCAGATCCCATCGAGTTTACCCTTTACGCCGCCGGCCGGCGCTCTCGCTTGCAATATCCTTTGGTTCATCAGCCTTGGCCTCAGCCTTACCTGCGCGCTCATAGCGACACTGCTCGACCAATGGGCCCGCGATTTCCTCCACCGAACGGAGATGCGCTCAGCACCTGTCATTCGCGCGCGCGTATTTTCATACCTGTACTATGGGCTCAAGCGATTCAAGATGCACTTCATCGTCGAGATGATACCTTTGCTCCTCCACACATCGCTACTCTTCTTCTTTGCTGGCCTCATCGCCTTCCTGATCCCTGTGAACGCCGTCATCATGTCTGTGACTGCCGCCCTTCTCGTGATCATGGCCGGAGTATACGCCCTTCTCACTCTCCTTCCATTGTTGTACCCGGATTGTCCGTATCGGACACCACTATCGGGGACGTGTTGGCATGTGATGGAAACCGTGACAAGTATCTGGTACCAGTGCCATATCACTTCTGACCTCGCCGCGGGGCGGAGTGTCGTTGTGGAGGCGAAAACTCCCATCGAATTCATGCTAGAAAAAGCCAACGAATATTCCGAAGAGCAAACCAAGCGTGATGGTCAGGCCCTCATATGGACAGTCAAATCTCTAGCAGACAATAGCGAGCTCGAACCCCTCATTGAGGCAATTCCAGACGTGCTCTGGGTGGCGCACAGGAGGCGCTATGTCTACGATGACAACATCCGTCGCTTGATGGAAGATCCTGATGTTCAATTGTTTCGGCGGATACAGAGCTTCCTAGACAGCTGCCATAGTGGTCTTCTGCCCCCCGAGGTTTCAAAACGCCGCCAGATTTCCTGCTTCAAGACATTATGGGCACTGGCCAGTTTATCCCACAGTGGTGCCTCTTCATTTCCACTTTTTCCATACCCAGAGGAACATCCCGACTATAGTAGGATGGATTTAGAAGTGTTTCCGTACGCCGTCTCTGCCGACGCCATGCAGCGCTGGGCAAACTTCGGTCCTGCTCAAAGGTTACTTCAGGAGGGGTTGAGGCAACTCACCGCCGGCAAGGCGGACGTGGAAGCCAACCGAACACCAAATCTCCCACTTATTCATTCTGCTCTCAACAAGATACAATCCAAATCATTCATCCATCTCTATGGCTACCGGGAATTATTATCATTCGAGACTGGGTCGAAAGAAACCTTACTTTCCATTATAAACAACCTGAGTGACGAGATCACTGGCCTTTCTTTCACCACTCCCTTTCGTATACTTTTAGATTACCTCGGCAAGGTTGGATTGTCTAATTCAGTCCCATATCAATTCTCGACCACTCAAAAGCTCATCTCTCCCCCCAAAATCCCGGTGTCGACGACGTCACTTTATGTTCTACAAAGCAGGTTGGATCAGATCATGAGGGAGAAAATGGACCTTTTCCTTGACAGAGAACAATTTCACTGGCTGGACGGGGTGGTGAGCACGATGCTGTCGTACTGGAACCCACAAGAAACCGTCGATCCATCCTACCACCTTCCATATACTAAGCAGGCCTTTCCCTGGGCAGCGGTCGAATATCTGAATCGCAGGAAATCCCAGGATGCTGTCAAATCCGCAGTGCGGTCACTTCCACCTGGTGCATGGAAGTGCATACCGACGATGATTGAGCGAGGCCCCTCTGTATCGTTGACATCCGACAGGCCCATTTCGACAGAAATTTTGGCTGAATCGTTGACCGCAGTCTGGACAATATTTCATGGCGACCCGCAGTTGGCATCAGTGAATCTGCGGACTTTGGAGGATGTTATTCACGCTGTTGCATGCAACAAATTGCCTTCGATAAGCCCCTCCGTTATCGCATCGGCGAAGACCGCCTTTTTTCAGGCACTTGCCACATATGACTATCCCACAACATCTGCGGATCTCAGCTCACGAATGAAGCATCCAATCCTACTTGCGGAGACGTCAGGTGCAAGCCATGAGGAGCAGGCTCCCGAGCACATGAACTTCCAGGACTCTGACAAATTGTTACAGCACATGTGTATGGAAGGGAGGATGGGAACGCTGACGGCGTTTATTGAACAGTGTTGTTCAAATAGCCTACCTTTCAGGGCCGCCGACACACTGAAATACAGTGGGAATTTTCTCCCTCACTCAGCTGTACGCCCTAGCCGCCAGATGCGACTCGCGGTCGCGGTCAAAAAGTTGTTCAATGCGGGCTTTGAGCATGGTGACACGGAAACAGTCTTGCGGCAGTTCTTCGATATCCGAGTATTCGACGCCTACCTCCCCAATTATGTGCCTCACTTCTCTATGGCAGGCCCTTTCGCATGGCTAGATAAGGCCGAAGCTCGTCAAATGTTGGTGGCGACCCTCCAGACGTATCTAGCCAAATTATCATCCAATGGTAATTCAGAACTATTTCAACGCGTACAGGAAATGGCTACCCAGTTGGATGCTCTGCATTCCGAGCAAATTGACGAGAGGCACCTAAATTCCAAGTCATGGGAGCCAGAGGAGAGGGATGTGTCGGATTTACAATAACTTGGGTTGAGTCTACATATACTGTAACATGGCCCTCATACCGTGGTGAATAAAGTCCCATTTTTTCCAACTGCTCCTCTCCGGCCAATTATGTAATAACTCAGACAGAGAGGATTGAACATTTTACAGCTGTTTGCAAAACTAATGACACTCGCTAAAAATAGTTAAAAGAAAGCATTTTTGATGTGACAGATTGCCGAGCTCATTTCTCGATGGATTTTGTTGAGAGTAGGGGCGTTCAAAAGCGGGTAAGCGGGGCTTTTATACCTCACCCTACTCACGATGTAAATTATGTAATTTTAAATGTTCCAAAATTTCGGCTGCCTGGCTTGAATCAGATGCGGCAACTTTAGCCACTCCAGTGCTTCCACTACCTTATTCTTCGTCTCCTACGATCTTCTTTATCGCAGTCCTTCTCTAGTCGTCCCAGCCCTGTTGAAATACGGCGCCACTGGACCGCGCGCATGCAGATGTGAAGGGAAGATACACTGTATTCAGATCTTGCTCCACCCCACCAGGTGCGTGCATTTCGGTCTTTTATACCAATCCTTCTTCACACTGACCCGTTGCATATCCTGGCACTCTTTTCTATACCATAACATTCACCTGGACCTCCGATTCCGTACTGCACTGCGCCCGCTGTCCGACAACACCTACTTGGCAATGCTTGTCCTACACGCCTGTTCCGCCCATGGTGCATCTCTGCCTCCCTCCCTCGGGCGACGGCCCATTCGCGGGTGGAGAACACCTGGCGAACCGCTGGTGAACTGACTGTCTGCGCATGAGGTCCGGGCCACGCACTTTCTACAGTTGAATCGCTCATATGGAATACCATCGGGATAGGGCTCAAGGGTATTCCATATGCCGGTTATTCCATGCGCCTGGCATACTCTCCGCGTCACGTTTCCCGACCATCTCCCGTCCCATTGATGCGGGTGCCAATGCTTAACTTTCTTCTCATCACTATTCCGCGTTCAATCATCGCCGACCTCCACCCGCACAATCGACGGGGTGCCGACAAGGACCCACCTCATCGCGGTGGCACTTTTATGTTTGTTTGCCGGGGCGTGCAATTCGGATGTGGTAGGCTGTCGCGCCTGTTTCGGAGCCGTGCAGCGACTCCAAGTTGTTGTTCTATGGTCCTTGGCATGCAGATGCGCTCTTCCACGGCAGAATTTCCCCATCCTGCCGCGATCTCCACCATTAATCCATTTCGCTCTTGGATGAACAAGTTCTCCGACGGACTCTTAGCTCTAACTCTATACCCGTCCGGCCTTTGCTTACCCCATCCACTCTGCGTATTTCACTTTTCCTATCTTGGTTTTCGTTGGACGGCCTATGCACTAGAACTCATATGGGTTTCGCCGTCCATGTCAGTGCATACTCGGAACCGCACCTGTGCGCACGTGTTCACGTCGTCCCACACACAGTTAGTCTCTCGTAGACAGACGCTACAACAGTTTTGGTGCTCGTGCCTCGCATGTTGTAGTCTGTTGATAAGCTCGATCGAGTGATCGCTGGCCTGCTTATTACAAATCACGGGAAGAATTTGGACGCTGATACGCATTGCGGAACGTGTTTTTCACAAATGCGAAGTCCTACAGTATTTACTAGCATAATTTTGAACAAGTTGTCCACCCAACTCGTGCGGCGGCAGAGTGATTCGAATTTGAAGGATCAACGGATGACAAATCCTGACAAATCTGCTCTTTTCATTCCACGAGAATGAAAGTTGAAAAAGAATAATTTGAAGAGCTATTTGGGGTCAGACACACATTTGAATACTCTTTCTCTCTGGAAGTTTGAAAATGTGGCTCCTGGAAGTGCTAAACAGGCATGGCAAGATTTCAAACTCCGATGATTTGTAATAAGCAGGCCACCAATACACGTGGCGCGGGTAACTACAGACTAACACACAGTACCTGACGACCTCTTCAAGGGTATATACGAGAAACGAAAACGAAAACGGCTATATATATATATTGCCGTGCTGCCGGCTGCCGGCTGGCGATGGCCGTAATAACGCAACAGTAACGTCCCGCTTAATTAAGCGGTCACTCTGGCGCATCACCCGCCCTCTGCTAACATGTGTGAATCTTTCTCAGACTGTTGAAAATCGGGCAGTATATATATAGACGTTTTCGTTTTCGTTTCTCGTATATACCCCCTGAAAATCATAACCTCTGGTTCATACATATTTGGACTGTCTGATGGGTGGCCTCGGGGGAAATTTGTGCAGCCCTTTGCTGCGGCCACCTGGTCGAATCCAGAAATATTTAGAGAGCTAAAAACATGTATTTGATCCTCCAGAAATCATCTTCCAGGCTAATTTATTTTGCTCACCTTAAGCTTGGCGCCTACAGTGGCTATGACGGTGCTTTGATATTTGAATGGATCTTACGCGACGGACAAACAACGACAACATGTATCCCTAGCCCTCTGCAGGTCGAGGAGTAATTTCTCTCCATGGTAATTCGCAGATCCACGAGTCCTAGGAATCGGCGAGGGAGAATTTGGAGGAGAATCGAGGATGAACAATGGGGATGGGGCTGTAATAATAAGGTGGTCAGTCCTTCTGTATCTATCTGTTAAATAAAAATTACCTCGCTGATTTTCTTGAAGCGCATACACCTCAGCCTGTAGACGCTTGATTTCTGCGTCCCTGGTTGCGATCTGCTGTTGCGATTTCAGAAGTTTCCCTCTGAGCTCTTTACCTCCGTCGGCATTGGCCTTCTCCATTGCCTTCACTCTGGACCGGGCCTGCCGACGAGCCTGCGCCGAAAATCGAGCCGTTTGGGAGTTGTTACCATTTTCCAGTACTCCCGAAGCCTTGGATGCCGTGATTATGCGCGCAGTTTCCTGGTCGTAGGCACGGGCCCTTGAATCAAATTAGCAGCGTGAATAAATGAAGTTAAAAATACTGTACCATAAAACAGCTTCCAGAATCGTCAGATTGGTGTGGTTGACTTGATTGTCTTGCACGTGGCTCCCCTCAATCGGATTTGTGTCCCCCGGCGTAAGATCCCAGTAAAGGTGACTCATCTTGGTCAGAGAGCGATTCAAGGAAGGGAGAAGCCACGGATAACTTATTTTGTGTGCCCACCAACCTGAAAGATCAATCAATTTCGCGAGTTTTCGAGTTGGATAAACTACGAACTCTGAACTTTGGGATTCGTCGAGGCTTGGCAGAAGTCACGATATGCTGCAATCTCCTCGGAGGTTTCGAGGTAGGGAAAACCGAGCAGACAGTTGAAGATGTAGTCGTCAACATGTGCCTCGAGCTTGAATACTCCACTGGAAATCAACGAGTATGTGAAACTACACTGTTACTGGATCAAAAGAAAATGTACCGTTTAAAGTGTACTAGGCACGTCTTCCAGATGAAGAGAAGGATGCTGACCACGGTGACCGTAGGAACTCCATTCACGTGCGGTGTATTCATCTGACGTAGAATAATAACATCACCGAGGCCTTGTGCTTGCGCTCCTTCGGAATCACCAATAGCACCAAGAAGCGAAGATTTCTGTGAGAAAACTTTGAAGTTGAGCGACTTCCCAGTGATTGATTTGATTGCTTCAAATATTCCGTTCCAAACAACGACAAAGGCTTCGCGTGTGGCCTTGTTACTCCAGACACGCCCAATGACCGTCCCTTCAAAGAGGTAAGCTTCGATTTTGCCGAACATGGAATAAGGAAGCGCTCACTTTTGTCCATACCCTTCAACCAAATGAGGAGTTTCCACTCGTTTGTGGTACCGTGAACAACAGCGAATGTCGTATCGACCATGATCCAGGAGGCATCATGCACCAATTCAGCAAGGTCCGGATTGACCGTGATTATAATGTCCATGTCGGCCTGCATGATGACGGAGTGGATATAACGATCTCCGATATTACGAGATTTATCCTTCTCAAACTCGCGCAAAACAGCTGATCGGTAGTGGTACAAATCAGCGCAGTCATGGGTGTGTCATGGATTGCGATTACCTTTCATTCCGGTGCCGTCTGGGAAGCTGGCGGTCCGAACACTTTGTACAATTTCACGCCGTTTCCGATTATTGACCATGCTTGGGTGTATTTCCTGAGGGATCTTCCCGTCAAGAAGCGCTCTTGTGCTGGCCGCTGAAATAATATTAATCAAGTTTAAAGAAGCAGACGCAAAACTGAAGACTTGTACCTTTATCAATGCGAAGGGTAGTTTGACCAATTACCCCCGTAGTCTCAGCAGCCTTCTTGTATTTCTGGGCGACTTGAAATGGGGTCTTGGTTCGTACAAATGCCGGGTGGTTATGGGGGACACCAGGCTTGGGAATGACGACTGCTCGTAAGTCATTCTCGTCAACCGGGATGAGGATAAGAAGTTCAGCGAGGCATGTTTGCGCTTTCAGATGGCCAACAACACTTTTATTGTCCCGATAATGAATGCGCGCTGAGGTAGAGACAGGTCAACTATTCGATCTCAAAAACTGCCGGATTGGACTCACCACATTCTTTGTTTCGCGGAAGGTGTGATGGGTGTATGATCGCAGAACAGTACCCCTCGACCACCTCAGTGTCTTCTTCCACGATCTCCTCGCCACGGAACAGGGACCGAAGGATCGATTCACGTACTTGGGGCGGGATTTTGGTGAAGCGATGGCTCAAACCGTCGCCATCGGACCAATTTGAACACCCGATGAAGTAGTGTTTTCCACTGGATTTACCCTGAATTTGAATGAGCGGAGAGAATGAAATGAAATAGAAGTTGAATACCGTCCGGTATTTGCGCATGACCGCATGTCCCCCGCACTCGAACTGGCCGTTACCGTCACCCTTAGCCTTGCAGTGCTGGTTGGTCACACTCCGATAAAATCTGAGTCGGCGTCAGAAAGAGATCGCTACCACAGATAGAATAAATTTACGCTGTTGCAATCGCGACAATATCAGTGCCCTCGGCATTCTTGGATTCAAACATCGGTCCCGAAATAAGCTCTTGGGTATCAGTATCGGACTCGACATCCCAGCGCTCGAATCCGAGGAGATGGTCCGGAGAGGCCAAGGAGCAGGTGTAAAAACCGTTACATTTAAGGTTTGAGCGACGGCATGGTATCACCTTACCCTCGTCCAAGATGGTGACAAGGGCAAGGCCGGTCTTCTTGGATCCAGTAGGACCCGTCCACGCATCCTGGCACTGAGAAAGATAGTTAGCATTGAGTACTCGATCAATTGTGTGAGATAAAAACCTGTTTCTTGATGTATGCATCAACGGACATCAGCTTTCGATCGCCTTGAAGGCACTCGGGTGTGTCCGAAACATCCAGAATGATAGCGACACGATGGGCTGACACATCCCAGAACTCCGGAGCGTCATATAAGTGTGATTCTTCATCGACGAACATTCCTTTGGCCCCATTCTTGCCGCCAAGTGTGACCCGAATCGCAGTTTCCGAGTCCGATTCGTCATCTGAGGCCTTACCTTTGCCCTTACTTGGTCGCTTTCGAGGCCTAGGTGGCTGCGTCGTGTTTCTTTTACGTTTGCTAGATGGACCCGCAGAATTGGAGTCAGGTTCATCGCTCTCATAAGCTAAACATGAAAATCAGGTGGGTTCAGGCAGCACATCGAATGAACGTGCCATTATCCTCCGAATCGTCCCCATCGGAATTAGACCCGCCGCGGAGACGAAAGGAAGCCGCATGAGCCATATAAACCATCGGTACAACACTTGACATTGATAGTTTACTGTGACTGTCAGGATCTTGTGGCAGTTAAAAATTCAGATCGACCGGGATTGTAAACTTATCAACACACCGTCCCCGGGGTCATCTGGAATTCATAATATCAGGCGTGAATAAAAGGGACCGGGATGAGCGCACCGTCTGAGACCACATCTGCCTCATCAGTCTCTGGAAAGGGAGAGTAGAAACAGAGGCCTGCGTGAATTGTCTTAGGGCAAGCATAATCATCGTCTAGAAATAGCATTAGCTTTAAACGAGAAGTTAGTATTGGAACGAGCATACCGGCCGAGATTGCCTGTGCATCTCCAGAGTAGAAGCCGAGCCTCGAGACAATCGGAGAAATGAAAGAAGCAGTACAGGAAGCCACGAACGTCCACACGGAATTCCCTAGACTGAAGAAGAATGAAGCAGGGATAGTGAAAAGCTCGTAGAGCGAATAGCAGTCTGCCCGTGGATCTCGGTAGCCCGGGAGGCGACGTAAACGGTCAATTCGCATGTGAGACACATGTGAACGATTAAAGCGAGTCCGCTCAAAGCTAAAAAGCCGCACGGTATCAATTGCTACGGGAAACAGCAATTGGCCTGCACGAGATAGTCAGTTCAGTTACAGTGAATTAAAGCAGTGTAACAATGTAGCAATGTTAGATCCCTACCTGACAGAATGGTCCAGATTGTCAGCAAGAGGGAGGTGTAGCCCGCAAGATAGAGAGTATCGAACGACGTCGCTTGTGGGAGGACAAGAAGGAGAGAAAATCCAAGGAGGGTACTAGTTAAGATACTGCAAAAGAGTCGGAAAAGAATACAGAGGCGTGCCGCAGATCGCGATGCCGAGGAGAGTGGAAGCCGAGGCTTCTGATAGCCTAATGGAGCGGTAAGTATGATCAAGAGGCCATCAAAATTTCGCCCACCGGCCATGGAACCAAAGATCAATCAGCAGCTCAGCAACAGCAAGTATGGTCAAGTATGGTCAAGCAAAAGAGTGTAGGCCAAGTGGGGTGTTAAAAGTGAGCTGGGGTGGTCTTATTTTATGCATATATTTTATTCAGGGTCGACCGAGCTTGCAACGTAACCGAAAAACGAAAATGATCGCAGCTGAGTAAAAGCTCGCAAGGCGCTATCCAAACTTGTGTCGAGCAAACTTGAAGATGGTCCAGCAGAAGCAACAAATGTATATTGACCAGGGTGTGTGAGAATACAGTAAGGGATTAGTAAGTGAGAACCAAAGGGAAGCCGCAAGATGTAAGATTGGCGTGCGTGGCTTGTGCGTGGCGATGTCGATCGACAAGCGGCGGGTATATGTCGGGACACAGCCTTTCGGTCCCGCACACGCAAGCGAGGTGTGACTGTTAACGCTGGAGAGCCGTCTGATGCGGCCGAGCTCTGCCGAGTTTCGTTTTCGATTCTCGTTAGTACCGCGACCTCTTCTCTTCCAAATTTCTGTGATCGGGATCCTGTCAAAGCCGTGAATACCGTGTCTTTTACTCCCACCCCCTGGCTCGAACTGCACCCCTCACTTCGCCGAGTGGTTCGGCTTCTCTCTGATATTTGATAGGAACGTATCTGCATTAGTTCAACATCCGCGTCCTGGTTGTAGATGACGTACTTTCGAATCGCGGCACCTTCCAAGGTATCAGAACGACCATACCTAACTGATACTTGCCGGCCGTTTTGCTTATAGTCTGTGAAGCACTACACCTCTTCTCTCCGAATTTCTTCGATCGGGATCCGTGAATACCGTCTTTCGAACTGCACCCGTTACTTTGCCGGCTCGGCTTTGCCGGTGCTTTTACAATGGTCTTCTCGTTGGAACGTCGCTGCACGCTGCCATTAACATTAGGGATCGGCACCGTAACCGTACAATACGGTATACGGCTACGGTTTTACGGCTTCCCGTACCGTCCCGTATAGCCTCTTGTGAAGCCCCGTAAGTTTACGGTACGGTACGGCGATTTTTGATCTCACCAGCCTGACTGGTAGGAGGGGAATAGAGGTTGAAGACAGACACGGGGAGGTAGGAAAAGATGGAATCCACTATTTTGAATCTCACTGACCTTCCTCCGCCACCGTTGTCGTCGCCCATACACGCAGTCGTACGGCTTATTACGGCGTCTAGAACCGTACCGTAACCGTCCCGTAAGGGCTCTAAACCCACAATTTACGGTCCGTATCTGTACGGTCCGTATCTGTACGGTCCGTATCTGTACGGTCCGTACCGTATACGGTATGGTGCCGATCCCTAATTAACATAACTCAACATCGTTTTATAGTCGCCGGTGGGGTTTTTTTTTTCGAATCGCGGCACCTCCTAAGGTACCGGAACTACCCATCTAACTGCTCGTGTTAGACTACTTCCGGCCTTTTTTCATCTAGTTTTTGCCCCTCTACACACCGATGCATATTATGCAATAAACTCGAGACTTGAAAAATAACTTCGTGGCGCTCAACCTCCAGCAGATTGCCTACCCCGGCAGGATGGGGATGAGTTTAGCGCCCTCGGGTTCTCATTGTTCCGCACACGGTATCTAATTACCTCTTCCCCCGAATTTATACCGTGTCTCCAGTTTCCTGCTTCGAACTGCACCCATTGCTTTGCCGGTGCTTCGGCTTTTCTGGTATCTTTATATACTTTCGCGTTTGAACGTAGCTGCATTGCATTAACATAGCTCAGCATACGTTTCATGGACACAGGCGATGCTCTTTCGAACCGCTGCGCCTTCCAAGGTACTGGAACCACCTCACCTGACTGCTCGTGTTCAGCTCCGGATACTTATCGCCTTTCTTCTTATGCACACATGATGCATATTTTGCAACAAACTCAAGACTGCTGTTCACAAATCTTTGTGGTTCCGAACGGCCCCTCCAGCAGACTACGTAACCAGATTAGTACTTCAAAATATCTTTATTAATAGCTGAAACTGTGATACAGTAAATTTAAAATAGCTCCCGTGCAATCGTCCGGAAGCTCTGGCGTATCGAATACAGGCAATTGTTACAAAATGATGACCACAAAACGACTTCCTGGCCCATATAGCCATGATAAATGGAAACTCCTTCTCCCGCATACCCATGTAAGGAAATCTCTTTCTTATAAGTGACTCGCCGATATGACGACTTGCCCTGGTCTTGTCCATCCTCACTGTCATGGATTCAACCATAGGTCAGCTCTCATGTTCTTTTTGTAACGAATAATCATTGAGCTAGCTTCACGACTTTTACGGGCGCCATAGAGATCGGCACGGTGCTCTCAGGAGTCCTGTTTGGTTTGATCACGTCTCAGACGTATGTGTACTTCAAATCATTCCCCGGAGACTCTCGTTTCTCTAAAGTACTTGTACGTGGTGGTACCTGCTTTGAGAAGCCGACACTGATTCGACGGTGGAGGTGGGCGGGCTGTGGTTCGTTATTCGGATCCATACATCTCGAGGCGCCTGCCAATTCGCATTCACAGGGTCGTCGAACTGGTGCATACTGCCTGCATCTTCAACGCGCTGTACATGTATACAGTGACAAGATATGGTGATCCTAGCTCCCTGATCCGATTCCCTGTCTCTTTGGATGGAACGATCATCCTCCACGGTGCTACTGTTATTATTGGTATATATGGCCTTATGTCTATACATGCTGCTGACCTGAACCTATAGTCCAACTCTTCTTCACCCATCGGATCTCGAAATTTGTTCAAAAAACATACTACCTTTCTGCAATTGCGATCTTTATACTATCTGTACGCTTTGTGGCGTTCGTCGTCTCAGGCGTGGCTGCAACGAGGATGACCTCCCTGTTAGACTTCATGCAGTCTTGGAAATCTCTGATTCTTTTCGATCTGGCCTCCTGTGCTGTCACGGACGTGATGATGTCGGCTATTTTGGTGTATCAACTTGCACAGCGGCGTTCCCATGTGTATCAGCAGTATGCATATTTCCGTGTCCTTCCCCCCGCCTACTTACTTAAGTCACACCCCAGTACCCTCGCGCTCATGGATAAGCTTATTATGTGGTCTGTGGGTGAGTATCTCTACTTCTACCTCGATTTCTCATCAGCTGAAAGGAAAAATTAAACAGAAACATGCATCGTAACGACGTATGTGGCGAGATTTGTGATGATACACCCCGGCAGACTCATTCTCTAGTTGTACCACTATTGCCATGATGATCTGCGTAAGCGTTCTCCAAATTATGCATTGCCACACATGAGTCTGATATTGCGCTAGTTCCTCACGATGGGAGAAAAAAACTGTGGGTTTCTCGTGCAGTCCTCGATGTCACTCTATTCATGCGAGATCAGTCGTATGGATTGGCATACTCCTCGTCCAACCGAAGAGTAAGTTTATACTACTCACGAACTCTACTGATATTAATGGCATCCTGAAATCTATTCTCTAGTCTTCTCAAACGCTCTACTGGCCAAGTTAGTCACTAACACATACATTTAATCTTATAATCCTTACATCTCGGATATAGTCTAAACTCCCGATCCGGCCTTCGAGATGCCGCCTCCTCAAATGTTCACGAGATGACGGTATGTTTGTATTCTTGCAAAAATCACCTGGTGACTCACTAGTTTGTCCTGCATCCAGCCCACCCATCCGCGGTTCACGCCCGGAAGTGCCGTCACAATGAGCAAACAGTCTGAGACGTTCAACGACAAATTCCAGCAAAGTCCGGTCCAAGACAACTTTCAAGGCACTGGAAGTCCATTCGGAGAAAAATTTCAGGACCCTGGAACTCCAGTCGAAGCTGGCCAGGTCCATGCCATAGCATTTAGGTCGGCCTCCCCAGTCTGAAACTCCGCTTGGAAATAAATTCCAGGTTCGTTCCTGTGCGCCATTAAGCTCAAATACTAATATGATATCCATATTGAAGGATACTAAGATGACTGCCAATGTTATTGAACAACTATATAGTACCGTTTGCGATAACGTTCTTTATTTTCCTCCGCGAATCTAAATTGTTGTTTATACCAACCTTGTGACTGCTCGTCTCTGCGCGCTCGCCGTTGCATCGCTATCTGCTCAATATACTCTTACCAATTCGACTCAGCCATGTATGTATCCAGCCACGCAAACAAGAATTGCAAATCTGCTGGCGTCTGCGTATAGTAAACAAACAATTCGGAATTACAGAAGTGCCCTTTCAATTCGGGGTCAGGTACTAATGCGCCAATGAGGCGGTGAGATTAATGTACTGAGGAAGACATTATTCCCTGGGTAAGCCGGGCATGCACGTGGCCAGTCCCCCAACCCGCGTATATCAAGGTATAGAAGATAACTCCATAACTTGAATCATATCTTGGGAACTGATGCGCCTCTTTTGAACGTTCTCATCATGAGCATGGACTTTCCTGAAGACGTGAAATCGGGAGTGAGGAAAAAGGATCAAAAGGAGAACCAGAACGGCTGTCATCAGGCCCGACTCGCTCAAAGGATCCGTTGGCAGCTAAGACGCAATGATTATGGCACAGCACGAATGATATGTTGTGCGGGGCGGGAACGCTACAACAGATCTGGACACGATCGACCTCCCATGGCCAAAAAAAAGGATGAAAGCCGAACGAAAGCCGAATGGCGTCACAAATGCTAAGACGTCCGACAAAATACAACACTCACACGCATTGTACATGCCGCTTTAGTACCGGGACCATTATTTTGTCGAGAATATGGGCACGCAATGGAGAGACAGGTTGCTTCTGCATCATGAATGCCAATCATATTGCAATAAATTATGAGGCCGATGATGGAAAAGCAAAAGAGGAACAGTGATGGTATCTGGAGAAACAAAACAGAAACCCTTGAACAATTCGATTCGATACGTACGAGCACCGCGGCAGTTCCGATTTTGTAAATTCTCCCCAGCAAAAGGAAGGATTTATGTGAACAAGGGCGTGGATGTGTTGTGCTGTAGGCAGACTGATATCGATATCAATTTTGAAAATGCCAGAGTGAATGTTAACCACACCGGAGAACGCTTGCGGAAATCCCAACGGTACAATAGCGATAGAGTGTATCAGCATGCGATTAATATTGCGCAGAAGACTTGAAATGTGACTGTATAATTTCTTAGAAGTGACTGGAGGTAGAATTAGAGTTGAAGGAAAGAAAGGAAGAACTAATGAAAGAACGTGAGGACGAAAGAACCAAAGAACCAAAGAACGAACCCGATGCGTGGGGGGACAAATTCCATCTCGACTATTCCTGCAAGAAAGCTTTATCCCCCGTCGATTGCAAGGCTTACTTACGTGCTCGTTTGCTCACTCGCTCGTAAGATTCCTTGTCCCCCACCTCGTCTTAGCTCAAACTTAAGCCGGTACAGAGGAGACCGATCGAGGAGGAGTAGATTTCGGGTCCCGGTCCTGGTCAGGCTTCAGGAGCAGACGGAGTCCGGCGAGTGGGAATGCGTGAACACCGCGCAGAAGAGGCCAGACCAACAGCAGAAACAAGACTAGGCCGGAACCACAGAGGAGGCATGACATCGAGAGAGGTGGGATATAATGGAGAGCTTGCGCAAAAGCCGCACAAGCCGCATGCGGCTTTTTGGCATTGCGCGAAGCCGCATGCGGAAATCAGACCTGAAGTTACTGAGAAACTAAGTCAGTGGAGAGATAGTTCGGTTGACAGGCAAGTCCTGATGAGTGAAAAAAATTACATTACTGCCGCAACTGCTCTGTGCAGGACGCAAAAAGTGTGCGAAATCTGAGTGGAGCCGGAGTGATGGCTGGACAAACTGCTTCCCCGGCTCGCGCATCGACCAGATAGTAATTTGGATGAACACAATACAGTGTCACAGAGACATGAGAGTGCAATGAACTCACGAAATCATGCAGAAAACTCAGGAAAAACCCGATAATTTTGCGCAATGCCGAAAAGCCGCATGCGGCTGGTGCGGCTTTTGCGCAAGCTCTCTAATACAGGCCGGCTCAGCGAATCGAAAGGAAAAGCAATAGAACGTGAGGGATTGACTAGGCCGACGGTGCGCGCGAGGAGCCAGAAGTGCAGGGTATGAAATCGAGATCGATGTCGATACGAGGGAGGCAGAGGCGAGGACAATACAGGCAGTGCTCGGGCGGCGCGGCGGATGTTAGGTACTCATGCGGACGCAGCTGAGGGCGGTACAGATGCCATGGAAGGACAAAGCTAGCACCTTGATAAGTTGAGGCGGCGCAGAGGAGACGGGGATAAAGGGGCAGATTCATAGGCGAGTCTGCGTCCCAGTCAGGCTGCACCTCCAGGAGCAGATCAGGTGGAACGCTGTATGCATGACCTAGACAAAGACCCAAACCAGGCAGAAATCGCAGAGGTGGAGCGATATCGAGCAGCCGGGGTGGAATATATAGTGGCCCACGAAACGAGAGCAAGAGCGAAAGAACGCCGGTAGCAGGAGGGAGGAGACGGTGTGCGCAGGGAGTGAGAAGTTCAGGGTGCAAAATCAAGATCGAGATGAGGGAGGGGCCGCGGGAGGCGTATAGTGCGGACCGCGTACGGGCGGGGGTACGAGATTGAGTGGGCACGAAAGCGTGGAGTCAAAGGATCAGCGGTAAGGGTGCGCCGCGACGCGAGGAGTGCACGGAGCGGATGGAGTATCCACACCGGCAGAACTTGCAGCGTGAGCGTAGGTTACAACGAACACGTGCGGAATGTGGGGACCAGACGACGAGGGTGGGAGCCGGTGGCGGCGACTTGAGTATGTGCATCGGGCGCTTTGAATATTATGTCTCTGCTTCATATTATTGGGGGACCCCCCAGCTCTGGGCAGAGGAACGAGGCAAAATAAAGGGAGGTGGGTGATACGTCGAGAGAGAGGAGGCCGAGATAAACAGAAAGGTCTAGTGTTTCTCTGGCCTTGGCCTGCGGCCAAAAAGCCATGGCTTTGTGGCTCGGCTTTGGCTTTTTCTGGCTTTGGCTCGAGGTGGCTTTGGCCTGGCATAGGATTTAGCAAGGCCAAAGCCAAAACCTCGCTGAAATCCCTGCCAAAAGCCATGGCTTGAGCCGGGCTAAGCCAAAGCCAACAGTTTGGCCTTGGCCTGATTCGAGATTTTCCGAAGCCAAAGCCGAGCCAAAAAGCCAAAGCCAAAGCCAGAAAAATACTAGAAAGGTCATTCTCCGATGCAGATGGCGACCCATACGCGTTCAGGCGGAGTCGGGAATGAATTGGATTAACTATACTGTTAGTATTCGCAAGACAAATATTAACGGCTTCTGGGATTGGATCGAGGATCGAGCGAGAGCGGTGATGGCGGGAGAGACGAAGATGCATTAAGTAGGTGGCGATGCAGCCTGTCAAACAGTCGGACCGGCTGATCCGCCGTCTTCCCTTCTCCTCTCATCGCCTCAATTTTCTTCCCGCAGAACGCACATGCCGACTGGCACTACTGCCAGATCTGGGGGCCAACCTTGAAGACACTAGCTCTGTCCTCCTTCAAGTGCAAACTCATCGGGCGGAACGAGCTTTGGGACGATGTCGATGATGAGTTACTACATGGCATGGGGTTGCTAAACAGGCTTCTCGTGCTACAATCTCGCCCCTCGCGCAGTTCCGGACCGATTTTTCTTCATAGAACGCCCACCGATTCCGCTGCAGACTCGTCTCCTCACCTGCTTGCGATGCTTGCGGTGCCGCGAGGGACACTTGCGAGACCCGAACTCACTACCTGTTGCACTGCCTTGCCCGGGAGCACTTGCTACCACCCCTTCAAATGGCGTCGTACACTTCTGGCATTCTTGGAGCCGTTGATATCCGCTCACTGCTTGCCGATCCCAAGCTTCTCAAAGCTGTCTCGCATTTTGTTACCCAAACTGGTCGATTAAGCTAGTCCTTTATTTTTCCTTTTCTTTCTACGGTTTACATCTCATAATATTCCCACCCAAACCCTGACGTGCAATCTTCCTCCTCACTGTATGCCTTTCAGTTGTCCCAATACTCTGTTCCCTCTCCATACTTGTCTTTCCCCGTACGCTCTCCGACTTTTACTCTCTTTCTCTCACTTATGATAAACCGTGTCTCTACATACCCACATTAGCTACCAATACTTACCCCTTCCTAGTTTATCTAGAGTACTGCCACGTAGCCATTTTGGCCAGGTACGGCAACCAATAGAACTTCAGTTCAGTTCGGTATGTATCCAGTTAGATTTGCCTTTGCTTCGAGTGTGCACGCGGCCAGCGAACACACAAGTCTGACCAGATACGCCGGAAGCCGCGCCTCTCTTCGACTCCTGCATCTGCGTCTGTTTCTCATTAGCGCTGGTTCTCGCTCGATTGGATCTTGTTCTCCTTCAGACAACCCATTTTCGATTCTCGACTCCCAACTACACTTCCACGCCGATCTACGCAAGCTCGGGCTCCTGTTGTTGCGCGTTCTCCCTCCCCCCTCGATGCCCACGGCTGCTCGACCCGGTCTGTACTCGACTGTACTCCGGGCTCCCCGGTTCACTTCTGCCTGGTGCAGATGCTCGATCCGCTCCTCAGCTCGTCGCTGCCATGTGTCGTCCACCCTCGCCGCCCATACGCGCGCTGCTTCTACTGGACGAGCGCCCGCACTTGCGCCCCCACCTGCGCCCGTTATCGATCTCGGATGTGGCACATGGACAGCCCGCCTTCCCTCGTCCCTCCCTGGCTGTATAGCGCGTCTGGTGCTACCCCGTTTCCCCACCTCGGAATCTCGGACTGCTCCTCGTGCTCTTTTGCTTTTGTTCGCTTTCGTTTCCGTTAAGGACGCGTTTAGTCCTTCTCGCAGACATCTGCTCCATCCGGTCCGAATCTATTCCCGTTCCTATCCTCCTTGGGTTCGATCCTCTTGTCTCCTCCAGGCACTCGCCGGACTCCTTACTTGGCTCAGTCTCGGTTCTGGACTCGGTGTCCTCTCCTCCTCTGCGTCACCTTAACTCACTCAGGTCCCGGAAGATGAATCGGACTAACACCGGAACGTTGCGCTCCGATTCTGAGTCTTTACCTATCTCCAATGAGAAAGTCCCAACACATCCAGAAGTCGGAAGTCGTCGATGAATATCATTGCTCCGAGGGAGGAGGGATATTCTATCTGACATATATGCAGTTCTAAGTTAGGGAACAACATTCGAACGGTTGCACAAAAACTTAAAGTAAAACCTTGTCCCGCCTGATACGGAGACCCTATAAGCGAGTCAAATTCGACTGCCCCGGGCCGTCTTCGGCCTAGGATAATAGTCGAATTAGTTTAAATGTCACAAAAAGGTTCTCCCCTTCATTCAACGACCTAAGCCCGAAGACCAGGCTCTCTGGATACGAAATTACGGAAATCATACCGAGAGCAGATGTGCGCCGTGCGATCGGGTCCTGCCGCCCTCTGTAGGATGGTGAATAACTCGCAGCCGTTTCGGAGTGGAAAGATCGCAAGATATTTGGCGCATTGGGGGACTGTGAGTGCTGGAAGCCACATGGAATGCAGTAATTGGTCCTGATTTTGGCTGGGATGTTATGTAATTCTCACGATGAGTTGAGTTCAACGACACTTATTATCGGACACGTAGTTTAAAGCAATGCTATGTAAACACAGAAGCCTGTCAGGCCATCGGACCGTTACATGAAAGGCCAACCACATGTTTACCTGCCGTCGTGTCTTGACACATCCATGTAGAACAACCTCATATACTTGAGACCGCCACCACTCCGACACAACTAAATCCCCCCATTGGACCGCCATGCTTGTTAAAACCTTGGACGCAGACATCCACGATATCAAAGCTGGTGACCGCTTCGTATTCCGTGTCACAGAAAGCGGAGACGACTCGAAGCCACGAGGGTGGTTGTTTGAGTTGGAAGGCATGCCATGGCAGCGGGATGTCATCCATTCGCAGCGCGTTCAGTTGGGATTAACGACGGATCCCAGGCAGCGCGGGGTTTTCGAGGTCGTTGAGCGTGTGCCAGGCACCGGGAGGATGAGAATCAAGTCCGAGTTCGTCACCTCCATCCACTATTGCTGCACTTCAAAGACTAATGATTCCTCGGTGACAGGAGATTCAATTTGCTTATAGGGAATGATGGAGACTTCATCTACATAGCTCCTGCGATCGACGAAAAATTCGCGGGGACCGAGATCAGCCTGAAGCCGGCGAGGCAGGAGCGGCGGTACCATATGCATTTTGCGAGCACCCCCGACCTTCCGATGCACATTAGTTCGGGAATCGAATGCAATGTGAAGAAAACCGGCTTCAAAGCTCAGCTGGAATTTTTCTCCGTCCACTGTGCGTCCGTTCGACAGGAGCAACTCTGTGTGGCTGACTTAGAAATTTATCAGAATTCATACGAAGAGTATGGGCCATGACGCGTTCCTTCTTTTCGTACGCAGACTCACGGTTTGTGAACTGCTGACTATTACGTATCGGGTAGCGGAAAATAAGGATGTCTTGTAGAGACTGGATCACTTTCATCTTAGTGCGGTGGGATGATCACGGTTGGAGTTTGACACTGGAATGTTCCCACTCCGACTCCGAGTTTCTACCTGTCTCTAACGAGAAATTTTCGACACATCCAGAAGTCGAAGTCGTCGATCAATATCATTTCTCCGAGGAGGCTAGACGAGCGAGAGTGAGGTGAATCTCGAAGGTGGCTGAGTGTAATCTTATTCAAACTTGATCCCGTAATTGTTCGAGATCTGAGAGCTTGAAATGAATCACTGAAAGAGAGAAAAGAAAACAAATTGATTCCTCACCCGCGATATTCAGAGAATTTTGTCGTGGGCCGAAACCACGAGCGCAGATATGGACGGATTTGGCGTGCGGGTCCGCCAAACACGGCCGCATCGTTGTAGTTTCACCGATTGCTTAAGAACAAGCAAAAGGCCTTTATTATTAGCCAATGCAGCCAGATCAGCATAGCTAGACTCCAATCACTGCGGAACCTTAAATTGTCCAGGGCCTGATCGACACGGAGTTGCCAGTTGTACATGTCTAGAGATGTCCAGCTCTGAACAGAGACACGAGAAGATCGCAAACTCGGTGCTATCAAACCCGTCCAGGTCTGGCGTTCATAACATAATTGGAGGCCGAATTGATTCTCTACTCCGATGTCATGATAGGAATTGGACAGGCCCAGACCATCCGACAGAGGGCACCTCTCAGACCCGGACAATTTTGGGGTTCCGCGGTGAATCCGACCCGCGGGTTCTTGTGCGTACATCTCGTTCGATGGTGAGTTATTATCACATGGTGTGCTGAAGCAAACCAAAATGTTATTCCTATTGTGTTTAGAGTATTTTTTCGGTATAGCTGCCCCGTCTCCACTGGCAGAACAAGGGCACGGGTGTGACTGGAGCAGAGTTAGGGATACGATTTCGACGGCATCAACTTATAGTCGCCTACGATTAGTAAATATCCTACACCTTCTCCCTTTCGCGCATCAATTCCTCGATCCATGGGTCAACCCACCCTCTTCCAACCACCTCCTCGCGCCTAAGATGCTCGGCACCCTGAATGAATGCCAAGCAGCACTTTGGTAGAGAGTCAATGAAGGATCATCAACACAAAGAATATGCCACAAACCTTCGCACCGCACTGGCATTCAAATGGCTGCACCATTTCCCACTCTGTGCTGGGATAAAACCAAGTGACTGAAAGTGGTCGCATGAGTGATACAGACCGAGGTAGTCGAGCAGGCTATGCGCTCTTACTCGGGCTCCCTGCCTCTATGTCCTTCAACGCCCGGACATGCCAATTGGCGGGATCGGCAGACGAGAGATCGATGGCGACGTTGGGCTCGCAAGAGTGATTGGCTGAGCAGCACCAGTGAGTGGTAGTGATTGATTGAAGCAAGACACCTGCCGTATACGAGGTCCGAATTGAATTCAATAATGTCTTGCGATCCTCTTCCGCAGTGCAGTGAGGCGTAGGATTTTTTGGATCGTATCGTGTTGTTCATGACTGCCAAGGTGTCACCTCGAGCAAAGCTCTGGTGGTCCTGGTTAGTCGCTGCAGCGGCAGGTCAGAAGACTGTTTTACTCTAGATGCCTTGAGGAATGAAGCGAAATTGCCGGGTTTGAACACTACGACGAAATCGCTGTGGGAAGGGGTGTAGGACACGGTCATGGATTTGAGAAAGGAAATGGGAGCTAAAAGATGAGGATGCACTGGATTGACTATATATATGAGCGTGTAGCAATGCCGTTGACATGGAGCGGATTATTCAAAGTTTTGGTTACCTCGTGTGGTGCACTGGAAAAGAATGGAGCCAGGTAGATAGCATCACACGGCAAGGTCCAACTCATGAACGACGGTTTCCAGGAAGTATCCCGGTACCTGATCAAACCGAAATAGATCCAATTCGATCTCACCGGCCCGCCTTCAACGGCCTCTACCTTCCTTGTCGTAGGAATATCTGTGGTGCTGTTGTTCGATGATTTAACATTTACCTGCCGGCACTGGCTGTGAAATTGGTGATCATCCTATACCGGCTGGTAGTTAAACGCCCACATGCAGGAAGAGATGCAACATCAGTGATTTAGGGCAGCTACCTTTCATGAACACCAGACCGTTTGGACCTGCCGCAACGCTGACAGTGATCTGCCTAGGGCTGCCACCCGTGCCCGTGACGCGCACGGCCGTGTTTCTACGGCTCGTCGAGTGGTCTCCCAAAGCCTCAACGGGACGGCACCGTCAACGGCACTGCCGTGACGGGTTAGTTTAGGTGCATTAATGAGTTTTGACCCCAAATTTGGTCCGTTTCAGTATTAAAGCAGGTGCTAGTTACTCATGTCTGCGAAATTACATGGCGGCTGGTCCAGAATACCTGGAAATAATTTTTTGAGGTCAAATATCGTGATTTTCCCAAAGGGGACAAATACCTCGGCTGAACTCGGCAGAGATTTACCTCAGAGTATAGGTCTCAGGACTTGGAGGAAGACCAGGGATTTGTCGAGATTTAATTGTGGACCTGTTCCTGGGGTCATATACCGCGTTTCAAGTCAAAAAAAACACCTTATTTTATATAATTAAAAGTCACCCGTGTACCCGTTTACATGCCGCGACGGCCGTTTTTCAACGGTCCGTTTTTAGATGCCCCAGATCTCCGACGGAACGGGTACGGCACCCGTTCGACGGGTACCGTGGAACCGTGGCAGCGGCAACGGGCGGCAGCCCTAGATCTGCCCTCACAGCAGACATGTGCATTGAAGTCAATAATTCTACCCCGAGCGCAAAGGCCCACATGCCAGCTGCAACATCAGTGATTCGGTACCACAAAGAATCCTGTTCATTCGGATTCCGGCTCGGTTTGACTGGCCTTCTCCCGATGTCGCACTGACAATGATCTACCCTGACATTCAGGTTCGAGATTCTGCCAAACCGGGGGGATCGATTGATTATAGTTTCATCCCCATGCAACGGAAAATAGTGGCACTGTTGAAAGGAGATCTAGATATGTCCTTAAAATCACGTAGATTGGTCTTTTTTTCTTGGGAAAGTACAGATACTGGCTGTAAGCGCTCATGCAATGAGATAGCTGATTTGGGTGCAAGTTCGAACCTTCAGAATATTTTTTTTTTTCCAGTCAGTTAAACTCAACGGTACCCTCAATTACCCCACGGGTTAACTGGTTCAGAGTAAGGTTCGGTACCTACAGTATGCCGACCAATAATTCATCGGAGCAGGATCGCACGAAACATGCTTCAACAGAGCCTCAGACCTTATTTAATTTAATTTGTCGCGAGCCCAAACCATGTGCGGCTCGCTTTCCAAGCCGGATCGAAACCCAACTCGCCGGGCCACTGCTGCTTCTCTTCCACCATGAACTTCTTCAAAGCGCGTTCCTCGAGATTCATCTCCACGCTACCAGTCCGACTGTATCGCGCCCTTCCAGCAGTCATCCTGGGAACGCTCTTCAACGTACTGGATACTGGTATGCCCCTTTGCTTGTCAAATCCGACAATGCGACGACATTCACCCCTAACATAGTTTCGAGTGGAATCCTGCTCTTCCCCACCAAAGATGGTGCTTTTCGCTCTCTTCAACTACAAGCATTATCCATGTATATCACGAGGTACCGCTCTTCTGTTTTCCTCTTGGCGCGATCTGTACTCATTTCTCAGTACACTCGCGTCCCAGGTAGCCGTGGCGCTTGGTGGCTCGCGTTTTCCAGGTGCTGTGGCCGGCATGTTGGTGGAAATCCTGCCTTTCCTACAAGGAGTTGCGAGCAACATTCGATCCGTTCTCGGCGACAACCACCCAGGTCTTGTACCAACTGTCATGGTGGCGTATGCTTTGAACTCGTTTTTGACTGGAGCGGCATTCGTGATCCTCGGAATACTCAAATTAGGCAAATTTGTATGCATGTCCTAGCTCACTTCATGGGTGAATTCACTCATTATCGAATAGGTTGCATACTTCCCGCAAACCGTCCTTACTGGCGCTATCGGTGCAATTGGGGTTTCGCTCTTTATTCTCGGACTGGGCTTACCTTTCCCCCCGTCGGCAACCCCCCTCTCACTTTCGAATATCAGGGCCACGCTCTTCACCAAGTCCCACTTGAGCCTCCTGGCTGCGTCGTTCTTTCCCGCTTTCATTCTGTCAATCACCTTGCGATCCCGATATATCGAGCTCTGGAGCCGCGGCCTCGTCCGCTCACCATACTACATCCCGGCTTTCCTGCTCCTAATTCCGACGACGTTCTGGATTGCCGTCTGGTCGCTGAAAGTCTCACAAGAAGATCTGATCACTGCGGGATGGCTCTTCACCGTCGAGTCGACTTCTTCTTCGGCCGGGATCGTCGCCAGCTGGAACTACTGGACCCTGTTTAACTTTGTGAACTTTCCTCTTGTACTCAACCAGTTGTTCCGCCGCTGAAGTCTATTTAGCGACTGGTGCAATGGTGGTCGCTCAAGAGTGCAATCCAGAATATCGTACTCTTGGTTGTCGTCGGGTACGACGCCACATTGATACCCCGCAACGCGCAGCGCTAACATACCATAGAGTACTCAATCTGCCTATTTACGTCCCAAGTCTAGCATTCACTCTGGACATATCCTACGACATGAACCACGAGTTATTAGGTGTGTATGCCGGTCGCACATGGTTTTCCATCTCAAACCCCTCAATTTCAGGACAAGGCGCAGCCAATATATTTGCAGGGGTGATTGGCACCGTGCCCAATATCCTCGTAGGCCCTCCCACATCCGCTTGATATCTCGTTCTGACTCTGTATAGCAATACTCGTACTCGGTCTACTTTACACGCGCAATGGGCGGACGCTTCGAGCTTTCGCTTGTGATCCTGCTCACAGCCGCGCTGTTCTTCATCTCGGGCATGCTGCTCCCGCACGTACCCACCATCCTTGCCTCCGCGCTTGTGCTTTTCCTCGGGATGGAGCTCTTCCTCGAGGCGACGTGGGAGGCATCCAAGACGCTGGCGTCAATGGAGTACGTAGTCGTTGTGAGTACGACTGCCGCATGTACTCTCCTCGGCTTCGCGGAGGGCTTCGGCATTGGCATTGGTGCCGCTACGGTAGTGTACCTCATGTATGGGGCCATTGACTCGGTGAGAAGTCCTCATTCATCGTCTTCAAGCTGTACGTTTATGTTCGCCTTTGCTTCCACCAGCCGGCGCGGGTGACACGGTGGAACGAGTGGAATGAACTACAGCAGATAAGGAACCAGGGCGAGGACCATGTCGCGGTGCCTATGGGGAGGCGTTTGATCTATCCGCGGACCCACACCCCCCCTGTAATCACCCTCGATGGAGCCAGGGTCACTGCGGAGGTTAAGCTACGCGATTACACCGATGATTTGAAGCATATCAATGCACGTGTCGTCGTCCTCTCGGGGTACATATGTGCGTCCTGCTTCCCTTTCATCTCACATTGCATGAACTGATGGTTCTTAAATTATTTCTCAGTCTTCGCCTCGGTCCCCTCTATGGAGAAGGAGCTCCTAGATTCCATGGTCCCCGCCGCGTTCATAATCGTCGACCTCGCACGTGCGCATCGAATCGAGACGGCTTCCGCGCGCTGCCTGTCGCGTTGCGCGCGCGAACTCGAGCTCCGGGAGAGCAGGCTCGTCATCTGCGGCTTGTGCATGGGGAGCGGATTGCACGCGGACTTTGAGCGTGCAGAAATTACGTTGGGGTTTGACCTAGTACAGGTTGAAGCGAGTGCGGCTGGGATACCAACATTTGCGACGCGGGAGGCGTGCATGGTATGGTGCGAACGGCAGCACGAAAAATGCGTGGCACTGGGCAATGATTCCGAAGGTACCTGATTTTTTATTAATCAACATTCATAGTTAAACGGGCGACGCAGAGTTGGATTCCCAGGCGAAGGAAGGCGCATTCAAAACGTTCTGCCGGCTATTCAACTTTGAGCCTCCCGCCATACTTAATGCCCCCGAGGAAGAATCAGGCGCAGAAGAATCGGATATAGATCGATTCATCGACGCCGGCAGGCGGATTACAACCTACCTCCCCGGCCAGATAATCCGTCATCCAGGTGCGTGTATTGTTTTCTTCAATTTCAATAAGTTTAATTCATCTGGTGCAGTGGTCATATTCGTGCTCGAAGGCCAAATCAACTTGGTCGGTGCACCAGCTGCGCCGGTTGCAGGGAGCTCAATGCGGCCTTCGGTGCAGCGCCTGCTAATGATGGCGCCGGGGGCGACGGTGCGTGCCGTGCAGGCCCGTTTCTCGGGATTCTCTCTGTCCCAGCCACGCCGCAGCCGAGAGTTGAAGCCCGGAGACGTATTTGACTGCCGCACACAGGCAGATATCGCTGTTGTTAAGACACGTAGTGTCGTCGTGGAGGTGGAAGGCGAGCCACACATGGCTTGGGCTCACGGCAAATTAAATTAAATAAGGTCTGAGGCTCTGTTGTAGCATGTTTCGTGCGATCCTGCTCCGATAAATTATTGGTCGGCATACTGTAGGTACCGAACCTTACTCTGAACTAGTGCTGTCCATTAATATGATACGCCATAATATATTATTAATATATTCTTAATACTACGGATATGATATGGCCTTGGGGCGAAAAAATATATACTAATACGGAAGAATACGATATATGGATGTATATGATATGCAAGACCCGTATCTTGCATATTTTGTTCATATTATGGATGCCCAAACACTGCTCTGTAGCTGGTGCTGAAATTTGTCTGCCATCTTTCTCCTGCCTGACCAGCACATTTGAATAGATGGTCACGTAACTAGAACAAGAGCTTGATTTATCCACTGATTGATGGTTAGCCGCAGCTTTCAACCAGTGTGGGGTGGTTGAATTCTAGAGGATCTTATATTTCCCCATCTGTACACCTCAGTTCATACAGAGGACCAACAGACTGTGGTAGGCTCATCAAGGGTAACCCACGACCTCTCCATGGAGGGGGGAAAACGGGTGGTCAAAGCGTATTAAAAATATATTTTGAGTATATCATAATACGGGATAATATGGCATAATACAATACGAGGATAATACATATGAATACAATATAGTGCCAGGATCCATAATATGATAACAATATAATATCATATGCAAAATTTCATATTAATATCATATGTGAACAGCACTACTCTGAACCAGTTAACCCGTGGGGTAATTGAGGGCACCGTTGAGTTTCACTGACTGTGGAGAAAAAATAATTTATTCTGAAGGTTCGAACTTGCACCCAAATCAGCTACTGTCCTAAGTTATAGGGGAGCAACGGTCACGGCCACGGGCCGCCCATTGCGTTGCCTTTTTTCGGGTGGTCACGGTCACGATGAGGTTGGGTTACCTTGAAAAATTGTGACAAGACGGGAAAAAAACATGATTTTTTCTCCAGAACTGCTGAAGAAGCTCTGATTACTCCAGTAGTTTCGTGGAACAGATTATCCACAAGACAATTCCGAAATTCAACTTGGGTTCCCTTACCAAAAAGACTTCATGGTTGCTTCTTCAGGCAACGGTCACGCTCACGGTGATGCCTGTTGCCTCAAAAAATGGCAACGCCTCTGTCACGGTCCTCGGGGCGTTGCTCCCCTACAACTTGGTACAGTATCTCATTCCATGAGCGCTTACAACCAGTATCTGTACCCAAAATTCTGAGCCCGACCCTGGGCCCTCATGAGATGATACAAATCAAGCAGGCCTCCGGCACGTGTTTGATGTGGTGGTGGTAAGTTTCAAGGTACTTTGGGGCGACGGACAACAAATATCCCTTGCACGTGACCGCGATAAATTACATATTAATTTATATCCCTATTTCTTCCCCAACCCTAACGCACTGCATTTTTGGCAGCTTCTGGACGCACGTGACGTCCAGATTTACTGGGTTTGGTGGGCAAGGCTTTGCCTACGCCGAGGTGCCTGGACGGATCTCGCCGAATCTGGACGAAGCTGCCAAAATGCAGTGACGTGCAGGGAGCGAGATCGAGATTGATATTGATCGAGGGCGTGCAGATGCGCAAGAGCGAGGGTACGCGGATCACGGGTCAGTGGTCCGAACATCCGATGGCAGCAGGACGGGTGTGAGCGTTGTTTAAGTTTCGCACGGCGGACAATCAATTGTCATTTGCCGTGAGAGTTTCTCCTGTCATCGAAGTGTCACTTGAACTGTCATTTTCCTGAATCCGGTCGCTTACCCCTTTAGTCGAGCTCTCGGACATTTCTGCGGCCACGATGTAGCCACGCGTTTGTCTTCGTATTTTGTTTTCGTGAAAAATAAACAAAGGTCGCGTAGAAATCCCTACAAAAGAACAATAACTCCGCCCGGTGCCATCATGCCGTGATAGCCCGGCGGTTCTCTGCCATCAATACATCATTATCGGCATCTCCCTGCTGCAATTCAGTTTTTCTATCTACCCACTGAGGTTGGAACCAGTTTGTGAACCCCAACAGATACCTCAGGTCACCTCTGAGATATCCTTGGCCACATTTCACCTCAGCATGTTTATTCCCAAGTTTACACCTATTTTCAGCTAGAATTTCAGCATTATCCCCAGGAATTTCGATATAGAACTTAGCTTGCGCAGATCAACTACCCAGTGAGACCCTCTGAATCACCAGGATAATTCCAGCTACATCATGCATGGTGTGGAGCTTTGAAATATGTCTTTGGTGCTTATACTCCAGTTTATTGATGTTCCAAGCTTATCCCGAGTTTTATCAATCATCTAGCGGGTCAAAATGTGCCTCAATCTTTTTCAGGTTATGTGCTCCAAGAGTTTGCAAAAGACCCAAGGAAAATGGATGGATATTGACCGGAATTCTAGCCCGAGCCATCAAAACCACTGTTTGCAGTGCAAAATTTGTTGCACTGTTCTTTGTAAGGAGCCGAGTTTCATGGGACATGAATGAAATATTTTGAAGGTTTAGCAATGTGGTCTTCAGACAAAACTGGGGCCAAATTTGAATAGAAATGCGACCTACGGATGATTTCAACACACGGTCACAAGATGTCACAGTGATCTGCCCCCCTCAGATGGTCACACTTTCACATCCTACGGCCGTTCCACCTTGTTTCTGACCCCAATCTTCTTCCTAGAATGGTTCAATAGGCCATGGAAGCATCTGTTACATACCCCGTAAAGATTGGTTGGCTACAAACCACAGGAGATCGATTTGTTTACTGCAATCACTGGTTTTGGTGGCTCGGGTCAGTATCTTGCTCACTTTTCGCTGAAGCCGTTTTGATATCCTGGGAATAAACACTCATCGGTTCAATTTGGGTTACTTCCGAAGTCAATTGTAACAGAAATGAGCTCAAGCAAATGCATTTGGCACCACAAAGCTAATTATAGCAGCGCGCGGGCCGTAAATATACCTGATGCGCTGATGTCCGGCATGTATCTATTTTTCCCGCGGCTACGGGAGGTTTTCGAGTAATAATTACCACAATCTCCATTGCATTGAAAACAGAATATAAAGGCGACCGCGTGGCTGCATCGTGGCCGCGGAAATGTCCGAGAGCTCGACTTAAGGGGTAAGTGGCCGGATTTAGGAAAATGACAGTTCAAGTGACACTTCGATGACAGCATAAACTCTCACGGAAAGTGACAGTTGATTGTCCGCCGTACGCATCAGGCGTCGGCGGCTTCAGGCGTTAACTGGGGACGAACACGAAAGCAAGGAAGCGGGCGATGGGTGATGGCAGAACAAACTTTTATCACACTCTCGCCCCCTCAACTCAGTAAGACGGCTGAAACCCACAATTTTAGGCAGAAAGTGGACCTCCACGGCAGAGCAAGATGCAAGGGGGAGTATCAAAACCTACATATGGTCAGAAGGCACTTAAGCCGATTCATTGCAGAGCCATTCGGACCAAAAGCCATCTGTTTGCGCACAGCAAAAAAGCCATCAGATAGCGTGAATGGCTTGTGCGCAACCAGATTAATGTACCGAGTTTCCGCACAGTTGCGCCACAAACCCAACAAATGCCGCCAGACTCGAGGAAATCCGGCGGAATGACACATTTATTCTGAGCTCAGTCAGCACTTTCTCAGCGACAATCTGTCAAGCGTGTCAAGCATGTCAATTGCAAGCGGATGAATTTGTTTTATGGTGCATTGCGTTTTTTTTTTCGTTTTCTGTTTTGTTTTGTTTCTTCTGTTCCCCAAATCCCGTCTGCATCTGCCGACATATTCCCATCTCAGCTTCCGTAGAAAAAGGCAAGTGTAGATAACATTGACAAAGTGAACAAATGCTAGCTATCCATTGTCCCAATTAACCCATGTTTAAGAAAACCGCGGAGCGAGAGTGGTACTCGTGGAAAGTGTCACAAAGAGAGTGCAACTAAGCGAAAGAATGTCCAAACGAGAGTTTCAATGTCTATATTCGTTTTGGTCGTCCACCCCTCAAGCCTGATAGACGAAGCAGTTATCGATAAAGGCCCAGGCAGGCGCGGGGCTGCCGACGAATGCGAGCACATCGCTGCCCGTGCCGGTTGCCGTCGCCTGCACGAATTGCCAATCGCTGAATCCGTTGAAGCTTCCCACAGTGGCGCCATTCCATTGAATATCAACATTGGCAGATGCCTCAACCTCCGAGCCCGAGAACGCTGTGTTCATGAAACACTGGATGGAATACGAGACGCCGGCCTTGGTCACGAGTGGGGCAGCGGGCGAGAGTGTACCCAGCAGAGCATCGTCGCCGAACGCGGCACCGAGCAGACCGACGCCGTGCCCAACATACGCGTAGGGAGGGAAGAAGAAGATCGTCGCGTCCTGGTCACCGCCGCCGGGAGAGGTGCCAGTCCAGGTCGCATCCGACGTGGTGAAGCAGAAGTCGTCGCACGCAGTGTAGCCCTCAAAGCCACCATCGGGGAGAACCGAGACACGTTGGTAGCCGCGGGAGTAGGTGACGACGAGGTCGCCCTGGCCGGTGTTAACAGCCGTGGACTCATCAGAAACAAGATAGTACTGCCGGCCGATGAGACGACAGAGGCGGAGCATAAAGCATAAAACCACATACCATGGCGCAGGTGTATGTGGTAGGGACGCCGTCGACGACTGCACGCCAGATGTTGAAGAAGGCGCATCCACCACCTACAGAGTCGATTCCACGACCATTGCAAAGCTGCGCGCACGCGTTCACATCGTACTTGTCGATGAAGGCAAAGCCCATATACTAGATGGTTGTTGGTCAGCATTGCTGTCAGAAAACAAAAGAAGGGCGTAGGATAACGAAATTGCCGTCCGGAAGTTATCTCGCAAACTCCGAGGTGCGGAAGATAAAAATACGGACGAATGTCAGAAAGTTCCAAAAAAATAAAATAAAATGGGCTATGAAGGCAACGGCATCAAAGCAAAGAAAGAATAGTAGTACTCACGCCGGGAGCGTTATTAGCGCCGCCAGTAGGGCCGAAGACAAGTGAATAGCCATCCGGATCCGCGGGGTCAAGCAGGCTCTGGAGACCCCAGCCGCTGCTTTGGGTAATGAAGGTGAGGGGTACGGTGTTGTTGTCGACCTGCAGGGGACGTGAGACTAGTCCACACGGGACAGAATATGGCCACTTGCCTGCGGGTACGACGCCTGGCCACCAAAGTTGGTCTTCTCAGAGGCGTCGTGGATATCCGCGTAGGCGACACACTTGAGGTTCGATTCCTCGCTGAAGACAAAGTCGAGGAGATAGTTGTTGAACTCGTAGTACAGGTTGACAAACACTAGATTGACGTTGTCGATGTCAGCGACTTCAAGTCGTATCAGACACGAGGTTGACATACCACAGCCATCAATAGTCGCTGCCCATGCCAAGCAAGCATCAACGTTGTATGTCGAGTTTGGAACGAGTGTGTACGTGAGATAAGCGGTGCCTTCAATTGATGCGTCGTGCTGGTTAGCGGGCAGACCCTCAAAGATCTCCTCAAAGCCCGACTGGCGCCTGTCAAAGCGGCCGAAGTAATGGCGGGGCCGACGACGGTGGGCGCTACTGGAGCCGGTGACATCCGCAACGGTAGAGCTCGTCAAGGCCCCATCGATTGCGGTGACTTGGGTCGGGGGAATATCCGCATCTGGCGCCTCGTCGTCCGGGGCACCCGCTTTTTGATTCACTTGGCCGACCGTCTGAGCGATGAGATCAGCGTCGGTCGTCGGCCCATCGGACGACTGCGTTATCGATTGATTGAAAGCGCCTTGCTGTCCTGGCGGGACGATATCGCTCGCCGCTATGATGGATATAGTCAATAAGGTCAGGGATATAGGCACGGGCAACTCACCACTTGTGACGAGACTTATGACGAGTGCAGTAAGTGCAAGAAGGCGCGAGGACGATAGCATCCCGAAGTGAGCCAAGGCCAGGTGATGAGGCCCGGGGTTGCTTGACGTTTCTTATACATGCGCGCTCAAGAACCGGGCGTCACGGACGAACGTTTTGTGGAAGGAAAGCAAGAATGTTGTAATCTTCCAACTGTCTAAATATGCCAATTGTCAAGAGACTGATGTTCCAGAGCATAGCAGCCGTAGCGATCGCCATCCGTACGTGAGAAAAAGAAGCCAAACCAAAATAGGCATCAAGGGGCCGTGCCTAGCCCTGTCAAGATCTCTATAATAACCGTAAACTTGAAGCTGATGTGGTCCGTTCTTTTCCGCCTTAACCTCCTCAACACCCTTAGCCCAACTAAGCCCGGAACTAAGCCCGGCCGCTTAAGCCACAGCGCGCATAAGTAAGTAGGCTTCATTCCTTGCCAAGTGAACCAGATATAGTCATTGTGGACGAAGCAGAGCCCGCTCCGTCGCGGTTAACGTGCCAGTTCGTAGTCGGATCCGGTATGAAAGGAATTGAATCATTAATAGATAACTTATCTATGTCACAATTCGACATACTAAGTCCGGTACCTGCCTGTACCTGCCTTCGCGGCGCCTTAAGAGCTCGCTGCTGACAGCCAATCAACGCAGCTGTATGTGGTGCTCGGTAAATCTTCCAAGCAGGTCAAATGCAACTGGGGACTCGTTCGCCGCGGCTGATACCTTCGAGGATTTCAGGCAAGATTTCGGGGATCCCAAGACGGCGTACACAACTGTTCGGAGTGCGGTGAAGAATAAGTTGGACGAGATAGGATATTTAAGTCGAATACTAATACATGACAGGGAGATGCTGGTCGTCAGCTTGGAAAGATGGATGGATGCAATGACAACGATCATCTAATATTAGGGCGTTACAACGTCACATTTATGTAAGTGCAGTATGATCGGACAATTCCGATTTCACCACAATGCATCCAAGTTGAGCTGCTCGTGTTCATTACCTATCACCAAATATAGTGAAATTCCATGGTATTCTCAAGTTTTTTTTTTCCCGTTTCTTCGGATAAAAATCATCAGATGGGACGGGACAACAACGGAAGAATCGATTCAATGAAGGGTATACTGTGCTATTTCGACCGGGACCAACGAGAAGCGGCCACTCGACCGAATTAGAACAGTCACAGTGACACTTCAAATCATGGGCAGCACATGAGCGGCTGATGGCTTGCGAAGCATGTTGATATCCGATACCTCTTGCCGGTGGTTCACAGGCACTAACATCGAAGTGACATGAAGGTAATTTAAACAAAAAGGATTTGAGAGCACAGCGGACAATGGCATGCATACAGAGCATAAGGAACTCACCAAATAAATTGATTTTTGTGAGGTACAATTCGGTTACACTGTTTAATTTCCTCTTCCTGAGTGGCTCGATTCATTTGAAACCAGGGAGTTTTTAAAGTGCACGGAACATCTGTTGCAGCTACAGATAAGGATGACTGAATTGAATGCTTTTTTCTTGAAGGCCGATTACATCCACAAGATCATGTGAACACATTCTGAAATTTGAATATTCTGGCAGTCTGATAAATTGTAGATAATCTTCGGCATAAGCTAATCACATCATTTGTGACCTGGATCTTGAAAGCAGGGGAGGATGCATGAATGAAATAAAAAGCGTTGAGATTTCACGATTTTTTGACTGCAAATACACTCTAATGGCTAGGGACGCGAAATTGGTTTTCACTCGCTCGGTGTCTTTGCTACATGCCCAACTCTTCAACCACTGGCCTACTGAGCCAATGATCGCTTCACCGTATGCCCTCGTGTTGATCATGAGACGACGGTGGGATGTATTCCTGTTTTGAGCTCAGATGTCTGATCAGAGTAAAAGCTTTGTACATAACCACGGAGTGAGCGCATTAATATTGTTACATGTCGCGCCGCCTGAACACCACACAATCAGGATGACATCCATCTTCTGTGATTGTCCAAATTTATTTCGATTTTTTGAGCCCTACCTGACGAATCAGGCTGGGACGTCACATTCTTGTCATATAATCTTGAATAGTGAGCCTGGACTAAAAGAAAATGAGAAAAATGCCTCTCACTGCCAAAACAGCGAAGATGCAGGGAAAATTCAATGTCCGATGATTATGGAACAAGACTTTACTCTGATCGGACCCCACACTCGATAACAGACTAACAGACTTCGAGGTACGAGGTCAGTAATCTAGGACGCGGGGCTGAAGAGAAATCAGTCAAAACTCCTGAGATGGAAGGTGGATATGAGCTTAAACAGCGGGGACAGAGGTCTGAGGGCCGGGGTCTGCGGTCAGGGTTGGGTTGCGCACTGCGGGTGGAAAGGACTTGAAGAAAAGCATGCGCTGGGGGACGATAATACTCACAGCTTGGTCGATGTCCTTCATGGCCTTGCCTGCGGGGAGATGCGGCTTGCCAACGACTGGCTTGAGGACAGGAATTACATCTGAACAGTCAATCATGGTCTTCGTGTTCTGTCCGATAAGTGCCATCTTTGCCATCACAGCCCTGAACGACTGCAGCTTCGCCTGGTTGGCTGGGGAACATCCTGGGCCGGATGCTCTGTGGACAGGAGGGATACTCAATAGCGAAGGACTCCATTCGCAGGCGGTGCGAGAGTCTGAGTGAGAAATTAGTGTCGAGCATGTCAGCCTCAGGAATACGGACCGCGAGCGAGCTGCGAAATGATGTTAATGAATGTGAGAGAATTACGGTGAATGGGAATACTTTGGAGTCAGTCTCGCGACGGATCATTCCCTCGAGGGGGAGAGGACCTGGCCGGGGCGGTGCCGCCGTTGAAGCCATGGAATTGATGATTAGTTGACAACATCAGCAGGCATATGGGGGACGAGCATACCGCGAAGCTGCGTTTCAATGAAGAGCCTGGTTGGGTGGCGTTCCCGAGGAAATCTTTTGGGGATTTTTAAGCACACTGAGTATCAAAGATTCCGGGAGTGGAGTCGAACGGTGTGCTGATTGTCTGATAAGTATACACAGAGTTTCAATTACCCATAAATCTGCAAATGAATCAGAGAATGCTCGATATGTAGGAAACTCGATCTCACCGTAGGGTCAACATGGTCGGCAGCCGCGATGGTCTGTCTTTGGTGCTTCAAGCTTAAATCCAATCATGAATAGTACGAAAGGAGGACATACGAGGAGCATGCACCACTAGACTAGATGATGAGTGCCAAGAAGAAACTGACTTGGCCACAACCGACCTCTGCCGGCGAAAAGCCAACCTCAGCGAATCGCGCGAGGACCGTTGTGATAGTATCTGTTATAACCTCAGATAATGGAATGTAGAACACTCGACACTAAAGACCTACCGAACGGCTCGGGGCTAAACGATGGGAGACGCGGCCGTGGAAACAGGACGGCCGAGGGAATTGCAGGCGGGGAGCTCCGGGGCAATTTGAAACATCAACGGCTCCAGCGAACTGTATGAGATCCCCGGGAGTGATATTGTGCCGGGCGAGGAAGGGAGTCTGTACGACAATATACTATTCTGGGATATCAACAGGAGCGAGCACTGTACCTGCAGGTCGCTGATGTCGTAGGGAAAGCCGTTTCCTGTTAGAAGTGTAAGCCACCTTGAACACAGGAATCAGATGCGCGTACAATAAGATCGAACGTGATGACGGAGCCATCAGCTCCTCTGTGAGCGTGATCAAAATCCTTCTTCTTTCATGTTCACCAAACAAACCCTGTGAAGTATATGAGGTTGAAGGAAAATCCATTGCGAAGCGGAATCCAGTACCTTTAGAAGGAGAGAATCCAATAACATCGTGGAACGTAAGCCGCAGAGATTCGTGCACCTAGTGTTTTGGTGAGCTGTTTCCTTTATTTCGCATCAGAGCAACTAACCTCTTCGCCGCACTCTCCGCCGTCGAGGAGATTTGCTTGAAGGTCGTCAAGCAAGGGGAACAGAGCACAGCAAGCTGCGTCGGCGGTAACCTGGCCAGTGGAGCAAGTGACCCGTGGAGTGACGACACCTAGTATATCAAATTCAGCATCTCCGTGCGATGGAGAACATCTTCCTACCGCTTGCGATACGGACGGCGGCAAGAGCCAGGAGGACAGTCGACAAGAATGTCATCTCACAGACGCGGATGGGGAGGGCAGAGGGGCGGAGGGGCTCGCTGAGTTTTAGACCCATTCTGGAGAACCTTTATGCTTTCTTTAATACGACCCGACATAGTGAACCGTTCATTGAACCGTTCACTGGCCAAAGGACGACAAGGTATTTGGAACTTCCAACGTTACGGGGAGAGCATGTTGACCGGTTCCGGTACCGGTAAATGTCGACGGTGCTGATGAGTCGGTGAGAGGGACGAGACCATAGAGCGGGCTTCAGCGGTTTGATGGTTCAAAAATAGGAGTGTCATGGGAAGATGGTCGTGGATAGCAGATTTGAGGGCGTCCTCGTGAGAATTAGACTCATCTTCCAGCTTCTGACGGAAACGAGTGGGAAAACAATACAGATGGTGATTCTGCGTAACATTAGAGCGGGCAAATGCGATTTAAGCAAGTATCGTCATTCCAGGAGGTGCATCTGTTCTTCAACACGAGCGCCGCATGTACAATCAGCGCATCGTATGCAGCAAGGTATTCATCTGGCCTACTAATGCCCTAGGGTTCGCCAAGCGGTTACCGAATCCCGGCAGCTATCGGGTACAGTTTTGCTGGGGATTTCGATTCTATCACAAGTCAGTGATTGTTGCCTCACGAAGCTAGAAACGCTTCCGAAGTACCTTGATTTGAACCCATGAGCAGGGAGTCAAACAGCGAGCACGCCCAACAGCCGAGTCTTCGTGTGCGAACGCCGGGTGCGTCCCGGACCATCAAGTCGCGTTCAGGGGTACTTATGTCGAAAAACGAACCGGACCTTCCACTAGTACGAATGTGCTGGACAATTCCTGTATTTGTGATTTGGTTCTGTGGCAGCAGTATCGTCGATAACTGCCGTGCAAACACTTGTGGCCTCCGCTAAGCTGTCTGAGGTCAATGAGACTTGTCCCGACTGCCGCGACATTTCATGGGTTGAATTCTGACAAGGATGTTGAGGCTGGGCGGTATCTTGTGTGAGTGGTCATGTGTTGCAGCAAGCGAAGGACTTCGATGATCCACAATAAGAGTAGTCCAGCCAAGACCAAGGCCAGTGCTGGCAAGTGAGTCCCCTCAAGGGCGTGTTCCTACAGAGAAGCAGAAGCCGTCGCCACAGAGAGACCTGGAGCAAGGCAACTCGGGGTGGTGTATGTGCATGCGGGCATCCGGGCTGTTGGCTGGGATGTGTGCTCTCAAATCGTGGAAGAAATATGAAGAGATATGCACCCATTGATCATCCTCCGCTTCCGCGTCTACCCATCCACCACGGTCCACGGGCATCGTCCCAAAGCTCGCACCTCATTCCGCCTGCCCGACGACGCTCTCGCGCCGGAAGGATCACAGACTCGGAGTTGCTGCCTTGAGGTTTTGTCCGATCTCTCAGCGGATCCGGGGCTAGGGCGTTCAAGTGACTGCATGCGTTCTGCGGGAAGAATATCGAAGACGGTAATGAGAGGAAGAAGGGAAGACGGCGGATCAACCGGCCCGACTTGGTGCCTCAGCGTGCCGCATCGCCACGTTGCATGGTTCTCTTCTTTCCCGCCAGGGCCATCGCAGCTGCCTCGACCCTCGATCCCCCTGAACTATCCGGCGAATACTACTAATGAAACTTATCCGGTTTGATGCAACGCGTTCAGGATCCTGCGGCTCGTGCACACCGGTCCGAGTCGATATCTGCAAGTTCATCTCGGACTCCTCTCTCTCGACGCATCGCTCCATAATAAGGCCCACTTTCCCTTATTTTGCCTCTTGCATAGCCACCTCTCGCATCTCTCTGCTCTCCCGCCATCGCAGCTCGTTCGACTCTGAATCCATTCTGCGTGAAACCTTCTTTCTTGCGAATGCTACTAGTAATACTTGTCCACGATCATTCAAATTGGCATTCACGATGCTGCATGAGCACGCGTACGGGTCGACATCTGCAGAGGACCATGTCCTTTCTGTTCATCTCACGCTCCCTCTCGAGACGTATCGCCGATGACCCTTCATTTAGCCTCGTTCTTCTCAGCTCCGGCTCTCAGCCATGCATCAAATCCAACATCTCGTATGTCTCCCTCTATTTCTCTCCGTGCCTTGGTTTCTCTGCGGGCTTTGGTTGCTATCACCCACGCCGATGCACTTCTCGAAAGACTGATACAGGATTCTATTTCATTTTTTTTTCCCTGAGTGGGTCTCCGGGCGCGTGCACGATAATCTTCCATATTAGACTCGCCCTCTGATTCTTAAATTTCTCCCATCACCTACGATCTCGCATCTAAGAATCCCCCTTGCGCCCGCGGGTGTACTTTGTCGCCACGGCGGTGCTGTATCTACACTGAGTCCGAAAAAGTATTGGATCACGTGGATTTAAGAAAAGATTAAGATCGTGCTCAATGCTCAACGTTTTTTGATTGGGTCTTTTATGCTCAAATGGCAGTAGAAGGGATGTAGTGTACACGTATAAAATATCAAACATATACACGAAGAACTTGGTGTTGTATGTGGGATTGAAAATGACAGGTGATCCAATTATTAATCTGTTTTTGATCGACTGGGAGAATTTGAGTCAGAAAAACCCCCAAGGGTCGAAATAAAATGGAACAAATTCACAGAATGTTAAAAGTGAGTCACCCCACCCCTTCCCTTCAACATTTTTCCCACTCGACATGACAGACTGTCGTATAATCTGTCAATAAACTCCTGATCGATGTTTTCCCACGTCTCCTTTAATGCAAGCCAAAGCTCCTCCTGATTCTTCGGAAATTGGTCGCTATCACGTACCATACACTTGGGAGGATCCCAGAGATGCTCAATAATGCTCCCATGGGGTGAATTGGGCCACCAGGGATGCACATCAACGCCTTTGGGGTCAGGCCAACCCTTTGCATGGTTGAACTGATGCTTTGAACTGCCTTGAATCGCCATCCTAGAAGAAAACAATGGTCTAACAATACAGATTATGGTGGTCGACGATGCCGAGAAGGTATTTGGAGAGATAACGGCATAAATGAAACAGTCCATGATGCCCTCGATGCGAATGAAGTTTTTCAACACGCGCCTGGTGACACACCTCCAGATTTTTATGCTCCCCTCGCTATACTTGACGATATTTCTGGTGGATATGGGGTTATTTAGGTCCCCTTTACTCCTCCAACACCACTCCTAGCCATCAGAATGAAAAATATTGAAATGAGAATCATCGGAAAATATTACTGTCTGCCAATCCTCTTCTCTCCGATAACAATGGTGTTCCACATCGTCATTTCGTTTTCCCCGGTGACCAGCGATGGATGGATATCCAGATTGACACACATAGTACTTGAGAATATGTTTTCTGAGGGAATTTCAGATAGTATCTACTTGTACACAGGGGGAAAACTCCGTCTGTAGGTCTGATGCGCACCTGGGATGGCCCAAAGAAAGCCTCTGTAACGCTGTGCAGAAATCCCTCTTGTTCCATTTGAGATGCAAATTCCCCTTTGGTGCTTTGAAGTTGCAATCAGGAGTTGGAACATACTGCGCGTCCATTCTAGATACCGTGGAGGGTGCAATGTTGTCTTATTCTGCAATCCGCCAGTTTGACATCTCCACGCCTTTTAGTGCAATTATAGTGGCCTTCTGAGTATCAGAAGTGTTGAAACTATTGAAGAGGTAGGTGTATGTCCAGTTATAAGGCAGTGCAGTGCGGTGTTGTCGTGATTTGAGAGGAAAAACTTGAGGCTTTCCAAATGCGGAAAAAGAATTGGATCACATGTGCGCGTGTTTATGTTATTTCTCTCTAATGGCAGCGCATTTGATCCCAAATTTTTACTGGTAAATAGGATGCTTTGGGGTGTCCCTAATGCAGTATAAATTTTCCTCAATACATTTGTCTTTGTGGTATAGGAGAGCCCCCAAAAATTTAAAGGAGGTGATCCAATACTTTTTCGGACTCAGTGTATGTGTGTATCTATCCTGGTCATCGTTCTTGTCTTTATTCATTCATTGCTGCATACCCTCCTCCTTTTTCGTACCGCATGCACACTCTCCCTCCTTTTTCACCCCGCCAACATTACATTCCCACATTCCCTCTTTCCGAACTGCGAAGCTAATGCCCAGGATCCTTCTGCCTTCTGCCTCCTGCCGTCTGCCGTCTGCCTTGTCCTCCTCCTAGGCCCATCCACTGGCCTACGAAATCAGGATTAGGTTTCTCGGTAGTTGTACTGAGGTATATCTGCAGCTGTACATCCCCGCTGGTAAAATTTGCCCTGTGCATGGGGCAAAAAAGCGCACTCAGGGATTGGCGTAACGTTACGAATATGGCCGAGGATATCTGGCCGTGTACGGAGGCATTTATTGCGGCCAAATGCGAGGGCGAATTTGACTGTGAGCCCTTGCATTTTTGTGTTCGTGATTTTGAATGCATTATTCAGAAACGCGATACGTGATACAACAACCTGCTGATGACTCTACGAGTACCGGTCGCAGTCGGAATACCACATGCGTCACAAGTTCATTAATTCGCATCCGTCCGTTATCAGCCGTGGATTTTCTCAGCCTCAAATCGCTCGTTGCGTCGGCGCATCGGACAGTCATCCACTTGCCACGAGGAATCGCGAATTAGAAAATGGTTTCCGTTATTCTGACTGCCTACGTGCGACTAGAACTTCCTTCCCATGTCGGGCAACATAGTGTGCTCTCCTGGCGAGGCGCATCTCCATACAAGAAGGCCAAAGTCATCAAGATGAACTGTGGATGCACAAGCTCTCCCGCTGAAGCGCAGGATGAACGTCACAGCAATTGCGGACTTGCCTCCACCCAGTTTGCCATTTAGATTATGAAGCTCGAGAAGGTCCATTATACAATTCTTGCGGTTACTTTTAAAATTTGAACACTCACAACGATCAATCCTTTCAGGCATCCAACTTGCTTTTGAGAAGTATGCAGTTTATTTGCAGCCCGTTATCTGCGGCGCATCTTCTCATCACTCTAAGATCGACAGTATACATATGTACCAATTTACCCACTTGAGCGCGACCAAAACGCACTGCAACGTCCGAATATCACTATTTGCCTTTCTTCTTCTTCTTTCCCTTCCCCCCTTTCGCACCGCCGGCGGTGTTATTCTTCCCGTCAGCTTTCGCATCAACAGCAGCCGGAGCTTCGTCGGCTGCATCCTCGTCGTTACCTGCTGGCACCGCAGCATCATTCTCGGGATCGGGCTGAGGTTCGGGAATCTCAGCATCGGGTTGCGGATCCTCGAAAGCCGACGTCGGCGCTGCGGGTTGCGAAGGCGGCTCGGGGATCACAGGCGTGTCGAGGTCCACGTCCCACGGGCTGCTTTGCTGCACGGGCGCACTCTCGGGATCGGGCTGAGGTTCGGGAATCTCAGCATCGGGGTGCGGATCCTCGAAAGCCGACGTCGGCGCTGCGGGTTGCGAAGGAGGCTCGGGGATCACAGGCGTATCGAGGTCCAGGTCCCACGGGCTGCTTTGCTGCACGGGCGCACTATCGGGATCGGGCTGAGGTTCGGGATCCTCAGCATTGGGGTGCGGATCCTCGAAAGCCGGCGTCGGCGCTGCGGGTTGCGAAGGCGGCTCGGGGATCACAGGTGTGTCGAGGTCCAGGTCCCACGGGCTGCTTTGCTGCACGGGCGCACTATCGGGATCGGGCTGAGGTTCGGGATCCTCAGCATTGGGGTGCGGATCCTCGAAAGCCGGCGTCGGCGCTGCGGGTTGCGAAGGCGGCTCGGGATCACAGGTGTGTCGAGGTCCAGGTCCCACGGGTTGCTTTGCTGCACGGGCGCAAGGGCAGATACCGGCTCGGGCTCGGACTCATGCGTCTCCGTGGCCCCGGTACCAGCACCGGGGCTCGTTGTACTCTCTAAACCAACACCGAGACCAGCGCCAGCCGCGTTCCGATCGAGGTCGAACCGCACGCACGGCGCTGGCACCACGGGGATGTGCTCTTCTGAATTGTGCTCTTTATCCTTCATATTCTTCGCGTCCTGCCGCACCTCTACTTTCTGGTTCCCATTGGCGTCTGCGCCCGCGCCGCCCGGCTCATAAACCCACCACGCCACCACCGGCCGGACGGTATCGTTCCGTCCCGTCGCGCTCAGCTCCGTATCGCGACTGGAGGAAAAGCCGGTCCCCACCAACCCCGCTAGGGCCGTGTACGTACGCTCACGCGTCGTCGCGGTACCGTTCACGCCGGCACTGGCGTTGCAAGACAGTTTGGTCTTAATTTTGAGGGAAAGCTCGAGGACGACGGAGGCATACGCGGGCGGGACATCCGCGAGCGCGATAACGATGGTTGGCGCAGGCGGCGCCACGGAGTCGACATCGAGATCAAATTGCAGTGCCTTCTTCCCCTTCGCTTTCCCACCCTTGGGCTTTGGTTTTGGCTTGGGTTTCGCTGGCGCCGGGGCAAGGTGGGTGTACGTCGACCAAAATTGGGTGGCAGTGAGCGTCTCGGGTTCGTCTGCAGCGGCACCCTGCAGGAGTGAATAAGTGGGATGAGAGTCAGTTTGTGGTCTGAGGGTTTGGGTGGAGGTGTGAAGAGCAGGGCACCTACCGCATTGAGTTCCGGCCCCAACCATGTTCCCTCCACTGAAAACGCACAAAACGCGGTGATCCACCCCGACAGCTTCCCCGCATTTTTACTTCCGCCCATACTCCCGTTGGACTCTTCCTTCCCGACTACAACCCCGCCCCAGAACTCCCGGTTCTCCACACGCTCTGGGTCGTCGAACGCGCCGACGAAGCCCGCCAGGACGGGGTGCAGCAGGTGGTACCACGCAACCGCGGGCAATCCGAAGTCCTTGCACCGCAACTTCAAGCGGTCCAGCCGGGCCAGGAGCATTTCCCAGTCGGCACGCTCGCCTTCGAGGGTTACACGCGGGATGCCGTACGATGCAGCGAGGGTGTAGTCGACCTCTCCGCCAGAGCGCGTTTGAGTTGCGGTGGGTGACGAGGACGAACATGAGCCTGATAGGACGAGCAGACAGCTGACCGTCGTATCGGTCAGCGTCGTCGTCGAGAAATTAGGGATAAGCCAGTCGCGTAAGTCAGCATCAGGGATGATTTTTGGCAGCAGTCGCATCATCCGCCGGGAGAGCCTTGTCAGGTTTGGCTGCGCTGTGTCCGATTCGACGGAGATTTCTAGGGCGAAACTAGAGATTTTTCCAGAAGCGTTATCAAAGAAGCTGCAGGAGTTGCCCTCGGCTGTGGCGTAGAAGCTGAACTGCGAGACGACTGCCAGCCAGACATCATCGGGGCGAATCACCAGCGCGTGGTGGTTCGTGTGCGCGCACAGCACAGTGTCGACGAAGCCATTTCCGGGTGCGGGTGCGATTTTGAAGTCCGTGTTATCTGGGCCTGGGCGTCCGCCGATGCAGCATCGGGCGATGCGCGCCTTGGCACCGACATTAGCGGAGCATGACGCGGCAGAGAGGAGTTTGGCAGCGGTTACGGGCGCGACGTCGCCCGATGCTGCGGGATGAGCGTCGTGTGCGCCGGTGCGTGCGGCCGGGGCGAAGGTTACGGGCATGAGGCGCGACAAGCTGCACACGTCCCAAGCTCACTTTATAGGTCTCCGCACGTGTTGTGATAGTCGACGCAGATCAATCATCCGACGTTCCTATCTCCAATCCCTCTGCCCCGACCCTCCTGGGAACGATAAACTTGGTTGAGGTCGGGGCAACCTCCAACATCCCTCACACCATGGATATGGATCATCTGGGATTATTGGGCCACTGGCAGAGCATGGAGGAAGTACGGTCAGGGTGAAAGACGCGAGCCTTCAACCAGAAAGACAGGGCATCAGAATTTGCCGTAAACATTTGGCTTCTGTTGCCTTCGACCGAATTAGTAGCCGACGGGTCGACGGGCCGTGACCAGCGCTTGGTAAGATTTTCCTACGGGTCGGGTACGGAACGGGTAGACCCGTATACGTCCGTGTACGGGTTCGTCAAGTGTTTTATCGCATAGTCCAGCCCACCAACTCTGTTCTGACTCTGGCCCCACATCAACTTGGAGTTAAGATTCTATTTTATTCAAAAGTTTATTTGCACGGCAGCATGTACTTACCCTGGACAATGGTGCAGGCCTCGCCCGACCTTCGGTCGGTTCGAGTTCGCCCAAGAACCGGTGTACATTTTATTTAAAATATATTCTCAACCATCATGATTCACGCCCGCGCCGCGTTGCCATGAATTCCGGACGCGTTGCTATCGCCCTCGAGATTTATTTCCGCCGCAGCTGGTAAAAGGGGTATGGCTAACTACTGTACCTCGGCCTGGCTGCTGTACTACGAAATGATTTGATTTGGTTCGTTCCGAGTCTCGTTCCTTAGTCCTCCGCGCTCTGTATTCCGTGATCTACAGACCAACAGGGCCCCTGCCTTCTCTTGAGACTGTTCTGTTAGTATGTACTACTACTCGCATACCTTTCACAGCTCACTTCTCACCCTTTTACTTCAAACTGGAATCCTGCTGGGAGTTGGTATCAGGCCGTGCGGCTTGTCGGCCTTACCCGCTTTATTTCTTCCACCAGCGTGCGGGAGTACTACTACATCATCCAGGTTTACGAGAGTTGCAAACCACGAACAGTAAAACGATAAGCTGGCGGCAGCCGGCGCCGATGAGCCCATGGTCCAAGCGCATTCTCCGACTCTGATCATAGGTTATACCTAGGACATGAACAAACACGAAGCTACAATTAATCATACTCTCAATTGGAACCCTGGATGCGACAAGGCAAACCGTTTAGCAGGGAATAACTGCGCAAATTTACCTACAACTTACGATGTCAAGCACATTGGCTGAGAGCCACCGGAAGAACGTATCCCGCAATTTCGACGTCGGTGTATCCTTCGTTAGCAATAAAGTTTAGCCTTTCCGATTCTGAGGTGGTGTAGAAGTTATTCTGCAAATTATATACCAGTCAGATCGATGAGACAGCGGTCAAGGGAGAATAGTACCTTTCCGGTCGCAGAAAAGAGGCGGAACAGAGGGATGCTTCCACAAATTTGCGTGGGATATATGTAAATGGGTTCGGTTTGAAGAGCGTATCCATTCTTCACGGCACTATCTCTTTCTGCCGTAGAAATAGTGTATAAATGATCTGTGGCGGCGCCACTGGTTTTGGTTTCAACTAGTCAGTCGAACTGGCAGGGCAGCCTAGCATCAGTGATACCTGCATAAGCAATAGAATTTCACCGTCTACTCTTCCTGAGTGACAAAAACAAAGGCAGCGACGCTTTGCAGAACGTAAGCGTCGTTGAGAATATCGTTGCTGAGGTTCGTGACGTCTGTGGTGTAGAAATGATCGACAGCCGTGCTTGTATAACTTCGATAGAAAGGCACGGTGAGGGTGGGATCACCGCAGGTTTCTGAGGATCGAATCTGTGCGGGATACAGAAGTTAACGAGGGATTCTTTGCAAATGCAACTCGCACCGACCACCGACTCGTGGGTATTTAATGCATAACCCATGGTGGCACCGAGAATGGAAAATATCAGCTAGAGTGAATTTCATGTCTGCAGTTGCGAATGAGATTGAAGATACTTCAAGTCAACTTATATAGTGGGTGCTGGGTATCCAAAAGGAGCTTGAATATGTGCCAACCGGCACGTCGACATGTTGAGCGGAAAAGAAGCAAACTCGTGCGGTGAGAACGGAGACAGTGGACATTGAATTCGGGGTGCCAATTAGAGAGCTGCATTTAGATGGTACAATTACAAATTGAGCGTACCTTGATTGTAAGGGACAAGCACAATGAGAGACGACGTGATCCCTGCATGCCATGTTCTTGGTTTGCCGTCGCTCAATTTCCATCCAAAACTTACCATCTCGCTAATAAATACTATTCAGCAATGCCACGAGTACTCTAGTACCTGGAACAGGCATTTACCCTGTCTCCTCGGTCGGCGTCCATGGCATTTTTAACGGCGCCCAACATGAAAAGCAGTCTTGGTGATTTTATCAATGTTAAGCTGGGCTTAATTGTACAGCGCAAACTTTGCACAGCAACTTTCAATGTTCATCAGTCAACCTCCGAGTCAGAGGCCAGCAATTCCCGGGGCTGATCGAACGTCCTCACAGAGTGTATGTTACACTCTGGGCTGGCCCCATCTAACACATGATCCGAGACCAAGAATTTGGAAAACTCTGATCCACGAGGGCCGGAGATCTAAGGTGTAGAGAACTGCTTCTTGGAATGATCATGACAATCTCTACGGTCGCGCTACTCAATCAGAAAGAGGTGGCGGGTGTCTCTGAGCGGCGGAGATACAAGACCGAGTCCAGGGCCCGGAGATGAAGAATGTTTATGAGAGGCGCGTTTACCGGGCTTCTCAGAAGAGAGCATTCCAGTAACACTCAGATACCAGCATACCAGCGGTCAATTGAAGAACTCAACAATCAGTATAGTCTTTCATGGACAGATACTACAACATTTGAGGACCTCATGCCTCGTGTGTTGGTCAACTGTTGTAGTGTCTGGAGGGGAGAGTGAGATGGGCGTGCCTCTCCATTGGTTTCAACGTGCACCCTAGATTTTTTGTGGTACTCTATACCACCCACGTCGAAGTCAAGATGCATCTGGTAGAACATTTAGTTATTTGAGAATATCGTTATGCTCGCTTGACGATCGGATTCGGATTCCGTTGCAGGTCCTTGCCAGACTGGTGTGGGTACTGTAGTCTAATTTCTTGCTCTGTTCCCCCAAAGTCGCCAAGTTCCCCGAGCGCAAAAACTGGATCACAGCTGGCGTCTATCCGTATGTATATATCGAATCAGTCAATACACCACCAGTCCAGGCATGCGTCTCCTGATTTAAATTCGTGTTTTACTTTGCTCATGATTCAAAATTTGTCCATACATGTCTTGGTTTAACTTGGGTCCCTGTATCATTCTCTTGATTTAGATTTGTCTTTTACCGGCTGCGACTGATTCAAATTTGATTTGGGTTTACCGGTTCGGTTGCGCCTGCGGCTGTGGTCATGCTGAGACAGATTGCTTCTGCGTTCATGATTTACAATATTTCAAAGATATTAATATTGTCGCCGAGCCGAAGCCGAAGCCAACGCAATTGACCATCGAAGGGAGGTGCGCTCGTCGTCGTAAAACAGAGTTTTATTGATAGGTATCGACGCGCAGAGCGAGGTACATGGACGACAGGGAGAGTGCGAGCGCTATGAAGATCTCCGGCTGCTCTACCGATCTCTGTCCGCACTTGATATCCATGCACATTCAGCTTAATCATGATGCAAGGCCGCTGGACTACGACGCGTTATATGAGATAGTCGCGTCACGGTTCGCTAAATTTGGTTTATATCCTTTCTTTATCCTGCTCTCTCTCACTCCACTGTGAGGATAGATTCCATGCGCTGAAACGAGGGCTTCAGGTGCTTTTTGCGATCAATGGAACTACAATATCCGGAAAAACATATGCAATCTAAATCCTGATATGATTCCACTATAGGTACCACGGCTACGTCCTGTTCGCAGATGTGTGACCATTGATTTGAACCGATGCCTTTGTAGTAGTAGAGCGCGATGTTGTTCTGCACCTTCGGGATTACCGATATGGACCAATTAATATACAGTTATATTACCACATCTTTGATGAAGCATCAGACCGCAGAGTCAAATGCTTCGCCCTCGTTACTTGACCTTGAGACCTCCCCGATGGTTTTCATCGCGAAGTCCTGGGTCGCGATCTGCGCAGTTGAATGAACATACGCGAGCCGGCGTCCCGTCAAACTCACCTCTGACTGCGGCGCGAATTCCGGCGCAGTGCGTGCTGCTGCGCTTACCCCCGACCATTCAATGTTGGATGGGGCAAGATGTGCCCGTAGAACTTTTCGCGAGTTAAGCCTGTGCGATGATTCAGGCGAGCGCGGCGTTATAATTCTCTTCGACACACGTTGCAAGGAGAGCGTTGGTGTACATGCGCCCCAAGGAAAAATGCATGCCCTTGGGAAATCTTAGCGACCGAGGAGGGGCATATCCCGCCAAGAACTCACGAGGAATATGAGACTGTTCGGGGACGCGACATACTGCGACCTCGAGTCAGAGTCGTGCAATATACTGCGGCATCTCAAGGCTCACCGCAATTAGGCATCCCAGCGCAAGCAGACTGAACTCGCGGAATGAGAATGGGCCAGGAGTGGAATACTGCTACCGCTGAAGAATACCTCGTAATAAGTCCGGTGGCGATGGTGTACTGAATGAGACGAGCGACGAGGGAATTAATCCTGGAAATCATTAAAGCTGCAAGACGAGTTCTTAAGTATGCGGCATACCGGTCAAACATTGTCAATTCACGTTGCAGATACCAGACCAGAATCACCGCGATCGAGAGATCGACTGGGAGGGTTGAATAAGTATCCGGCCGGAAAAAGTTGAGTGGATGGCATACCCGTAGCACCGACTGCGAAGACACCGATGACCTCTCCGCTGAAGGTGTGGCTCAGAATCGTGGCTATGCTCTTGTTGTGGATCGTCTGTACGGCCATAACGACGTCTATAATTCCGGTGGCCAAGCATGCCGCGGCCAGGATCCCGGTCAAAATTTTGTTCTTGCTGAATTTCCAAACACTGGCGAAATTCGCTGAGTCCCATAATTATGTGGATATCATACCGGATGAAACGCACCGACGCAGAAAAAAACCTTGGCAGATCATGCTCGCACCGGTCAGGAAGACAAGGTGCAGGTCGAGCTCTGTAGTTGTTTCTAACAGCACCGCTTGGTTTCCCCAGTTGCGGACGAGATAGTAGTACATTGTTTGGCAAATCAGTACGAGCTGCACAAAGTCTAGTGTCCTGCCGAATATTTCAGCCCTAGATTTGAGCGTTATCCCTGACGCATATATACCAGACGATGGCGACCTTGAGAGGTCAGATTTAGATTGGATTTGTAAAAGGGCAACTCACCAGTGCTTTCATCTTGAGTGAATCTTCGCGAAAATTCTCGTAGTAGATGTACGCTTGGACGGAGAGGACCCCCTGGAAGCTTTGGGCACGTATTAGGTGGATTCCCAGGAGCATAAATGGAACGTACAAGATCGAAATAAATACTAGAGCATGTTAGTCGGCCGTTCTGTTTTATTTATTAAAAAGCATCCACGACTTACCACCAATAAGTAGTGCCCCATACGTTGACTCGATGTTTGGAGGATCCATCGTCAGCCTCAAGCGTTTCCCCGCGATTGGATTTTGACGAAGACTAACAAGGTATGGATCTTGCCCTGTCCTCGACTTCAGGCTGAAGAAAGAGATCGAAACGGAGGACGGCGTTCTGCCGTCGTGCTACCCGATGATTATTCAATTTATTGCTGCCGCCCGTTCCACGTGAAACTGAATTATTCCGCATCACAGTCTTGTCATTCTAGAACATCTCGGAGACACCACACCGCCTTACGGCGTATGTCAGAGCCAAAATTGGGTACTCCCGAGGAACCTTGCGAGGAACCAAAACAGTAACCCTGTGGCCTGTGCCAGAACGGAAACGGGATGATCCAAATTCATGTGTGGGCGTAAGGATGCAGTTACATCCGCCAGAAAACCTTGTAGAGATTTGGAAAACTGCTCCGCCAAGCTCGCCGCGGCAGTCGCCTATCAGGAAGTAACCTCTTAGAAATCCGGACTTAGTTCAGATTTTGCCGGCGGGCAAGAGGTAGGCGGATCATTGGTCTGGCATATAAGTGATGTCGCATGGCAATGTTGTGCATTTCCTACTAGTTTGCAGCGCTGTATTGAGGGTCAAAATGGATAGACAGAGCGACCGTTTTGACCCTCTAAACGAGGCTAGGCCAGACGTTCACTTCATCGATGTTGACCACGAGTACTTGCACTGTTTTGAACGACGACTATTCGACCACTACATTATCACCAGCCTGAAAATATCAATTACGAATCATCATTATTCAGCTTGAGTCTCTGAAATTTCACCGTCGGATGTTTGAGCTTGAGCCACAATATTAATCTTCAATGTTGATGAATATAAAAAACAGAAAGACGCTGCGCCTGAGTTATTAGTCTATTGGTCCGGGAGAGACCCCGCTGCGTTGTGTGATAATCAGGGAGTATTATGTTTACAGTTGGGAAGGTTGGCACTGCTATGGATCCATCTACTCGACAGTTTGAGTTCAATTTTTTTCACTTTGTATTGTTGTGAATTTGCAGAGTGTTGCCCGGCTTGGTGGGGAATCGGTAGCATACAAGTCTTGCTTTTATCTTGAGTCTTGAGCGCTAAACTGGCTTGGTTTCCGGTCGAGTGAAGCGATAGGTCTAGTTCAATATTTTGTGTTGTGGGTCTTGTGCTTGGCGGCGTTGAGTTCGTGTCTCTGACGTTGTGTTCTTCCAGTCATCAAATTTCTCACGTTGAACGCGATACACAAGCGTCAAGTCTGATGTGATATACATGAGATCCTCATACAGATTGTAACTTGTAACCTCAAACACTCCATCGAATAAAATCAAGACTGTAACTCACAAGGGGTACCACAGAAACCGGGACTACCAAGTTACTATTGCACCTACGCATATCATACAGAGTTGTTATAGCCTCCAAGTTACACTGGGGTAAGTGCCATGGGATTGGTTTCATGGCGGAGGACCGAAACTTGACATGGCATTTGCCACAGCACTGGTTCTGTCAAACAAAGAAGGGCAAAAATATCTCATTTCGTAATTATTAGACAACGACAAGAGAACCGGCTCGGCTGGTTTGGACCTGAGATGATTATGTTTCAGATCAAACTGTCCCCATCGGCTTTGCTTCGGCATCCTCTTTTGCCCAATGCGAGTTCCCCACTTCGTCGGGCTTCTCAGAGCTATCTGATGAACACCCAAGACTTGGATCAGTAATGCCCAATCGAAAACAAGCTGTTCCTGTCCTCTTTTTGTCTCGATACCCCCTATTTTCTTTTGCCGTGGCTTCAGGCGCTATAAATGTAGAAATTCCTTGTTGATTCCAGCTCGCAAATGCACTTAGGTGGCCTCTAAATTATTTAGCACTGTATTTTCAAACCTCCACACGCTGGAGCCATGATTTAAATTCAACAGGTAACATGTTCTCAAATTGTACTACATATCGGTTGCTGAACCGATGGTCTTAGACAGGCTGAGTTAGACTGTATGCATTTGGCATGCATTGAAAATCGCTACTACATGATGTAACCAATTTACAGAGCATTGAGTGAGCTCAGATCCCAACATTCACTTCCTCAATGCTGGTAGTTAGTCTTGGCATACCTGAAGTTTGGACCAAGAGATATTCTGGGAATTATCCTTACGGTTGTTGAAGCTGCATAAAACCCAACTTTACCTTGATTTTTCCGAGTACCAACCCCCAAAAAGATATTGTTGATTTTGTTTCCATCAGCCATTCCTTACCTGCAATTTGTGAGACATTGTTGCGGCCAGAAAGCGGCAGTCTTTGAGACTACATTATTGAACATGTGAGTGAGTTCCAACAAGGTTTAAACTTTTGAATTTATCAGCGGCCCGGAACCACCGTGCATAACAAGTGTTGGGGCTGTACGGAATGTTAGGCTTCCTCGTTTAAACTCTAGTGCTTAATTCTCTCGATACGTAGACTTTGAGGAATCAACACTCTAAAACGAGCAGATTCCCGAAAACACTGGCGCATCAATTGTGGTAAAATGCTTGACAATCCTGTATTCAAGTAGTATTTAAATGCATCAACTATGCAGGCAGGCGCGCGCCACCTGCTGCATGCATTTTTTTTCCATCCTGGTGTTGAGGATGAAAACCACAAGAGACAAAAAAAGGAATCCTGACATGGCACACAGCAATTGAGTGCCCGTGAACAAGCGCCGGTTGACCGGGTTGATCCGCTTCAATGTGGTGAACAAAAATAACACAAAGAAAGATTGTTCAGCCATGGCAAATGCCATGGCAAGTGTCAGTGCTCTGCCCATCAAATGCCGTGAAACTACACCCACGGTGCTTGCCCACCCGTGGTATATCTGGAGGAATGTGTCAGTTCCGCGGGGATCCGAAGCAGGTGTGTACTATAGTTACGAAATCGCTGGACATCACCGACGGAAAGGCCGTCAATTACCTCCGGGTCGGCGCGCAAATGGGTGGTAGCCATCGTCCGACGGCGAGAATGCGAGGCGCGATGATGGTGGCGGCGGGGGTTAGGAGATGATGGTGGGAGGAGGAAGAATAAAAATGCATAGCAGCCAAATAGCAGCACAGCTTCTCCGGTGACAACGTTTTCATCCCTTGAGCTTAATCCTAGTTGCTATTTCCCTACGCTCCAGCTTAAGCTCCATGGAAGTTGAGCGAGCTAAGGTTTTCGATTAATCTACTGTAACTACTGTAATCCCGCCCATCCAGCCAAAATAATACCGTTCCAAACTTAATCCCACACGCCGAAATAATCCCCCTCCAACTTACAGCTATTGGCAGTACCGAAGGCGCGGATCGAAAATTTCCGTTTTCGGCTGTTTTTGATCCTCTGCAAAGAATTGTGTCTAGCTCACTCAGTTCTACACCGTTTGCCTTGAAACCAGGCTAGAATTTTTGGAATAATTCAACCGCAATTAGTGATAGAGCCAGATCCGGCATAATATTCTATTTAGGAATACCCTCAAAATCCACCTTCCCGCGCGAGATTTTTATCTACAGGCCTCAAATCATTTCCAATGGGCCTGGAATTTTTTGAGCAGCAGGTATGATACATTAGGAGTGTTGTCATAGAGCCATAACTAATTATATTTGTCACAAAGGATGTCTATTGTAGCCAAATATATATTTGCTGTTCAAATTGTTCTAAAGCACAATAGACATCCTTTGTGACAAATATAATTAGTTATGGCTCTATGAAAACACTCCTAATGTATCATACCTGCTTCTCAAAAAATTCCAGACCCATTGGAAATGATTTGAGGCCTGTAGATAAAAATCTCGCGCGGGAAGGTGGATTTTGAGGGTATTCCTAAATAGAATATTATGCCGGATCTGGCTCTATCACTAATTGCGGTTGAATTATTCCAAAAATTCTAGCCTGGTTTCAAGGCAAACGGTGTAGAACTGAGTGAGCTAGACACAATTCTTTGCAGAGGATCAAAAACAGCCGAAAACGGAAATTTTCGATCCGCGCCTTCGGTACTGCCAATAGCTGTAATCCCGCACGCCGAAATAATCCCCCTCCAACTTAATCCCACACGCTGAAATAATCCCCCTCCAACTTAATCCCACACGCCGAAATAATCCCCTTCCAACTTAATCCTACATGCCGAAATAATTCCCCTCCAACATAATCCACAAGCCAAATTAATCCGAAGTTGACTTTATCTTAAGTAATCCAAACCAGCGCGGATTAAATCCTACTGAAAGATAATCCGGTGAAGATTAGATAAAGGATAGATCAAAGAGAATTTCGCATTCACCATGTGGCCCGGACGCAGACGATCGCGATGACGACCGTCTCCCCCTCGACGTCCGCTGCGCCCAATGCCCAGCACCGGTAGCATCCCGCAGGTGGAACTGGGATGACTGCGCAGGTGCACACGGCGATGATGACCGCGCAGGCACGAGTGGGGGATGCCGGCGGAGGCGGGAGTACGGGGACGAGGACAGGGCTGGCGCTACTAGCGTGATTTCCTTCGTAACTGACCGAGGTGGAAACAAAATCAATGTATTCGTACGGTACGTTTGTTTGATACTAAAACATGAGTCACAAAGTCTAGGTAGGACTTGTAAGTAACCTTTAAAGCGGGCTGTAAGCAAACTTACACTATTTGCCCATCGGATTCTGGAGACGAGGATTTACACCACGGCCCGGGCGATCGGAGCGACGACTTCCCTCCGCTGGAGGATCCGTCTTTGGTTTCTTCGCTCGAGTGGGGGCCTTCTCCGCCGCCGTATCAGGCGCCTTCCGCTTGGTGCCAGCCTTCGTCGCAGGCGGCTTCCCCTTCCCTTTCCCCTTCCCCTTCGGCTTGGGAACATCATTCACGGCCTCGCTCGCCTTCTTCGCAGTCGGGTTCTTCGGCGGCCTTCCCCTCTTCTTTTTCTCAGGAACGGGCGGAGCGACAGGCGGAGCGGGTGTGGGGGATGGCGTGATGGGAGGCGCGGGAGGCTGACTCGGTGGGTAGGATTGAGAACCACCAACGGGAGGCGCCGGAGCAACCGGAGAAGCGGGAGGGGGAGGGCTAGGAGGCCCAACGGGAGGAGCGGGAGGTGAAGGGTTCAGAGGCGGGCTGGGTGGCTGGGATCCAGAACTGTTAACGACAAGAGGCAGACCTTCAGCGCCTTTCACCCCCGCGGGGGAAAAATCATCGTAATCGTCGCCAACGCCGCAACCTTCACCGGTCGTGATTTTGGCCTTGCCGGCAATTAGATGCGGCTCCCCCTCGTGCTGGAGGACTAAGAGTTTGTTGTAGAACGATCGCACTTCCTTCTCGTCTGCGACGCTGAGATCAATGAACCCTGTGGTCGTGCCGCCAGCCCCCACGACGCCAACAGGCATTGGAACCGCTTCGAAGTCTGTGCGTGATGAGCACAGAAATAAAGGCAGGGTAAAAAAGGACGTACCCGAATTCATCGTATCCAAATATGCCTGGATGAGGTCTATCATATTCGCCATGCTGAGGCCGTCGGCCTCAGGAACCACGAATAGGCCGTCTTCATTCATGTGCACCACCGGCAACGCTCCTGAGGTAGCTAAATGCAAGAATTAAAACTACTCGATGCGTAACGAGATCCCACTCACGCTTCAGGACACTGACTGCCCAATTCTTGAAGTCTAACTCGTTCTGGGCCTCGTTCGAGCTCACGAAAGCAGCGACCGTGCGATCAGGACCCACGGACATACTGAAAACGTATCAGTGCCAGATACTGAACGTAAACAAACTACTCACCTGAAACGACGAATCTGTTTGCCAGGCAGCTTTATCATTGCACCGCGAACAGCAAAAGCTAGCTGGCCGTGCCCGCCCCAATCGCTCCCCTGCAATTTCTTCAGGGCGTTGTGAACGCCCTTCCAAATAACACTCTGATTCCTGGACGAAACATCAAGTCAGTTAGACAATGAAAGGATAGCCAAAGATCTTACTTTATGATATGCTCTTCAGTGGGTCCCGCCACAATCAGGTCGTTCTTCCCCTTCGCTACGGACAGCTCCTTCATTTTGGCATTATACGCGTTCACAAACACCGCCTTGGCGGGCTTGTCCACGCCGTTCTTCTCGAAGTCGGCCTTTGTGGCGGCCTTGACATCGTCGCCGTACTTCTTGCCAAACTCGCCAGCAGCGTTGGTGGCCCGTGGTTTCTTTGCCTTCGACGCCTTCGTGCTTTCAGTGGGAGCACTGCCTTTATCCTGGTATAGCGCATTCTTGAGTATTCCGCACATTGACTAATAGATAGGGATGTTAGAATCGAAACAGAGCAGGTACGCATTGAAGGACTTACTGCCTTGAACGCCCCCGTGTTGTAACCGGATGGGCCATCGATATTAAACGCGGCGTTGATCTTTGGATAGAGCTCGCGATTGGCCCACAGTGCCCGACTCCCCACAATCTCGTCATTCCTCGCAGCATCCCTATAGAGCGGATACAGTTCGTGCATGATGAACCCAAATATTGGATCCTCGTCTAAATTTGCTGCCTTCAGCTGACTCGCCGTCATCTTCTTCCAACACGGCCGCGTGGTGGCCGCATCGGTTGATGGGGGAGGCGGTGGATGCGGTGGCGGAGGCGGAGGCGGTGGAGCATCGTCGTTTGGGTGCGAATCCATGAAGATGAAGGAACGGGTGGTAGTTCTAGACTTGGAATTAGAGCAAAAACAGTCAGATGTATATATACACAGACCCTCGTCAAAGCGCTCCAAGCGTTCCTACACAAACCCTTGTCAAAGCGCTCTAAGCATTCCAAGCATTCTTAATTTGGCCACTTGGATTGGAGGCGGCTTTGATAGTCTTATTCGTGGCTTTGATCAGGATGAGAGCTTTGTGGCGGGGGTCAGAGCGAGTCGCTTACTTGTGGTCTTCGAGCGTTAAGGTGTCCAGCCAAATAAATCTGCTGCATCCCGAGGGATCTGTTGAGATCCATCGACTGAAGGCCAAGGGAGGAAGGAATCTGTTAGGCAGCTCCAGGTCTGTTTTGTAACGTGCACACCAGTGATAAGTAGTGTCGATTTTGGTGGTGGAAACAGAGGTTCATGGAATCTTGACGCGCTATCGCATAGCTCGCTAACGTGAAAGTCAGCGAGAAGATCGAGGAGGGAGTGACATGATAGTCAGCTCCCAGAGTTGTGGCATCGGTGAGGGACTTGAAGAGAAAGAAAGAAGGGTGTGACAAATAACATCACATGATCAGCACGTCGCAATGTCCAAACCAAACATCCCCAAACTCCAGGAACTTACATCTCCTCTGTTTGTTCAGACTGTAGTAAACTACACGGGTTAACTGCAATCATTGATATTGGGCTTGTAAATCTGGCAAGTAATCTGTGACCCTTTGAAGGTTTCGTCACTTTAACTGAACTTCATTCCCGCGCGACTCGGATGAGGTCAGTCTCGGTTGGACTGTCCATTCGTTAGTTTCTGTGGTTTTCAACCGTCAACCAAATAACGCCACCAAAGGTGAGTCATGATGGCTATTTGTATCAGGTTCAAGGTCATGTACTGACTTTGTCGATTACACTGGAGTGTTAACTTTCAGGTAGCTATTCATTAAGCTATGACCATATTGTCGGAAAAATCGGATTTGTTTAATCAGGTCTGATTTGGGCATATCAAGTTGAGTCAGGCCATCAGGTTTTACGCAGACTGATAAGGGTCGAAAAATATATTATAATATTGGATCAGACCTGACCGTGAGCCGTAGCTGTAATATATAGAATAAATGGCCTGGCTCTAGCCAGGTGGTAACGTTGTCTTCCTGCACGGCTCTAGCCAGGGCCCTGGTCCACCTAACCAAATGCTCATATGGGCCCATTTAGCCAGGCTTTCCGGGCCATTTTCGGCAGCTCCCGGTACCCTTTTTAGGGTTTTTGTTTATATTTTATTGGCTTTGCCATCAATCCTCCTCGGCAACATTCCTTGCGACATTTCCCATCAATAGTTCCGGTTTCCCATCACGAATACCGCCTTTGACGGTATTTGGCATGCACCCCGTTGCTTCTGTTTGGCATTTTCACCTTTGCTGCTGTTTGCAAAGCTCCCCCACTCCGGCATCGCGGCACTTTTGCCTTCGGCACTTCCCGTTCCGTATCCTACCTTGCTGCAATTTATTTCCCTTCGTCGTCGGTCATGAGTCATCTCTTCTCTTCTCTCCTTTCCTAACCTTCTATACCTGCTACAATATACTATTTTATTAAGAATTTTCCTGTACCTCAGTACTGGCTGTTTGCGTATTTGGATTTGGCTGTCTGGTGTACTGTAGTTCCCAGTTCAAACTTCAAAACTCATTTCTTTCAGCCAGAATCGTGAGTGCCAGCGCCATCAACACGAACGCAGCCGAGGCGATTCCACTCGCCCATCAATGCATTGCCTGTTTTTGGCGACTTACGTAACGTTTCCAAAATTCCTGCGAAGTCCACGCATACTAGTTTACTCGCCTTTAGTCTTTGACTTTCACTCATCATTCTGAGTGAGCAACAATCCAATAAAATAGATACTACAATCAGTACTTTAATACTGAAACACGAACGCGCAAGTAGGACAACAAGTAAATTAAAATAAGGGGAGGGAGACACTAAATGTTCTGCGTCCCTCCCTCAGCAGCGAGAAGCCCATTCAGCATCCACTTAACGTCGGACACTGCCTCCGCCCAGGACTCCCGGTCTTCCCGCTCGCCCGCAACGCGACACTTTTTCCCCCACCAATAGAGACTGGCGACGACACTGAGTACACCGTTTTGACCCGGGACCCGCAGTTTGCGCCAGTTCTCCTTGGTCGCACCTGGATACGCCGCCCGCTCAAATCTTGACACGTTCCCGCCGTCCCGCGTGCGCCAGTCTGGCTGCAATCGCCCCCACCAATCCCACCATGTTGTGCCGAACACGGCCAGGTTACCGATTTCTGGACCGCGACCATTCGCCTGTGGACCTCCTCGTCCTCCTCGCCCCGCTGCTATCCAGTCTGCCACAGCCGATGGCTGATTCGCCACGCCTAAGCCTGCCTTCCCCCCTTGCTCCCACCGGTAACTGCGTTCGATCTCAGCGAAAACGCGCAGCAGCGCGTTGAAGCTGTCACCCAGATCCTCCCGGGTGACCTGATCGTAAGTCGCCGTGAACCATTTTGGCGCCTCTGGAGGGCACGGAGGGATTGCCAATGCCATGAGCGGAGGCGGCGGGAGCGGTGGTTCTTCCCCATCGGTTGGCGAAGCCGGCAGGGGAGGCGTGGGCAGCGCGGGAGGCGTAGGCGGCGGGGGAGTCGGCGCTATAGGCGGCGTAAGTGGCGGCGTCTCGTTCCCGCTACTCCCCGACGGAGACGGAGATCCACCGCTCGAGTTATCGCTATCGGGCAGCGTTCGACCCAGCAGCCAACTAGATGCGCTCGCGCTCATGGGGGGCGGTGTATGCTGCGCTGGCACCGTACTGCGCTGAGGTGCGCTGTGGATGTGAGAGACGGCTGACGGGGGGGGTACTGGTGGAGTGGATGTCATCGTCAATGGCGGAGGAGTGGGTGCGGTATTCGCCTCCGGTGTCGTTTTCGATGGCGGGAGTCGTGGCGGGGGCCCGTCCTCCAAGCTGGTGTCGGATCTTGCTAGCCCATCGTCTTCTCCATTTGTGAGCGAGCTTGTTGACGGACTAGGGGACGGTGTTGTTCGTGGCGGCGTCTCCCCGTCCTCCTCCCCGTCCTCCCAGTCCAATAATGACCCGCCGAGCATTACATCCTCGTCTGCTGGGGTCTCGGTCATCTCGACATCTCCTGTTAACTCCCATCTCAGTTACCCTTCACTCCAAGGCAGATGTAAAGGACGTACCACTCGAATCGTTTTCAGTGTCCATACCACTCAGGCGGCCCGAACGCCACACTGGCTCCATTGTACCCTTCGGTTTGCGGGGCCTTGGTCGTGCCCGTGCGAGCGCCTTGGCTTTCAGGGCATCCTCTGCTGCCGCCGTCTCGGGGTGTTTTGCACGCCAAGCCGCGTCGACCTCCGCAAGCTTCGCCTTGTTGTTGGCGATGTTGATGGCGCGCTGCTGTTCGAATGTGAGCTGCGGAGGCTGCACAGGCATCGGAAGTGGTGGTGGTCCCGGATCCGAACTACCACTCTCGCGCGGCTTCTTCTTGCTGCTCCCTTCCTCCACATCCCCCCGCTTTCTCTTCTTCCCCGTCGTTGTCCCAGCTGTTTCCTCCTTTTCCTTCCCCTTCCCCTTCCCCTTCTTCTTCACGCTCGCCTTCTCCTTCTCCCTCTGCTTCCGCTGTTTCTCCTTCCGCTTATCCTTGCGCCTCGCCTCCACATCCGAATCGAGGTCCGAATCGAAATCGGAGCTCTCGCTTGCCGACCCTGCATCTCGTTCGGAGCCCTCCGATTCAATATCTGACTCTTCATCATCGGATCCGAAACCGAGACTTTCCGACATGGTAAATTTCGCCCCGTCCAGAGGGTCGGTCCCGTCGCCGGTAGGGAGGGCGGCCTCCGCACATTCTGCAGGTGCTGGGGTGCAGGTCAGCTAAATATTCTTCATACTCATTCTTGAACGACTTACTGAATGCCGTCCGTAAATATTCTTTCATGAAGTCCAATACGTCACGGCCAAATCGCGGTCTTGACCATTGCGGAAAATTGGTCGCTGGCATCCCGTGGTTGCGGCCCCAGGCAATGCTAGCGATCGAGAGGAATTAGTAATTATTTTTTAGATATTCAGTATGAGCGACTTACTGCACTGTGCGAAGCTCCCCGCCGAATTGGGGGATTGGACCCCCAAAGATACAGACCCCGTGCAGGCCCGTGTACTCGGTGATACCGCGCAGCACATTAGAGACGAAGACTCCGAGATTGTCGATACATCTATATAAAAAAATGATCAGCACCTTACTTTTGTCGACTCCTGCAATCGAATGCTCACTTTTGACGAGCCTCCGGGGATTTCGATGGGCCGTCTTTCATCGCCTTCATGTACGCTGCTCTCGCCTCCTGGGCGTCTTCCTTGGCGCGACGTCGAAGCCCTGCCTGATCCTCCTCGGATAGTTCATTGAAAAGTGAGCGGGCTACCATTGCCCGGAATGGCGCGTCGGGCCCCTTCTTCGATTTGAGGGTGACGTTGTCACCTCCACGCAAGAACTCTCCCAGCGAGCCTTCACTGCGGGGCCGATTTCGGTTTCGTAGGACTCGTGCATATATTGCTGAAAAGCCTGCCGAGCTTTGGGCGCGAGTTGATGCCTGCGAGTTTGGCCAGCAGGATGGCCCATGGATCGCGTGTCCTATCCATTTTGAGTGGCCTCGCCAGACGTCGGGCACGGTACTTGAGCCAACGAGCGATACGCTGTTTGTGCGAGAAAGGAGTGTTAGTCACACGGCCACACCATCACACGTCTAGAGCACTTACAGCATTCATCGTCTCCATCTTCTGTCGCTTCAAAGTCGTCTCCTCCTCGCTCAACTCTTCCTCCACGCGTTTGGCAAACTTGTCGTACTCCGGCAGTGGCTCCTCGGGTTCTTCGCGATCATCCAGACGCCAGGGAATACGGGCGTGGAATTCGTTACAGACCTCTCGCAAATAATCGTGCTCAGCGCGCCATCCGCGTTCCAAGGCGTCCATATAGGGTTCGATATGCGGTTTCAAGACTGATTCACGGGCCCCTTCCGCCCAGTGCTTGAGATTACGCCGTCCCGCTTGGCTATACGCTTCCACGTTCGTTTGCGTTGGCGAGGCGCCATAAGTAATCTGCAACATGAAAGACCGTAAGTTCTTTATTTTCTCTCCGCTAGTATATTAGCTGCATACCAGTTGTTTTTAAAGTGCGAAGATGTCGACTGTCTGGCGTGTGGAGCGTTTGTCGCGCGGGTGGTCAAGTTGGTTGTGGCGTTAGAGAATCTGGGCAGACAAAGGCAACTATTCCAGAACGGAACAGCGGGGTGCGTCTTCTTTTTTTAAAAAATTTAGGCGGGGGAGAGGGAGGGAAGGTCAAGCTTTTGCGGTAACAGACGTGTTTTGCGGAGAGTGTTAGTAGGGACGAGAAATCCGGTTGTCAACCAAGTCACGCAGGACGCCCTAATCTGTGCACCCAAATCGGTCAGCTGGATCTCTGTGGCCTCGCTTATTTTTCGATATAAGTTCTACCCATCATTCGCTTTCTCTAACCGACCTTTCCTACTGCATACCATGGTCAACCAGTCGTCTTCCCCCGCTTTGATGATCCCCGCTAGTAAGCTTTCCCTATAGCTCCATCCTCCTCATACAGCTCACTCCTTCTCAGTAGGTGTTGTGTATATGGCTTTGCCCGTCATCTTTTGCGCCCCAGCGTTCGCCGTGCCAAGTGGGATGTTGTCTTGCGCGCCGGTATCTCTCGCGGCCCCTGTTGCACCCCCCGCCGAGAAAATCAAGGACAAGTCCGACAAGGACAAGACCGCCACCCCCACCACGACCCGCACCGCCCCCGGAGCTGGCCTCCCTGCTCCACTCGTGGCACTCCTCCGCAGTGGCGTGGACGGCCCCTTCTTGGCCAACGAGGTATTCAGCGAGGCCCCCTCCCAACCCTGGCCGCCGTCCCTGAGAAAACCCCCGCCCCAGAATGGTACGCCATTACACGCGGGCGCTTCGTCGGCGTTGTGGATCAATAGTACGTTCTTCTCCTGCTCTCGTTTGATTTTCTGTGGCTCACGGATTTTCCCATAGCGCCTTGTCTGATGTCGCAATCACTGGTGTCGGGGCCAGTGCACGCAAATCATATACCACGCAGGCCCTCGCCCTTAACGCCTTCAACCAGGCTTTGACTTGGGGCGGTGTTTCCGTCGTATAAACAATTGCTGTGCGTCACACATTTCTTTTGGATTTCCTCATCTCATCATCTCTCCAGGCCGTTTCTTGGGCGCGTGCAATTTGACATGAGAAGCGGCTCACGCAAGCGACATAGTTACATTACAGTGGCGTTGTACTATACCCTCTCTCTCGTTAATATTTCTATCGCGTCGCCTCGCTTTTCCATGTTATGAATACTTTGCCTGCCCCAACGAGCTGAGTAACGTGAGAAACAAAAAAAAAAAAAAAAAAAAAAAAAAAAAAAGAAATAAAACCGGTACGTAACCTGGTTGTAGCCACACCCTGGCTAGTGGATATCACCCAGCCATCCACCGGCTGTGGGACTGCCCGTGGGAATGATGCGGGAAATCGTGCGAGTTCGTACTACTCCACCCTGACGCATCCCCACCAGCGCAAGCGTGCCACTGAACTTGTATCTGGCCCTCCCTGGTCGCCGCCGGTCCGATTTCTGTTGATCTTGGATTCTTGGTTAATGCTAGGTTGTGGCCACACTCACTAAGGAACGGAACCAAAACGGAGGCTTTTTCTCCGGCCTCCGACGTTTCCATCAATCAGAATCTCTTTCTTCAAACCCTTGTGACCTAGCAGGCAAATAAATCAATCCTTTGCCAAACGACAAGCAACTCATCAATTCCACAGACACCCAGTTGCAGCCACGCGCTGGCTATCCGGAATCTGCCAGCCATCTGCCCGGCTCTGGGATGTTCCACACATCTCGTGGCAACCGCGAGTAGGCCAACTCAGACGGGGAGAAATTCCCAATCCTCCTCCTCCTCCTCTCGTATTCATCTTTTTTACCATCCAGCCAGCAACCTGTGTTCGTCCCTCAACGCGCCCCACCGTTTTCCTGTGTACTTTGCTTTGCTTGGTTAACTGTTTTCGGATAAAACGCATCAAGGAACCGCGCAAGTACTTCTGATTCTTCCCGAAACCCTTTTATCCTAGCTGTGCGAACATCGGATTACCAGGAACTCAGGCCCGGAACAGACCCCGAAACACACGCAATCTTGTTGCCTGGCGGCGCCCGTTCTTGCCGCCTGTTGCCGCTCACTCTTTGGTTTACTCCCCTGCCCCTCAACCCCGAAAGGCCCAGTCCAGTTCTACATGCCTCCACATGACCTTACCGCGGCAGAAATCGCCAACATTATATCCCCCCATAATCACCCAGAGCAAATTTCTGCGGTGGAGCTCGACCGCCTCACCGCCCATCTTACCGATACCGAACTAGAAAATGTTGTTCGTCGCCTCGGCCTTACGCCTTTCGTAAACCAGCTTCCCCCCATTTTCGTCAGGGTCATGCGCGCCGTGCAGCGTATCACCAACGACAGGCCCCCCGAATACGACAATGCAGAAGAAATACGCACTTTCGATATAGACGAACTCACGCAAGATTTTGAAGCGCTTGGTACATGGCATATACCTTTCATTTCTATTAATTATGACATCCCTCTAGATACGCACACGCTGCCCCCCCCTTCCCCCGAGCCGCCTACGACTCCTGTCCGCACGCGCGCTGTCCATTCCACGCCCTCCACTCCCCAAAACCGCAATCGCATATTCACCCGTCCCGCTCGCGGCTACCAGGTCGAGTCGCCTACCAAAAGTGGGCCTGTTGTCGGCTGGTTTGAGGCTGGTTCCCTCACACAGGGAGTTGCTGGCGCGACAGTCAAGGGTTCCGCGAGTAATCGCCGCCCTCGCAAGCCGTCTGCCGCTGCCTACGTCGTCTTTTACGGTGGAGAGGTCGGAGTATTTACCTCGTGGACCGAAGCGCACCGCAGTATCACAGGCCATGGGATGGCCATTCACCAGGGCTACTCTTCCGTCGCTGCGGCTGAGGCGGCGCTGCAGTATGCACGTGCCAAGGGGTGGACCGCCGATAGCACGCCTGCAACGGGTACTCCCCTCCCACTCTCCCCCTCGTACGAGGATAATCCCCTGAATGCGGGAGCGTCGCACCTCTGGTACGCCGTGTGCCGCGGAGTGGTGCCTGGCGTGTACCGGACCTACCTCGAGTGTAGCCTCAACACTAAGGGGATTCGCGGCAATCTCTGCGCCTCATTCGCCTCCCGCAAGGAGGCAGAGACGGCCTTCGCGCAGGCGGTGCAAAATGAGTGGGTCCAAGCCATCGCGCGTTCGACGTAGTTTTTTGTTTTTTGTTTTTCCTGGACTTTCTGCACATACATGCTCTGTAGTGTTGAGAGTAGCAATTGAATCTCATCCTTTGATAATTTGCTGTCTGAAAATGATTAAACTGCCTGAAAACGCGAACGTCTTGACGTCTTGTTGGGAGTTCGTCATCTCGTTGTCACAAATGTCACTCAGGTAACGCATGTCACAAACGGCGTCGACGACGCTGGGACGACGACAGACATCTCGCCTGGCTCCCAAGAAATTATGGAGACCATGCAAGACATGTTTGTTCCCTTTTTTAAAAGAAATACGCCCCCAGTATTTTTATTTGACCCGAAACAGCTCAGAGATGACGAACTCCAAATTGTGCAGCATGTTTTACAATAATGTTTGTGCTTAAGGCATCCAGTGAGCTTAACTCGCTTTTCTATTCGCACCGGTGTTTCTAATTGTCATGTTTATATTTGAATACTCTTGTTAATGTGCTTTCAATGAACCATTGTTTGTCTTCCTTAAAGCTCGGTGGGCAGCATGGTTCTGCAAATCCAACGAGGTTTTGCAAATGACGAACTCCAGCGATGACGAACTCCCGGTTCGTCTCTACTTGTTCAACAAATAAACAGCCCCATTGTGGGGGGGAGATCATAAAGACGGTAAATAAACAAACAAGACATGTTTGGATCCAGTACGCTGCTCTTCAAGCCTCGTAACGCTAACCGAATTCATGAATGACGAACTCCATTGCAGAGATAATGAGTGACGAACTCCATTGATGCACTGCCACTCCCTTGGCACGTCTCGTCTTGTCGCGCTCATGGTCAACGAAACCAAACCGAAACTCACCCGGGATGAGATCTTAGATCGACGTGCGCAAGCCCCTTGGGAGTATCGATGTCGGTGAGTGTCTCCTGCCCAACTCGGGGCGAAGCGCACCTAAGTCATTTTTTTTCTTCAGTAATAGGGAGATTGTTAATGAAAAGGCTCGTCTGCGAATGCAAAAGTCAGTGCTACTCCCATGCTCCTGTCATCGTCCTCCGTTGAGCCCGCTTTGCCAAAAAAAAGGCGTCGAGAACAATTGCAGAATGCCCCCGCTGCTGTTCAAGCGGAGCATCAGGCAAAAGCACGCCAATACCGGCGTCGTTACCTAGAGTATGTCTTGATTTTCTTCTTTCGCCTGCTATATTTCATCTGCCTTCCCAGCTGCAACAAAGAGGTGTCTCGCCGCAAGGTCAAACCAGTCCCCTCGAAGCAGAAGATTGCGGTGTCACCTCGGTCTCCAGAGACCCCACGCCGCGCGGCGCCATCGACGGCGGCCATCCAAAAGTCAAATTCAGTGCGCGTAACCCCCATAAACCCGGTCCGCTTCCATCCTGCGAGCCCGCCCACCCCGGCACCCGCGTCCTATCGCAATCCGCGGACCCCAGAGAGCCCGACACCCCGCAGTCGTAATCCTCATCCAACCCCGCGGAAACTAGCAGATATTGCGGCAGCGAGCGAGTCAGAATCAGAAGAAGATCCCACCGAGTCTGACGAGGAACATGCTTGGGAAGGGGATACCGAGGCAGAGGGTCCGCTGCTTAATCCGACAGGCCATCCGGATTATGTGCCACAGCCTGGCCAGCAGCCATATTTCAAGGAAGGTCGCCGGTACTGGTTCTAGAATTGGATACGACGGAGGCAGACCTAGATTTTTAAATAAAACAATTTTTTTTTTTGAGGCGACTAAAGACAGAGAATAACAACGCGAGAGTAAGGGTACTTGTAGCGAGGGAGGAAAGAAGGGAGTCCGAATAAAGAAAACGTAGAGGGTATTTGAGGCGATATGTATTTTGATCGCGCGGTCCGAAGTCTCAAACCACGATGGCGGGGTTGGTCCCGAAGAACGGAAGGACCATTTTATCTGCCGAGAGCTCCGACGCGATCGGGAACTCGTCGACAGAGGCGGCGTGCGCCTGGCTCCAGCGCTCTTCACGCGCAGCGTGCTGTTCCCTCGTCGCGTGGACGGCAAAGTCTATGTCAGTACGACGTCCATTTTGGAACCAGCGTGATATGCCGGAACCCGCCCATTGGAGCAACGCGTAACGACGTTCGCCGGGTCGGACGCGCACGAACGAGTATCGGATGACGCTGGGAACTAGGATAGACGCGCCAGGGGGGAAAGCCACAACGAGCCCCAGGTCCCAGAAGATGACATGACCTCCGTGTAGCGCAGAATACATTCCGAGGGCGGTCAAGATACTCCATGTGCCAGCCGACTGACGATCAGGGATTTCAGCAGTGAAGGTGCGGCAATGAGGGCCGCCCAGTTCAAATGTAGCCGCCGAGAAGACGCTGGAGTCGGTCGGATACAGCGCGTTGGCGTCGTGCCGAAGAAAAGCCTCCTTCTGCGTTCTGAGGGAGTGGAAAGTGTCTGGGCAGAATGCCTCAAAGAGGCCTACGACACGATCAGTCAATATCAAGTAACATCAAAGCATAGCCACAGAAATTGCACAGCCACACTCACGATTTCCGAATCTGACCAACCGCTTCATCGCCAAAGTCGACAACAACTGGAAGAATACCAGCGTATTGATCAAAACCCCTTGGTTGCGGTTGAATGGTATCTTCCCAGAAACTAGTTAGCCACGGAAGCATAGCCTAAGATGTGGGATGACATACAGGGTCCTCGTTGAAGGTTACTCCAACGCCGCCTGAAACGACGGGTGGGATATTTTTTGCTTGCTGTTCGGATGTACGACGAATGCGAGGGATGGCCTGATCCAACTCGTAGTTGGCTGGGTTAACCACCTCGCCCATCCAATCACCGTTCTTGGGACACCCTCTGAGCATCAAGACAAGACTGTCGTCGGTGGCAATGACTGGGCGTGGCACACTGAGTCAAGATTTTCATTAGACAAGGTTAAACTTTTATGCATTCGACTGACCGTCCCCCCCAGGGAATCAAGCGGAACTTGAAGCGAGATTTTGCTCCAATGACCTCGTCGAACTCATAGTCGCGGTCTTCGATCAAGGACGCATCAAACTCCCCGCCACCGGCGACGTTGATTATGGTGCGCGATGACGGTACTCTAGCTAGATCGGCCTTACGACGAACCATGACGGCGGATATATAAGCGCGGAAACGCTCTTCCCGCTGCGCGGCGAGTTTGACCTTTTCACGGTCCTGGAGACGGCGGGAGAGGACCCGTATCCCGCGCGACGATTTTTCTGGGGACGGGGTGTTGGCAGGAGCAGTGTCCTCGGGGTACGGTTGCTCAGGATCCCGAAGGGCAAGCTCGGCATTCAAACAACGTTGGAAGCGAAACTTGAGGTGAGGCTCTAGCGCTGTGTCCATCGCTGGCACCACATAGTGAGGAACGCTGTCGCGTGGGCGTAGAACTCGCGGGTCGCGGAGCGGTGCCTGAACGAATCCGGGAGTGAGGTTCATGTGCGTAGAAGCAGGGTAAAGGGGAGTTCTGTGGCTGGCTTTTTTTTTTTTGGGGGGGGGGGGGGGGGCGGGGGCCGGGGGGCGAGGGGAATGGAGCAAAAACTGGGTGAGTGAATAAGTCCGAATTTTTTGGGGGATATGATACGGCTGTTCCCACCCATGTGGCTACAAGTCGCTTAGGACTCGAATCTCAAATGGATCTATGCCCGATGGGAGGTCATCACCAAACGAGCTGGTCTCCCTCGCTTATGGAGTGATAAGCCGGGACAAACAAGGATCACAGGGTATAAAAACCTCCCTTCGACCCATCTCTCCTTGGAAGTGGACGACCACCTTCTGCGGTTGGCAACAATGTCTAGTCAAGAATCACCCGCAAACGGTAAGTCTCTTCCTCTATGCGCGTGACTGTACTGTTACTTACTCGTCTTGAATTAGTTCTGACCTACGGGGTCAGCAGCACGAACACTGTCTTCGGATTGCCTGAGTATGTCCCGCCGTCGGCTACCTGCATATTTGTTCGCTCATTCCATGTCGTTCGCAGGGCCGAGAAGCACGTTATGTTGTGCTCCTACCGCATGCGCTACATGACCGACAGGATGCGTGAGCGTAGGCGCCCGTACCCCAAATTCCTTGACCCCGAGCCGACCTTGGTGACCTCTGATCTATGCTGTCAATACTTCAAAAACATGCATGCTTTACAGTTCGCAGAGCACACGTAAGTCGTTCGTACTGTCCTGAGAGAGTACGACTGGTTGACGGAGATAACCCAGGGACTCGATTGTCTCGACAGCCAGGGTGAGGACGAGCTTCCGCCCCTTTTGCCGGTCGACCCTTCGGAGCCAGCAAGCCCGGTGATGAAGGCTGCTGCTGAGGGGACCTCTGTCGTTGCCACCGAGACTGAGGTGGCGCCGCCTATCGAAACCGCCCGCGCCAAGGACACTGCACCGGCCCCGACCGCTGAGGGAGAAGAAAAAGGTTTGCAGGGGTCCACTGACGGCGAGCATTGCGAGCGTGATTGGGCGTTGCTGGGTGACTCGATTGGCGCGTAAGTGAAACATTTACTTGAATTTAGATACATCAGACATAACTAACTTCGCTCAGACCTCCGGTCGCCGGGAACGACAGCTCTGCGCCCGCCTCTTTCTTCATTGACGGATCAGGGATGGGCTTGGGGTACACTGGGTAGGTGGTCGCTCGTCGCTGATAGCAATATCATCTAACATAACTGCAGAAGTGACTCCGAGCCCATCGAACGGGCATGGGCCCAGTAAGTGTATTTATCATTGAGATGGTACGCTTTACTAATGCATCGACAAGGGTTCACGAGGCCAACAACCCTGGTCGCCAAATGGGACCGGGTCCCCGTGGAGACGACCTGGACACTGGTGTGCCTCACCGCCTACGCGTATGTTTTTTTTTGTCCTCGAAACTTTGTTTCTGAATTAGTTCGCATGTAGTTGATTGGCATGCATGGTGCTCGCGACGTCGAGTGCAAATGCAAGAATGGGAGACATCGTTGTTATGAGCGTCGGCATGCGTATGCATTCTTGGACCCGCGCGGGAACCTTGTCGTCAAAAAATCCAAGACTTTGCTCTTACCCATGGACGAGGACTAGCATTTCATTCAGACGAATTAGTTTTACCACCGAATATTTTTTTCCAAAGATGTACATAGTTTATTCGTTTCTAAATCTTGCTGCGACGCATTTGCACCTGTTTGGTTCAGAGGGCTTTGCAAATAGAGCCCACGTGCTATCAACTCTTCGCGCGCGCCATCCTCAAGCTTGAAGCAGATCCCCAATTCCAATGGCGACAATCCCCATGGGTAGCGATACAAATACCGCGCGCTCTCATCGCCCATCATTTGCTTTCCTCCTGCCACCAAAACCTCCCGACTAAGACCATGTCCTCCTGGCTGGGATCTTCCTCCCGACGCGCGCCGAATCGCTCGCGCAACGACGACGGTTCTTTCGAATACGAGATGCGACCCACAGAGACCACACGCGATTTGGGTTTCGACATGTCTCAGGATGGCCTTCGTGGCGTCAGGAGCGCTCTCAACGTCAGCTTGAAAAACAGAAGATTCGGCCTTCTGATCTGGTCGACGCGTATGGCGACTGGATGCCTTTGGCGGAGGATGGGGAAGGCGCAGTGCAGGAAGACCCTGACGTGGATGGGCCTGAATTCCAGGCGCAGACGGGGGAGAAGCGGCATCGGTACGAAAGTTCAGTAAGTAACCAAAGGGAACTCGATTGAGTTTTCGGGGGCTGATTATTTCTTTTTTCTATTTCTCTAGGACGATCCCATGGTGCCGTGGCGCCGCCTCAAGCAAATGTTTTTGGACGAAGTACTCCGACGCGAGGGTCTGGCGGATGCACTGGACGAAAATAAATGCCCGTGCTGCGAGACCACATACACCCAGCAGTCTCGTCGATTTCGCTGCATGGACTGCGGAATGTTCGTGCAATGCGGCGACTGTGCTCGGGCGCGACATAGCCTGCATCCCCTACATAGACTGAAGGTTCGCGATTTGTTATTTTCTTTGACGACTGGCTCTGACCCAACCGCTTTCAGGAGTGGAATGGAAATTACTGGGTGTCGATATCCCTCGAGAAACTCGGGCTCGTATACCAACTGGGTCATGGCGGGCTGCCCTGCCCTTCTCCACCCGCGGCGACCCGGCAAATGGTAGTTATCGACAGTCAAGCAATCCACACCATGCGCTTCCGATATTGCGGATGCGACAACTCAGACCATGCCAACAATCTCGAGCAATTATTACGCAATAGCTGGTACCCTGCAACGACGGTCGATCCAGCGACGTGCGCGACTTTCGCGGCGCTGGAATTGTTCCGACTGCTGAACGTCATTGGGAACATTAACGTGCATGATTTCGTCAAGGCTGTAGAACGGCAGACCGACGCATGCCAGGTACATAACGTTCCGGTGAGTGTGGCGTTTGCCGGCACAACGGACGGCAACTAATTACAGGATCTTCCAGGACCGATACAAAGCCTTCGGGCGCATGTGCCGGCAATACGCCTTTCTGAAAAGAATGCAGCGCGCCGGCCGCGCACACGACCCGGGCCTTCTTGATAACACCAAGAATGGGGAATGCGCAGTCCTATGCTGGACATGTCCTCATGACGGCAAGAATCTTCCCGACGGTTGGCGAGACGTTTCGCCAGAGTTCCGGTAGTTTTTATACATTAATTTATCTAAAAGATAGCTGACGATGTTTCAACAGGTTTCTGTACATGTTACTCTTAGCGCTCGACGCCAACTTTCGGCTGAAGCACCGTCTACGCGCGAATGCGCACGACGACCCGCCTTTGGCCTCGGGATGGGGCTATCTGGTAGAGGAGGAACCGTATAAGGAGCATTTGAAAAGCTACGTCGCGGAAAAGGATGTAAGTCCTGCGTGAATTTTCGCGCCTATATGCCTGACGCGAATTAGGTCAGCACTTGCATCGCGTTCGCAGCGTTGCTGCAGAAGGATACCCGCATGACTACTGGGTTGCGCTGCTCCGGTGTGGGCGGGGTGGTATGCGCGCGACACGAATTGGTGCGGCCTCAAGGGGTCGGGATCTACAAAAGGGAGAGCGGTAAATGCTCGCGCTTTGCAGGAAAGTGAGCACGGGCTGATTCATCATTAGATACTCAAACATGGATTATATATTGCTATCTTCGATACTGGGGGTTACAGCTCTGTATATCGCCATATCGTACGACATCGTTTGTCAATGGAAGATTAACTTGCCCACTCGGATGGCAGCGATGCCGGAGCGCCTGCGGATCGACCTCGCGGTCATCACGCTCTTGTTCGCGTTACCTGTCTGGCACGCGGCTACACACGAAGGATCATGCCAGACGGAGAACTCGTTAAGCTATCAGGTCGGGGTGGGGCGCACGGACGGCGAAGGAATTGAAAGGACGTGGTCCGTGCTGAACCCCATGTCGTGGGCGACGAAGGAGATGGGGATTGGGGCCCGGGCGACTCGATGGAAGATAAAATCGACCACCATAACTTCCAGAAAAATATCGGGCAAGGTATGAGGACTACATTAGTAGCCCGCATCTGTTTTGGTTAATCCTGTCGCAGTAACGACATTGCCACGCAAGCTAGTCATCGCGATCGAAGAGCGGGATCGTCAAGTCGCCGTGTTCACGCAGGTGGATTCGACGATCAGGTCCTCAAGCAAGAAAGAGTGGCAAGGGAAGATTGACGCTTGGCGGGCAGATCGAACGCAGCCAAACCCGTACGAGTATGAAGGAGCGAATGATGGTAAGTGTCTTCGCTGACTTCGTTTCAGTACACTGATAAGGATATCACAGGGCCTTCAGAGGCGGCGATTGTCTGGAGCTAACCAAGGACGAGGCGAGGAGGCTGCGGCAGGCGGGGGCGGAGGGAAGCTGCATAAATCTAGCGTGACTTCGTTCCTCGTCACCGGTCTGCAGCTCGAGCAATCACAGTAGGTCGCCCAGTTTGCGTGGAGTATTAGAAACAACTAACTAAATGTCAAGGCGACGAATTCGAAGCGAAGCGAAGGGCCCAGCTTTGCTCGCCGGCGACCAGCAGGAGCGGGTGCAACAGATGCGTATTGCGTTCTTCGCAAAGCTCTCGCATTTCCGCAAACTGCAGGCCGTTTATATGCCAGCGGCTGTGCGGGTGCTTCAAGAGGAGGAGGATGCGCGCGATCCCGACCTCCCACCGCCCAAAGCCGAGGATGTGAAACTCTATCTCCCATCCGGCATTCGGGCGGCGGACAGAGCCAGTGGCTGCGGAAGGGGCTCCCAGAAATGGAGGCCAAGCTTCGGGAGGGCCAGTGCGGCGACGCGCTGCGGAAGCTGCATACTCGTCTTCACGCAAAGAAGCACCTGCTTGTTCACCGCGACACAAATGTGGTGGGCCAGCGGGCGGCTACGCGTGCGTATACTTTGATCGAGCGCATTGGGGAACGCGTGAACGCGATGGCGGCGAAGTACAGGCGGGCCCGGGAGGCGCTGCTCGCCCTGAGGGGAGAGGGGGAGTGCGAGAAATGGAAGGAGCTGAAGGAGACCGATATCCAGCTGGATGAAGAACACGAGGTGGACACGGCCGCTCGCAGGAAACTGGGGAGCATTGGTTCCTCAAAGGGTCAGCGGCACCGACAAGCGGTTTCCTCGAAGAAAAAGATGTTTTCATGGATCTGGACAGCGGACCGAGGGCCGGGGGAAGATGAGGCGGAAGTACACGAGTGTAAGTGAAATAAAGATTCGGTTCAGTCTGTACTAACTGCGCGACCACACAGCTGTCCGGGTGGAGTGGTCTAAAGCCAAAGCGCGGAAAGAGCGGTGGGAGGAGGAGGTGAGACTGCTCCGTGAGGAGATGAAGCGGGTGCTGCGGTTCCTGCGATGGCGCTCGTCGTGGTGGGAAGAACGACGTGGCGCGAGGCGGACGGGCATGTCAAGGGAACTAGCGGCGGGATTGGATGCATACGCCGCGCGGCAGGCGGCGCTGCATCGGGACATTGCTCGCAAGTTCAAGCTGGCGTGGGATACCTCTGCTGCGACCGCAGTGCGAATGGCGGTCAGGGAGGATGCGCTGTTGATGGAGGGTATGGCGGCGTATGCGCACGCCGCCGACGGAGAGGTGGAGGACGCTTCACACAGTGGGAATTGAGGGGGAAGGCGGGAAAGGTCGGGATGAGGCAGTTGTGACAGGTCCCGACGCGTTAAGGTGCGCGTTTGTTGGGGAAGGCATTGCGCGTGTGTAGATCGAAATTGCCTTTTTGGGACACTCGGAGGTTAGCTACAAATAATATGTACCACGATCAAAACGTAAACAAGAATATACTGCAACGAGCATTTAAATGAGACGTGGGAATGATGAGAGGACTGCCTCCGGGAAGGCTACCGGGTTGGATTAGCCTAGGAAGGGGAAATATAAGGTCTACCAGGCCTCTGGCTACAGCCGCGCAGGAAGTAAAAATAATTTATGGCTAGAGCCAGGCATGAAGGCTCTATGGTACAGCTACGGGTGTGACCGTCTGATAGGCCTGATAATGGCTGACCAGACAAAATCGGACCAAATTACAAAACTACTACCCTCCTTTCGGAGGGTTCTTGAGTGGTCATTGCTATAAGGTTCGAATCTCTTACTGAGGTACTTACTGTATGCTTACTCTTACTAAATTTCTAACTCAACTATCTTACTAACTTATTGGAGACAGACTTTAAAATATGAGATGCACGGCGGAAGGACATCATCTGAGTTATGTACCGTGGTCGGGCCACCGGTTATTTCTAGAAATTTGATTATTTCAGCTCATTCAGCAGCCTCTGTCCAATTATTTCAACACATCTGTACATTATGCAACATTCTATGTGTGTTTACTATCCTTTACAGGATTTTTTCCATCCCGGGAACCTGACAGAACCTGACCAGAATCTGATGCAACCTGATATGCCTCCCAGCCCAACCTGATCAGCCCTTACAAGTCCTAATCAGTCCATCAGGCGCGGTCAGGACTTGGTCAGGACCTGATCAGATAAATTCGATTTTTCCGACAATTGCTCCGGGTACGCGCGTTGCTTTTTTTCGGTTCACTTCATTTTCATTAGCTTCTATGACGCCGTGCTCGGCCACCCTCTATCTCTCAACTGGCAACCCACCGACCTCAACTATGCAAGCTGAAGATTGAATGCGTGCGTTGTTGAATAAGAAAGTACTACGATGATTGATTTATTTTACCACAGCCACGAACGATTTTCTGATCAAGTCCGTGAGAGCAAAAAAACGGATAATTCTATTTGGCAGCCCCCCATTTCGAGCGGGGGTTGCCAAATAGAATCTGGCAGCCCCAAGATTAGATAAACATTGATAAGATTTCCATCATTTCCCACTTCCCAGTGGTCAGTAGGCTTTGCGAGAGAATCAAACCAATGCAATTCATATTACAAACTATTCAACTCGACGCCTCTTCCTGGGGGACAAGACCAAACCTGTGACAGCCAAGTCTCTGTCTGCAGAGCGACGCTTTCCGCCCCCCATTGCTGTCGCCGTCGACATTCCCTCGTATGCCGTATTTTCCTTGTCTACTAGGTGGTCAATGTTGGCCGCAACCTTGGCGAGTTTTTTGTCAATAGCAGTGAGCGCTTTCGTGCTCAAGCCCTTCCTGTCTTTGCCGTGAAACTTCAACTTGGCGGTAACCTCTGCAAGAGCTCGCTGACGTTGATAGAACTCTGGAACGCGTGGGTCACCTTTGCAAAACATGATCCTGTCAAAGAAAGTCAGTCAAGTAAGAAAAGAAAATTTGCCACTGACATGTCAGATCCCCTGCCTTTCACAAGGCGGGCAATTCCGCAATAGTCCAGAGGACCGACTGTGTACTCCTGTGTGTACTGAATAATGTAGCTCAACAAGACTTTATCCCGAATTGCCGAGGCACATTCTTGCATTGGCGTCGCTCTAGGTTTGGGAGACTTTGTTGCCGCGTGTTTCCTAGACTTTTTAACAAGTGGTGTTGTCGAAATTGTAGGTGGTTTTGCGCACGGTATGGGCGCAGAATTCTGGGGGTAGGCTGGGATCACAGACCAGATATCAGTCGCCGAAGCACGATAGAGATGAGTGCGGGGATGCGAAGCACGCTGAAAAGCACCCTTTCTGGGATGGAAGAGATAGGTGTAAGCAATTGGGTTCAGCCATGTGGCGGACATCTCAGCGGGAACTGTAGACTCCGCCTCATTAAGAAAATAATAATAATACAACAGGACAACGCACTCGAAGTTGTTGCATAGAACTGTGCCAGGACGTTGCTGTTCGACAAGCAAGGTGCATTTAAATGAGCTTCTGCACACAATTGCGACCACAGGTCACCTCCGAAGATGAGCGACCCCAAGTTGAGGTCGGTGTTCTCGAGAGCATGATGGACCAGATCTGGCTCAAATACATCGAAAGGGCCTGAGAGTGTAAATTTCCGGACCCAGAGCACATCCTCTGAGTGTGAATCACAGATAGCCTGGTAAATTTCAGAACAGAACATAGACACAATTGAAGAAAAATACCTCGAAATCACTTAAGAGCTGATTAAAGCGCGAAGTAACGTATGCGCGATCCTTGCCGTAAACATGGAGACGGTCGCTGTAAAGCAAACGATGTTCTGGGCGTACACAAATGACATAACCAACGAGAAAGCGCCTGACAAGGGCCTGGCAATGAAGATACATAAACGAGAGCAAGAAAAGTGATTAAAAAAACACACCAGAGGGTTGTGTGTACCTCCTTTCCGAAGTGGAAGAAAGCTGCACAAAGGCGAGCAGTCCGTGATGGAGAATCAAAAACCTCTGCTTCAGTGAGATTCGGTGATAAGCCTGTAGACAAATTAGAAACGCAAATGCCTGATTGCACCATTTAACCAATGGCTTACCAGCCATGTGCCACAATTTAGCAATTGTGTAGACACCTGCCCCAGCAAAAATCTCTGTGCTGTTGCGCACCATCGTCATTGCATTACCTGCACGGTTTGATTGAGTGATGCGCCGTTTTCTAATCCACGCGACCAAGTCGTCGAGAAAGCGAGGAAACTCCAGATAAACATCAGGCTGACGTGCAGGTAGCTGTTCACGCTTTTCAGACCAATGAAACTGCAGAAATACTCGTAAGTCGCAATGACTGCTCTGGAAACAGAAAACTCACCTGGACCAAGAGATCCAAAGTCAGAAAGGCCAGGACATATTCTTCAAATTCAAATGCTATCCCGACTTTGAAGCCCCGATCGGTGCTATTGACCACACAAATAGCCTCTTGCCAGTCCGATTTTTTGTATATTTGTGAAACAGTGTGTTTGAGGAGTTGCACCTGAAGTGACTTCCGGCTCCGTGATATTAATAATAGTGAGATACATACCTGACACCAGTAAGTTCGGGATTGGTTATCTTGAAACTTCAACAAAACGTTCCGAGGATGAGTTTCTGCATCCACCAGAACCAAACCATGAGTCGAGATGGGCACAGGAGGGTCGGTGGAGTTTGTTGAGTAAAGGGGTGGGTATATTGGCGTCTGAGAGCTACAGGAGCCCCGAAGAGCTGTTGACGAAGATTCTAGGGCGTAAACATGGCCAGCAGAAGCAGGTGAGCCTGCAGGGTGAGCGGCTGATTCTGCCTGAGTGGCATCAGCTAGAAGGTTCTTGACCACAAGAGAAGATGCGGGTTGTTCAGCTATAAAGACTTTGGGCAGAGTGCCTGAAGCAACGGATTCTGGATACTCGGGCATGGATAGTAAACAAGTTGAGTTTGGTAACGGTCACATCACGTGATCATTCTTCATTCTCCGTGACAGACCCCGCTCATGCCAATGGAACAATTCCTATTCATGGCACACAATTCTAGGAATCCAAACCCTTCATTTTTATATATTGAATGAATCCCTCTATTTAAATTTCATTCATTTAACCCCCAAAAGTGGCCTGGACAGGATGTCAGCAAACCTTATATCCATATAAGGCCAAACAAAAGGCGGATTACAGTGGAAGAAATTGGAACATGGCACACAATTCTATGAAGCCAAAACCTTCATTTCTATATATTGAATGAATCCCTCTATTTACATTTCACTCATTTAACCCCCCAAAAGTGGCCTGGACAGGACTTCAGCGAACCTTACAGCCATACATAGCCAAACAAAAGGCGGGTTACAGTGGACGAAATTGGAACATGGCACACAATTCTAGGAAGCCAAAACCTTCATTTCTATATATTGAATGAATCCCTTTATTTACATTTCACTCATTTAACCCCCCAAAAGTGGCCTGGACAGGACTTCAGCAAACCTTACAGCCATATAGGACCAAACAAAAGGCGGATTACAGTGGAAGAAATTGGAACATGGCACACAATTCTATGAGGCCAAAACCTTCATTTCTATATATTGAATGAATCCCTCTATTTACATTTCACTCATTTAACCCCCCAAAAGTGGCCTGGACAGGACTTCAGCGAACCTTACAGCCATACATAGCCAAACAAAAGGCGGGTTACAGTGGAAGAAATTGGAATATGGCACACAATTCTATGAAGCCAAAACCTTCATTTCTATATATTTAATGAATCCCTATATTTACATTTCACTCATTTAACCCCCCCAAAAGTGGCCTGGACAGGACTTCAGCGAACCTTACAGCTATATAGGGCCAAACAAAAGGCGGGTTACAGTGGAAAGAAAGCAGTGGGATGTGGCGATATATCAAAACTTGACTCGGAGTCTTATTCGGCTCCCGGTATAGATTGCACTGAAGGGTGTGCCTCCTGATTTCCCCCCTTTGCTTGTTCCTGCCAACCTGGTTCAAAATCCACTTGTGCCCCTTCGCTTCCTCCGCTTCAAAAACCGCAAGAACACCTTCATCAAGACTCTCATAGACAGCGTTCTTTTGAATCGGGCCTGACGCGACCTGAATAGAACGTGCTGGTGGTTTGTATGCTGTCGGGAGCATGGGACGAGAGGAAGAAACCGAAGGATCTGGTTTCGGCTTTCTGCGCGGAGGAGAATCACCCAGGATGATTGGCGATCCTCCTCCATGTTTCCATTTTGCACCCATGTGGAATGGGCTCATAAGCTCGATGGTCTCTTGCTTTGTGATAAGACGAGGTGGAGTGATAAGACTAATGACATCGGGGCTGCATAGGTCGAAGATCTCCTGTTTGAATTTTCGCGGCGGTGTTTTGGGTGGAGCGGGGGGCGGAGTGTCAGGAACGAGACAATAACCCTGCTAACTGTCGCAAAGCGGATCTTTGCAGTGTTAAAAGTTACTGTCATGTTTGGCATACAACATGGTACAAAAGTCCCTGCTCGATGTCCCTGCTCGTTGTTATTCCTAGTTCCAACGCTCAAACTTCGCAAAAGCCTGAAAGTCCTAAGGTCAGTCCAGTAACGGAGAGAAGGATAATGACCCACGTTAATCCCAGATCCAGGGTGTCCCCGGAAGCGCCACGAGATCTGAATTGTGTAGCTCTTGCAGGCGGGGGTTGTTCCCGCCGAACCGTAGGAATACCACTCGTGCATCGCGATAAGAATCTGCCGCGCGTTGAATATCGTTCCTCATTTTATTCCGCTCCATCCAAGCGGCAGTGCTGGCGGCTGCCCCGCGGATCTGTGTCTTGCGCACATGCTGCTTGTAGTGCAGGGCCCGAATTTTCGCGCGGACCTCTTGAAGCGCATCAAACGCCAACCCCTCCAGCAGCGCTAACTCATCGGGTACTGGGGTACTATCATGATCGCCGTCCCTAAAATGATTAACAAAACAGACATACCGGGCAATTCGGTATTCATTGATCTCTGGCTGGAAATGAAAGCGCAATAGCTCTAATAAAAAAAATTAACAGGACTTGGAAGACAATTCAAGCACTACATACAAGTTTTTTTTTTCAGGAATCGTTTTCTGTTGGGCACCGATAATGCCAAGTCGGGCGCGAGGAATCGTGGTCTGATCGTACCCGACGCGGAGTCGGCCACCAGCACTGACGCGAAGTCAGTCACAGATAGGATTGGTGAATAAGATATGAGGACTAGGAAGTGGTGGGAGAAGAGTTGGCGTCGGACTTTGAAAAGTGTTGACACATGACTGGCGCGTCGCACTACCGAGACCAAATAGGGAGACACACCATGTCAATCAATCGTCCCAATATTTCCAATGTAGCAGTTTGGCACCGTATATAATTCCAGTTACTCTAATTACATTCATGACCAACTATTTAATTTGTACATGAACTGATTTACAAGATAACTACAGCAGAAGAGTCCGAATCATCATCGGATGTGTTTACCTCAAGAGCTTTCGCCTTGGTATTCCCATAACCCTGCAGCTTCTGTTTCTTGGTTAGAACCGGCCGCGCGTCGACGGTTGCCTTCCTTTTCGAGGAAGATGCGACTGGAATACGGGAACGTCTAGCGCCGACTGGTGCCTTTCTTTTCGTGGAAGATGCAACTGGAATACGCGAGGGGCCAGCGATTGCAGTGGGCTGGACGAGCGCCTTCTGTGGTTCGGCGGAAGCGTGAGGAGATCCGGCTGAGACATGGGAGGGTCCAGCGACCGCAGCGGGCTCCTTCTCAGATTCAGACGAAGTGTCGCTGGGAGCAGAAGACGAGGGGAGCGGGGATGAACAATCTGAAGGGTGATCATAGTTCCCTGAATCGTATATCAGAATTCACAATGTCAACCATAGTTTAGCATGCTTACTGCCGTTCTCCGCGGACAGGTTAGCGAGTCTGATCCACTTCACAAGGTCAGGATCTTCTCTCCCGGCAATCCTTTTTTCGCGAAAAATTAGGATACGGCCGTGACCATCCAACCGCATAATTCTATCCGTGTCTTGGAATCCCACATTTGGTAAGTAAAACCCGAAATCACGCCAGGAGAAGCCGGCGGGGGGGTCGTAGTGACCAAGCACAAACCCGCTTGACTGGGCGATGCGCCACCTGGCATGAATTGCTGTATCCGTGTCACTGGTGTAGAAGAGGATCCGCATAAAAAATTCTACGAAGGTGTGTTAGTAGACATGCATAGACGTAAGGGCGCGCCGATGCTTACTTGTAGCCTGTGCTCGGTAAAGAGTTGGATATACGGGACGGAGCAGACACATGAGCGGAAGTACTGTGGATATGATATAAGTTGGGTTGACTAAGGTATTGACCCATAAAAAACGAACTTTCGGCCTCGTTGGGCGGGTTGATCACTGGGTTTGGAAACCACGGGAAGTCCGCACGCTCTACCTGCTTTTTGGCATTGACGAGTCGGTTATCTGGAACAGAATGAACATATTGCAACTCGAAGCAACCCAGGATGTGGACTTACTCAGGTAATTGCTGACCGCCTTGGGCAGTTCTGGCTCCCAAGTCTTGTGGAATATTGCCATGGCCTTGACAAATTCCGCCGAGGACTCGACAAGTGCTTGAATGGCTGCCTCGCGTTTTCTGAGAGCTTTCAAGCCCGTGACAGAGATTTGATGTTGGGGTGACTTTGCGATGATGTCGTTTAGCATTCGTTCAGCTTCAGAAACTTTGGGTTCCATGGCGGAAATGGAGGGTGTTAGAATATCAAGTGCCTTTAAAAGGAGTTGCCAAAGCGTACAGTTAATGCACAGGTCCCCCATTTAGCGAGGCCTGCTTGGAATTGGATTGACTGGAGAATTGCCTTCAGACGCTTGGACCACAACGCTTGGACAAGCTTTGTACTACTACCATACCATTTTGAATCCTTATCAAAGCATGTTGGCGCGAAGCTCAGTTGAGGTGCAGGGAATTGAGTCAAGGCTGGTGCCGACACGAAGTCGGACGAGCTGGCGACACGAAGTCGCCAGGTTGGTGAGAGTCAGAAGGAAGAGCGAAATGATTGATTGGGAGTCACATGGTCATTTGTCGCGCACTCTGCAAGCCAAATAGCAGCAAATGATGGTAAGAGGCCGGCAAGCGGCGGGTCACAAATAGACGAAGAATTGAGGAAGGCGGTTACAGGAGAGCAAGTATTGAAGTAGATTTAAATTACTAGTAGCTATTTTTCGGGCCCCTTACTTTTCCGCTTCGGATTGATACTATCCAAAGTTGAATGCAGCTAGTACCAGTGTTAGAATTTGGTCTCATGCTTGGAATCAGGGATAGATCCAAGAAACTGGAATTATTATCCGGTTCAACAGCCCGTCGAGCTTATTCATTGATCATGAACTTATTGGCCAATTCGACCGCTGCATTAGAGCTTATTGGCAGTTTTTAGCCGAGATTTTGCTTAGCCTCATTGGTTGAGAAGTGTGGAGCAGCCAACCAGGGTTGAGCAAAACCTCGACCAAAAAGTTGCCAATAGAGCAGTTTGGCAACTGCAGAAAAATGTTTTTCGGTATCACTTTACGTCCTCTGATTGGCTGGAAATTGTGGAGCAGCCAATCAGAGACAGCTCCATCCATTTTTTTGCGAGTTGCCAAACTGCTCTAATGAGCTCTATTTTCTTCAACTGCAATCTAACTTAGCTAATAGCTCTAAAACACAGCTCACATTGATGGATGGTTAGAAGACGATCAGAATATTTCCATGAGGTACAGCCAGTAAAGGGTGGGCCGAGAACGGCCCGGAGCAACGTCAGCACTATGATCAAATATGGTCACGTTTTTTTTTGTGGCGACATTTTTGCTACCCTAAGCACAAAAGAACTAAAGTTCTATTTGTGAATCACGCATCCTCAACAAACTAACAGTCTTCACTTCAACGTAGTTCAGAGTAGTATTTTATTAGATGTCTTGTGGAACACATGCTTATAACTTAGTTTTGCTTCGTTCCTTGTTTTTCACCGCGATTAATATTGTATCAAACCAAACGAAGATAGTATAAGTAATATGTAGTTACACAGGCACGTACCTGACCACGATACGGCACTCATTCTGCTCTCCAACTTGACACTTGCTGAGGTGCCCATTGAATCGCGCTGCAGTTTGAGTGGTTGAAAAAAGCATGCGCGCGATAACCTGTTGCTTGAAAAAGATCTCGGTGTTTGTCCACTGGCGTGAAAGATCTGCGGGCTTCAGCAGACGCAGGACAGCGGCGCAGCGCCGACACCCATCGTCGGCATACACGTCTTCAAGCACATCGCCTATGCCCCTTTCAGCAATAACAGAAGAAACTGGAAGTCGACATACGTCGTGCGCCGGGAGGCATTTCTCTTGTATGCGAAATCTGGCGAAATTCAACCCACTTCCGCTCCGCTTGTTCGCCATCTGAGACTGGCATAATTGAGAGTTGAAGTAGAATCTAAGAAGGGGGCTCACCAGTACAAGTTATTGCTGTCCTGGACCGCAAAATCTGGCACAATTCGGCCCACTTGCGCTCCGTTTGTTCGGCATCTGAGATTGGGATGGATGAGCGTTGAAGTAGGATCTAAGAAGGGGGCTCACCAGTACAAGTTACCGCAGGCAACATGCTGTCCTGGACGACCTGAATGTGCTCCCTACTTATACGTCAATATTAGGCGGCCCGATTACATCAAACAAAAGGTGAGTACAATAAGACTTTCGATCACCATCTAAGATGGTTGTGTGAATTAGCGAATCGCGAAGTTCCATTGATGGATGAAATTCAGGGTTTCCCACTGGCGCGAAGGCAGCTGGGCGATGGAGGTCGTAGAGACACGAAGTCTCTACTCGTGGTCAAAGACAAGTGATCCACAAGCGCCAGTTTTCTCCAATTCTGCGCCCATCTTGACTCGGGAGTAATGCTTCAACTGGCGGGAACCAATTAGAACCAGCGGGACGGCTTGGAATGCAACAGCAGAGGCGCGAAGTCCCTGCATACAGTAGTCGGAGAGAGACCGCGCACACGGACTCGGACTCTGATCGAATCAACTGATCCATTCCGCGCCCACGTGATTTAAGACTCTTCGCGTCTCAAGCTCATCAGGTTCCAAAAGGTGCTTTGAAGTGGTCATTCACGTTTGAGAAACAAGGCATTTGGTCATTTACGTTTGGAAAAAAAAGATTTGAGCAACAGAGACTGAACAATACATGTATAATTGCAAATTATTATGAGAGCGTATGGGGTATCACGATTTGGACAGAACATCAACTCCCCGCTTCAAGCTGAACGCCGCTTGGCCCTAAACACTGCACGTTCAGCATCGTCTGGAAAAAAGCCGAGGTTGGCATCAAGATACTCACTCCTCTATCCACGCTTCCGCTTGAGCGACGAGGGCCCAGCGGCCGACGCCTGCATGCCACGAGAGGCAAGAGACGACGACGGGAGGGATGAGGGCGGCGGCTCAGACCCGGAATCTGCATCTAAAGGTGGATGTGTCAAGGTTTTTTTTGCTAATGGAAAGTATCACACACGAGCTAGGACAGACTTCACCGCTTCTTCTATCAACTCCAGCAGGCCGACGCAATTCTTCTCAGGGATGGACGCCTCTCGCAGAATCAAGATATTCCCGCGCGGCTGAAGGTTGATTGCGGAGTCATTGAGCAACGACCATCTGAGCTTGAGGGGACAGAACCAGAGATACGATGTATAAGGCAGGCCAATCTCCGTGTCCTCGGACACGGCTCGAACAACAGACGCGATCTTGAAGCTTTTGAACTTGAAGTGGTTGACAGCCCTTAGATTGACATGAGACCGGATGACTGGCTTGTCGCTGTCGGTAAAGATAGCGAGTTCCACGCGGCGTCCTGAAAAGATTGCTTCAGGTTTGCATTAGCGCAGACAGATAGTGACTAACTTTCTCCAGCCGGTATCTGGTAGGAGTCGGTATCGTATTCGTCGGCCTCCGTGTCCCCTACACACGTCGACGTTTCAGGACTGCGTATGGGACAGAGTAGATGGTAATAAACTTACCTGGAGCCGCGGAGGCGGTTACAGTCCTGCTCCGCTTCTTGTTCACGGTGACTGAATGGATCTCTGAGCATTGAAGATTGGATCAGGAAATGAAATAGACTGACTTGGGGTCGCATCGGACATTTTTCTTGTCTTCCTCTTGGGAGGCGGTGATGGACTCTCTGAATACAATTTTTTTAAGCCAAGTGCAAACGAAATCATGAGATGAGAAACTCACCCGACGCTGCGACAGCTGCCTTTCCCTTCCCCTTCTCTTTCGGGTTTGTTGGATCTACATTAATTAATCAGCACTGCGATTGTGAGGAGACAGAGTATGTAGACTCACCGGTATTCGGGCCGGCGTTTGCGTTCTTGGTGGTTTTTTTCTTTGCGGGAGGAGTATCTGACAAACAGAATGAGCAATTGGAACGGAAGAGAAATCATCGGCTCACCGGAATCCGAGTCAGAATCCGACGATACCACCACGACAATCTTCTTCTTGGATTTTTTCTTTGGCGGAGGAGGGTCTGACAAAATAAAAATGAGCAGTTGGGCCTGGAGGGAAATCATTGACTCACTGGAATCCGAGTCAGACGATATAGCCACAGCCGCCCTTTTCTTCTTCGTGGACTTCTTCTTTGGGGGAGGGGGCGGGGAGGGTTCGGAAGAATCGCCTTACAAAAATCAACAAGAAGTAAGCAGGAAGCGAATAGAGGGAGGAGAAACGATGGACTGACCCGAATCTGAGTCAGCCGATTGCTCGCCGTCGCGTTCGTCGCCCATAAATAATTTCTCAAACTGGGGTCGCAGCTTCAGACGCCTTCTTTTATCAAGCGGGAATATCTGCGCCGGACACTTTTTGCTGAGGGAGCACTGTAGCGCGTGAAAGCGTTATCAAACGCAAATGGCGAAATTAAACAGATACTTACAACAAAACCCCACTCTCCGAAGCGAGTTACATTGAAGGGTCGGTTTTTAGCCATGTATAAGCTGCTGCGGTGCCGACCCCCACGCTTGCAGGATTTGTGCTTGGGTTTAGGTACACGGGCCTTGAGCCATCGGCGCGCGGGCGTGTCAGCCATGATGGGGTTGAGTGGGAGGTGCGGCAGTTCACCTTAAATCGCTACTCCTATTATTGTTCCTATTGTTGTTCCCCAATCTTCGGCTAACACTCACTTGTGACCAGAACAAAAAATGTGAACAATTAAGTTCCTGCTGAAAACACAACTGGCCGAAAACAAAAAGAGATCGATCGGCCGGCGTTGCTGAGATAACTCCGAGTCTATTGGCGCAAAGATTTGGAATCAGAGTCAAACGGCTGATCTGATTTTCGGTATTTGATATCTCATACTGGGAATCTCTTCGAAAGTTGCAAGGATGTAAATAGAACAAACAGAACAAATAGACGAAATAAAAACGAAGTTTATGATACTCGGCTAGGCAGATCCACCGGTATCCGCATCCGCGTGGGTTTTATCGGCTTCAAACAGCGGACGGCGGTAATAATCCTCATCTTCCGAGTCAGACGGCGATATGAGTTCCGGTATTTCTTCATCAGGATCTAAATCCTCGCGTTCAACTCTGGTATTCTTCAGCGCGGCATGCTGTTGCTTTACTGCCAACTCGGCGTATCTGTGGCCAATGGATATAAGAATATGGGAATACAAATAATAAATAAACGCACTGTTCTTCCTTCAGGACCAGGAAGATCGTGTCTTCAAGGTTTAGAGGTTCGCTGCGAGAGAGCGGTTCCAATTTCGATTTTTGAAGACGGAAGTTGCCGTCAAGGCTGAGAAACCGCGTCCGGAATTCGACGGGTGCCTGCGACTTCGCTGACGGTGCCAGACCTAGTATATCATCAGTGACAGAACCCAAGACCGCTGAAGCGTAGTGCCGTACTATCCGAACTCAGTTGACTCTGTACTTCTGAGGGTTCGGACGAAGAAACTAGATATCTTTTAAGAAAGACGTGGCAGTTAAAGAAGTCCCAGACTGACTGTCAAATTTGGAATCGACCTCGGAGTTGTGCACTGAAAGCATTTGGATTGACAAAAGATGCAATGAATCCCTTGTGAATCCCCTGTTATATAGACGAAAAACAATAGGGAAGGGAGCGTACCACATGATTATGATCGGCGGGATACTCGAGATCATTAAGCGCACCTACTGCATGAACTGTTCTCCGTTCTCCGTTCGTCCAGCTCGGATGGTGACAGTGTAACAACCTCGACATGAGAGTCGAAGGGAAACCCCGACATGAGAGTCGAAGGCGAAGGGGAACTCTGACATGAGAGTCGAAAGGGACTTGGCGAAATGTCCACGACTCGAGTGATGCGATCAACATCGGGTGTCTTAGCCAAACTCTCACACACAACCGCGCACTGCGCCTTTCATACTATCATCCACCACATTCACCATTTTGAATCAAGTCCCAACACATCTGCAATTCCTAGTTCTGGGGCTACGCGCTTCAGAACTGACTGCCTTCGTGCCAGTCAAACCCCCTCTGTCCCGTTGTATTCTCAGTGGCGACCCGACGTGTAACCGCTGTTAATCTCAGTTATGGAAAATAATAACGGTATGTGTTGGGCTCCTATTGTCGGGAATGAGCCAACATGAGGTCTAGCTTCAAACCTGTCCGTCCGCAATGGGGTCGATTTGCTGAAAAACCGTAACGATGAAGGTATTACTGTTGTTCATATTTCAGATTGGATATGAAACCTTTCCCAGCAAAGCTAAGCCCGTTCGATGGGAGGGTAGCCACGCATGTCACTGTCTCCGGCCTCGCGTGTTTCGTGACCTCCAATGCCCGCTACATCCCTGCATTACCGTCGGGCAGCGCGAACACCTTGCGTCTCCGGAAGGACATGCGCTACGGGCCCGACGATCCCACCCTTTGGCCCCAAGAATATAGCACCGGCTTCTGCCACCTGGGCGCCATCCCCAAAAAGCCAACGACTCAGCGAGGAAAGGAGGCACTCGGAGTCATGTGGTGGGATCCCGACCCGAAGGACTTTGTATCCCCCGAGTCCGGTTTAACGCTTGCGCGCGGGCTGGGGAAACTCAGCCACAGCCAATGTTCCCGACTCGCGGATCCCGTTAATAAACTCCTCGAGGAATACTCTGCGTACACACAGACCATCAAATCTCCCGCGAAGATCGTACCATTGATGCCTCAGCTTGCCCAATCCCTGCGTCTGGGGCTGGAACGCCTCCGAACTCTGCCATCTACATACATCCGAGTCGTTATCAACATCACCAACGTGCAGCGCTGCTATCTGGAGCTAATGGGAATGCTGCGTTATATGACCGTGTACAAGCCTCGAATGGAGGATCCGACTGCAGAGCCCGGTTTGCCCGACGACTGTGTGGGTGTTTTCACCTCAGATCCGATTGTCGCCCAGCAGTTCCGCATTGCGCGGCTGCCATATTGGTTAATACGGCCGTTGTCCACCTTTCTTCACGAAAACATACTCTCTGTCGTAACACCGCAGGAGACCATTGGCCAGATCGAACTGGAGGCCGCTCCAGGATACCCCCAGTTTCTGTTGGTTTCAATCTCGATGATAGGATGTGTTCTCTCCACTTGTGTACCCAAAGCACTGCGTGGTACAAAGATCCGTTCAAACAGCCGGTCCCCTCAGCTCAGCAGGCTGTACCTAGTTCTTCGCACTCTGTACCTAGTTCTTCTTTGCAGACTGTACCTCCCAGTCGCGAGCCTGTCAGCGCACCAAAGACCGCCCCTCGCCTTGTAAGTAACATATCTCTGGACAAAAATTACCTCTCACTCGTGCCACGCAGACGCCCAGGCTAAGAAGCATAAGCAATCGCAGAACCCTCCCAAGGTAGAACGCGATAAGTTCTTGGTATTTGACAGCCCAGAAATGCCCCCTGGCATCGATTCCTGGGCGAAGGCACTTTCCGATGTCAAGCGATCCGTACCTCCGGCCTGTGGCGCGCAGATTCAAAATCGTTACGTCTTTCCCGAGCCTGCCCTCCTCGTCTCAGCTGCAGACGAGCTACGTCGGCACATGATACTTCACCACTATCAACTCATGCGCGATGCGCTGCTGTATCGTCTCGGGGATCCAAACGATTCTCACCTCCTTTTTGACGACCAAGAATGGCGCGATATATTGCAAGGCAAAGTTGCCCGACAAGGCAGGACGGGAACCAGGGCGGAGGCACGGAGTGCATCGATCGAGGCCGTCTTGGCGCCAGCGATGGAGGCTTGCGGTGTAGATCAATACCGTGATTTTCCGGTGAAGCCTGGTATGCTCCGCGTACGACGCAAACCCGAGCCAGGGAGATGTTGTGGGAGGTGGCGGAAATCAAACTTCCGCTTCGAGCTCTTGGCACTCGATGCACCGCGCTTCGGGCTCGACCGACCCGATGAATGTAAACAATGTTTCCCTGGGAATGTCTGGTGGGCTTCGACATCAGTGAAGCAAGCTGGGGTTTGCGGCGAAGAAACGCACACGACAGACTTCCATATGTCCTACATCTGGCGGGGTTGATGCTGATTGGAAGTCGCGTCCTCGCGCGGAGGAGATAAAGTCGGCCTTCCAGCGGCAAGGTGCCAGAGTGGAACATTGCCGAAATCAACGCACTGGAGCAAGCAGTGGCCGGATACTACACGCAATCTTCTACGAACTCTTTGGTCGAGCGGCGGTGGTACCGATGCGTTTAGCGCATGAGTTCGGGACGTAGGTCCTTCGGGAGGCGAAAATGTTAATATTTGTATTGCGCGTCTATATCTACTTCTTGGTGTAATATCTCAGCTTAGTCTTGTACAGTATATACGAGTGAAATGTAATGCCTTTCGTATTTGTTTATTCAGCCGGTATCGCACACTTATCTGGCCCTACGTCGGATATGCCCAGCTGTATAAATGGGTACGGTCTTACGCTGAATGAAGGCAGTGCTGCAGTGCAGTCTCACTGCATCTGCCTAGCTGACCCGACCGGTGTTCTGGTAGGCCGTTGGATTTCACCGCCGCTTATCCTTCGAGTAGTTGGATCTCACCGCCATGACACTCTTTTATGCATGGCAGGCAGATTTCTCTGCCGTGTACTTCTCTTCCGTTGCGGCGCGATATTTCCGCGCCTTTCATTTTACAGTTGAATCTCACTGTCTTCTGTGTTTTCGGGGAAATTCCCTCTGCGATCTCCATCTTTCTTCTTTGCAGTCAGATTTTCCTGCCACGCTTTCCTTTTGCAGTGCCGTTTTCGTTTGCAGGCAGATTTCTCTGCAGTGCCTTATCTCTCTCGCTGCAGTGGGATCTTCCTGCGCCGTTTCCTTCTGTAGTCAGATTCTACCGCAATAGAAAAAGTTCTGCGAATACTGCTAGATCTAGTTGCAGGTGCCAACCTTCTGTGGCTGTTCTCACTCTGTGGCCCTTGGAATTTAAAGTGTTATTCTCGACCAGCTCTTTGTTATTTCTTTCAAAAAAAAGGTGCACAACATCTGAATACGGTAAGATGAGTGGCCATTTCTATACAATATCACCGATTCAAAAAAGGCCTTACTCGGAGGCTTCCTGTGAACAGTAATTGCAAGGTTTCAGCAACGAGTCCACCCAAGGTTGATAGACAACGAAAGTCAGTATTTCTTCACCAATTCTCGGCTGATTCCCTCATTAGAAGTGCTGTACCTAATGCCTACATCCCGCTCGGAAAATATCCAGACCCATCCTCGCAGCCACTGGAGGAAATGAGTTGACAAATTATATAATAGCCAAATGTGCATTCTACATCGACAAACTGTTTCCTGCTGTTCAACCATGGTCCGATGCTTCTCATCTAACATGCAAGATGCTTCAATCCCGGATAGAAATCCCCTCGAGCACTTTTCGCAGAACATGTCCGAAACGAGTCCTCTTGAAATGGGACGTTCAAACCTTCAAACAACAGATTCAGCCAGGTGAGGAATTTTCGCCAATTCCGGCCAAATTTCGCCATCCAAATTGTATCTGTACCTCGGTGTGAGTTCCCCTACAGCAAAGAGTTACCGCTGACTTCGCGAGAACTCAGCAGACCCCACTAGACCAACTGAAGTTTCCATGAGGTCACTCGGTGTCATATATCGTAGTTTTTTGCCTACCAATGCGACACCAGGTCAATTTATAGTCTGAAGATGCATGTAATCGTTTTTATTCCCCGTTTAATCCTATCATATTTATTCCATCTGCTCGTAGGCCCATGAGCAATGAACAGTTACAGTTTTGATCAGATAGCTTTGCACTGTTATAACTTGCCACTCCATCGTCGAAATCACATAGAATTTTGGGAGAACCCTCGCCCAATGATATTGAGATGTATTCGAAGTGTTTGAGACATATTCATAAAAAATGTATATTTCGAGTATTTCTCTCGAGGATGTGCACAATAATGTCGGGCAATATCCTAGACATCTCAGGAATAAAGATGAACGTTGGAACCAAAGCTCAGAATTTTTGAGAGAGAAGTGATAGAGGTGAAATTTTAAACAGAGTGAGATGATCGCGAACTCGTTGTTTTGGAGCCTAGTTTGGGCATGTTTCAAGATTCTTACTGACATCTTTCTTCCCATTCCGATTTTCTCAGCCTCTCCATACCCTCACAGAAAAAAGAGCTGGATTCAGAGATCGAACTCGCACGTCGTGGAGAGTCTCTCAAAGGTATGCAACGAGATGTGCATTTATTCCAGATACATTGAATCCGAACTGGAAACGTCTCCGGGTCACCAAGTAAAATTGTGAGCCTCTGCTAAAGAGCACATGCAGCGGGTCGCCACAATGGCATGCTCAACATCAAGAGGAACACACTGATAGTGTCCTAGAATTTGTGCACAGTCCAAACGAAGGCCTAATATGTCGGCCAGTAATTACTAAGACCTACTACTGCACTGTTCACGCGCTGTGACCTCTTGCTTGTATTATTCCAGCGTCGTCCATAGTAAGAATCCAAAATTCATATGTACTGCTGATGTTTTGAGGCATAAAAAGTACGTGCCCAGTACCCAACTTAACTTCATTCAAAGAAGACTCACGGGAACATCCAGACCAACTTTATTGCATAACAAGTCCGCAATCCGCCATGGTAAAAACTTAGTGCGACACGAACAACGGTCGACATCTCGGCGGCCCAAGTACTGCTGTCTCTTCATTATTTAGCATCGTAGGAAGCCGTTTTGAAGCTGAAAACACTTAAGTCAGATTCAGACGTATTCTAATAACGACGTTGGCATCTGGTGCCGAAGTGCTCGAGTGGCCGAACCAGGTAAAATTATCGCAATGGGTCGAATTTACTTCTTTCTCAGTTAATGCGACATGTACTGTATAGATTGAAACGTGCACACACTGGGGACATAGGATATTGATACATCCCGCAAGCGGGCAGTGAAATCTACCCGCCCCACTCCGTGCAGTTACATTCGACTGTGGCGTGCTGATTCTTGTCGGGCAGTTGGATTTGCCCGGCCGGTTGACCGGGCAGTCGTATCCCACTGCCGCCCAGGGTCTCTGTCAAGGCAGTCAGATCTGCCTGCACTGCTTGATGTTGTGGCAGTTAAATTCCACCGCTGCCCTGTTTAGTACAGCAGTGGAATTTGCCTGCACTGACACTGTCTCCACCACTCACCGTTTCTCGCTCGCCAGTATTCGGCCGCTATTTCCCGACTCTATTTGACGTTGAGTGTCTGTGAAACATTGGAGAATGATAAGAGAAGTGCCTCGGATATACCGCCAAGGAACACCCAAGAGAGCGTGGGTGCAGCGGACAGCAGTAGTATTCAACCACAACGACCCTCTACGGCAGTGCAGGCAAATCTAGCTGCCAGGTCTGAGTGTGCGGGCAGACCCTACTGCCCGACAAAGAGTTGAGACGGGGCCGGCAGATCTCACTGCGTGCAAAGCGAGAGCAAGCTGCGGAGGGATGCCACTGCCAAGGCTTTGCAGGCCGATGTGACTACCTACGAAGCGAGACCGGGCGGCGGTGAGATGCTACCGCGAAAATCCGTCCGAAGTGGGCAGTTCTAACTGCATGGAAGAGGGCGCGGCGATAGGATACAACCGCGATGGCCGGAAGTGATGCGGGGGGGAGAGGACAGCAACCAGCGGGGAGGGCACAGAAAGTCTTATTTCGGCTGAAATTGTGATGACCAGGTAGCGACAAGTCTGCAGTTGAATATGACTGCGTTCGCCGACGCGGCTTTGATGGAGGCAGTTGAACTGTGGCGGTAGGAATCACTGTTGCGAAGGTGGATCCGGCCAGCTGGGTGTAAAGTTCCAGCGGGCTGTAGTAGATTTGAAAGAAGGGCCGTATTTGTTTATTCAGCCGGGTATCGCACACTTATCTGCCTTTTCGAGAACCTGCCAGTGGAGGCTAATAGGATTTGAAACAAATAAAGGAAAACAGAAGACCTTCCCTTTCGACCATTCTTGCGTTGATTTTGACCAACGACCACACGACTACGCGTGGTGGAAGTCCATCGACGGACAAGACGGCTTCGCGCCGTCTTTTCATTGACCGTACGCCAACCATTGCACACATTTCAGGGCGAAACTTCCACCACGACGTTCCACTGGCAGAACATCACACGGAATGCCCAGTAACAACCGATTGCTGATGCTTGGGCCCCATTGCTTTGACTCCGCGCAAGAGCTGCGCCATATTCTCTCATTGGCGACGCTTGGACATGACAATAGACGCTTGGACCTGGTGAGTGCTTTGACGGTGTGTTATATAAGGCAAGCAATCGACCATTCTCGCCATAGCCCTTCCTCCATGTCTTCTTTCAAAAGCAGGCTCCTTCTCCCTTGAAAGAATGCTTTCCTTCTACCACCCTGATGGATCGCAGCGCGATATGACATTCGGCGAGATCGCGCGAGCCTTCTGTCTGACGACGATCGCGAACGGCTTGAAGCACTCTCCCAGAAACCAATACCTAAAGTTTCCGCTCCCCGTCGACGGACCCATGCGACCAGCGCAGCTGCTGTATCTGAGGAATCCCAAAAGGCGACGCTTTTCGTGATTTGGAAACAGGTCAGACTGTCTTCCCTTCTTTCATATGCTTACTGACTCAATTCGATCAGGATAACACAAATCCGCAGTTCATCTTTTTGGCGCCTCCGAGGGAGGGATTTGTATGGCTGGACCAGGACCGTAACAAGATGGCACTTGGTGACCCGCTCATAGGCATCGAGGCCCCTATTCAACTGGAGAGGTTCGTAGACCAGAACTGGGAGGATTTGGCCTGGGACACGTATATGAGAGTGCGTCAGGACAAGTCAGTTTCCTTCGTGTAAAAGGAGTGACAGATTTGAAAAATTGGGCAAGTACGCTCAAAAATATCAAATATGTACTTTGAATGCGAGTGTAAATTCGAGTTCTTTCCGCTTGTAAAAATTGCCACTGTATTTCAATTAAATTCACTTGGTTCCTTCATTTTATTTGGCGGTCCAACTAATAATGAGATTTTTTGAGCCACACGACACGACGAGTCACGGCGTGACCAGAGTGACTGTCAAGCACTTTCTTTTTCCTCGACTCCACGTCCTGCCGATGCCACCAGCCAGACTGGGAGCTGACTATCATGTCACTCCCTCGACGCCCTCGTTGACTTCCACGTTAGCGAGGGTGTTGATGTGCGCGGTCAATGCGCTATGTCTTTTTTTTGTGATCAACAGATAGGACGTGTCCCTCACATCACTTGAAGATTCGTTAACAAGCCTATCCAGATTGCCACACTCACAAAGATAATTTATCCTCCTCCTCCTCAAGATTGATATGCGAGCGCCACGCCACTCGACGGGAGGATAGCAATCTTATTGTTTCTTGAAATCAGTGATCGAGCGAGACATGTGAGCGGCCCCTCAGATCAACTTGAGGATAAACAACAACCCGGTTTAGGCTGCCAAACCTCATCCTTTTCCATGTCCAAACGATTACAGCACGACTCGGACGATGGCCAGCCGAAACGAAGGAAAATCAGCAAAGGAGCAACTTTCCGGATGTCCGCCATGTCTGACGACGAGGAGGATCCGGGTTGGAGGCGGATCCTCCTCTACCATTGCTATTCCACCAGCAGTGACCCAGCTACCGCTTCGACATTGCAGCGCACGCGGGGCGCATTCACCTTCGCTTGGAACTCGCACGGAACCGAAGCCGAAGCCCAGCCCATACCACCGCCTTTCCATAGGATGGTGTCCGAAACTTTACCCGACCCGACCTTGATCCCGTGCACGAACCCGCCCCTGAATCCACAGAAGAATTCGGGCCGTTGTCTGACAAGCCGAAGCGATCGCAGGTGCGTGCAAAGTGACATGTCTTGTGTGCAATCTGACCTTTCCTTTGCTTCCCTTTAGGGCGTCGGTAGCCATATCGGGCATCTTACCGCTGCTCCCAAAGATCCAGCAGGCCATCCTGGCTACTTTCACCCATACGCAAATCGGAACACCTTGCGACTGTGGTGACGCGAATGTGATCTTTCGCTGCGTCGAGTGCTTTAACGCACCTTTGTGGTGTCGGCGATGCATCATAATGGAACACCGATATAATCCGTTTCATCACGTCGAAAAGTGGGACGGGAGACGCTTCGCTCGCGATTCTCTGAACGTAGAAGCGGGTGAAGCTCACTCATCACCTGCTTCCGTCGACGAAACAACCAGCAGGCCAGCTTGAGTCTCCGATGCAGACCCATCTCGCGTCAAAAGGCCACCTCCCATGTCCGAATGCCAACCCAAAGCGGCTGGACGTTCGCGATTTCACCATCATCGACCATAACGGCTTCCACAACCGCCGGCTCCAGTTTTGCGGATGCAGCAGGAGCGTCCTCGAGGCCTGGCAGCAGTTGATCGCTGTACGGCTTTTCCCAGCGACCTTCAAGCAGCCACGGACAGCCTTCACCTTCACTGCCCTCAAGCAGTTCCATATCCATTCGTTGACCTCCAAAAAGTCCGCGTACGACTACATGAAGGCCTTGTGCAAACTGACCGACAATGCGAGCCCTGACACCATCACCGTGAGCTTATCTATTCGTGATTGAAGGCCCCTTACCTTTTAAATCAGGATCGTTATCGGGAGTTCCTGTTTGCATGTCGGATTTGGCGATATCTCGCTCTAGAACGACGTTCCGGTCAAGCGCATGGGATAGATGCCTACGTGCCTCATCGGCGTGCGGGTTCGTTGACTGTGCGATGCCCCGCATGCCCTGAAGTAGGTTTCAATATGACATCGGAAGAAATGGAGCAGATCTTAGACACTAAGCGGTAGGCAGAGCGCTGTCTCGGAAGAATTGGGCTATTCTGATTGGTTATTTAGACATACCGCGACGTTATTCGCTTCGATAGATGCAACTTCAAGCTCCAGCGAAAAAACAAGCGCGATGATCCAAATGATTTCGCTCTGAATGACGGGAGGAGCTATTTTGTAGAGTCGGAGGACTACAAAAGCTATCTCAAGGTGGCGAAGCCGGTTGAAGAGGTATGTCTTTGCTCTTTGCTCTGTCCACACCCGACATGTTTATTTGAGTGCAGCTAGGAACCTGCTCGCATCTACGCGCGGCACGCATGCAGAACCTGGCCAAGTTCAAGAACGCCGTTATCAGCGGTGTCGTAGCGGTGCAGTGCGCTCGGCACAGTTTCTATCTGCCTCAGGGCATGGTAGATCTGACGAAGGGGGAGGCGTAAGTTTTCACATGCATAGGAACGTTCAGTGGGTTAACCGAGCACCCTAGATTCGCTAATACGGACTATGCACTGTGTTTTTCCATGGGCGAAGCCCAAAATTTAAGATGGATACGCTTCACCTACGATATTTGGTGCCATTACGGTGTCAAATTGGCTGCCCACGTCGAGCAGCTGTTCCCCTCAATGTCCTCCATCGTTGCCAAGATCGTGGGTGCCATCCCGAAAATGCACATCCTCAACCACATCGAGCGATGCCAACTCGAGTGGAATCTCAATTGGCTTTCATACTGTGGGTTCACGGTCGGGGAGATGATCGAGACGGGCTGGGGGGTACATAACCTTACCGCCGGAAGCACCAAAGAGATGAATGCTGGGCATCGTCATGACGTTGTCGATGACACCAGCAACAACTGGAACTGGAGAAGATGCTTACGATTGGTATGTATGTCTCGGTCTTCGTTATGACACTTGTGACTAAACTTTGGAACAGCGGCTACCTTGGTGCGATTATACAGGCTGGCCGTTTTTGAGCGACGAAAGCGGACCGCGAACTTCGAGGATGTGGACGCAGATCATCGTCGTCGCTACGGGAATCTGGTTGTCGAATGGGAGCGATGGACGTCAAGCCGAGAATTAAAGAGCGGCAAGTTTATAGTGTTTTCCAGTCAGATTTCAAAGGCGGTAGGTATCCTTGACTACGATGAAGTTGCGAGGCTGATCACGAGCAGGACCACCCACCCACGCAGCGGCCTACGAAAAGCTCCTGAAAGCGGAAGTGGACGCAGAGGAGCGGCTGAGGGCGAAGCATGAGGCGGCGGATCGCTCAGCGGAGGTGGAGGCGGAGGGGGAGAAGAGCAGGACGAGAGCGAGACAACCGTAGCGGGCTCTAGAAAGGGCGATGTGGTCTCATTGGGACCGGGCTGCTGCTTGAGCGAGATCGGTAAGTGGTCCCATCTCATTGTTCGGTGCGTCGTGGCTAACAACTGGCCAACAGAGAACACGTCAAGCGCCTCGTCCGCCTGTCGTGCCAGCTGATATCGTGGCGCAGCGCGTAGACGGTTCTTCACAGACATCACGGCATTCAAAGTCTGCAAATTCGGCGAGTACCAGAATTCTCCAAGCGTATGGCGGAAGTCGATCCGGACAAGCCAGAAGACACACCCTTGTTTTTACCATCGCAATTCAATGGAACTCAGCGGGCGCGATGAAGCTGGAGGCCATGATGCAGGTGGAATACTCACTGCGGGAGGGGCAGGCTTACGACGCGTTGGGGAGCTTGCGCACGGCAATCAGGACATACAATTACAATCTGCATATCAAGAAGACGGACATTCACGGCGTGGGCGCCACCACGCGCGGGCAGAATTTCCTGAAGGTGCTGAGCAACGACATACAATCGGCTGGAGATGACTATCGGCGCACCCGGGCTGCTTTAGTGAGGCTTGGGCTGCCCCAACGACGACGCGACGCTCAAACCGCTCGAGCAGAAAGAAGAAGTTGGATGGGAAGGGGGGGAAAGCAGTGGCATTGGGACATTCGCGGAAGGTGGATCCTTGGTTTTGGAGACGATGAGGCCCGCAGGAATGACGGTGGAAGAAGAATCGAAGTGGGAGATCGAAAGTAAGTTCTTTTTGTCTGCCAGGGAGGGTGCTCAAGCTAATGTGATGGTCTATGCAGTGGATCGCGTAAAGTGGTTTCGTGATCGCGCTTTGAAATGTCGGTCAGACGAAGAAGTGGAGACGCTGGAAGCGGAGTTCGCGCGCGTAATCGAATCGTTCCGCCATAATAGCGAGGACATATGGGCGGAGATTGCTAGCCAGGAGGACGGCGAGACTGGCTGGAGGGTGTATGCATACAAGCAGGCTGCGATGTATGATAAGCTGTCTCAGGACTGCGCAGCTGAGTGGGCACGAGCACCGTCCTTGGTACTGAAAGACCAGAAGGACGAAGAGGAGAAGGCGAGACGGGATGCGATTGAGGCAGCAAAACAGGGCGGAGCTACATTCACCACGGACTATTCGGTTCGTCGTCTCACCAGAGCTGCGGAACATCGGAGCTGATGACCACTTTCTATCACAGGACTACTACGCTATCGTGGACTAGCTGCGTCTCCCAAACCGTCCACTGAAAATCGGCGAGCCCAAAAAGGCAATTGGTTTGTTTGGCTTGGTGGACGGTAGCCTTTGAGATAAACACGATCTAATCTTCCTGGCTTAATCTCGCATCTTAATCTCACAATCTTAATCTCGTGTTGGATCTCAATTTATAATAAGTATTACGTGAGTGGCGACTTGATCACCGCGCACGATCTGACTTGAATGTATCATAGATAGATAGTGTGTGGGCAGAATGGATACCGCGGGTAAGCCATATCAAGATTTCTGCGCATGGCTTTAATCCCGACTTTAATCCCAAACAAAATAATACTTGATGAAACTTAATCCGAGCGACTTGGATCTCGACCAGCTTGGGTAATCTGGACAGGATTAATTCTGAGTGAGTGTTTAATCCAAAGCCATATGACTGCTGCTAGACACTAGGATTATCCAGACCTTGGATTTAATCTCGCGGCTGGATTTAATCCGAAGATTGTAGGATTATGTCGGGGACGGCGAGATTATATTACCTACCGTGTAGATTAAGCTGTAAAGTTGGCTTGAGCAACTTCCATGTGGATTAATTTGATGGCCTGAAAATTGCATGAAAGATTAATCTGAACTGCTGAAATCACTGCCGGCGATCGGGTACGTGAGTCGCAATTGAGAAGTGTCGGCCTTGATGCAAAGGGCGACACTCGGAGCATCTAACGCGGCACTGTGTCGTGTTTCGTCATCTCTGCCGCCCTTCCTAGCCGGTGTATGCATCTCGTATATCCTCAGCTCTACACGGCCTCCAAGATCCCAACGGATCCAATGCTCTCATCTTTTAGGATCTACTGTAGCATTTCGACCGTAAGTTCAGTCAAAGGTCACAACACTGGCTGAATTGAGGTGAACCTACGGTCGAAATGCTACAGTATATCCTCATCCCGGGTCCACACAACTCCAGGCTACTTATAGAGGCGGGCGTAGTATATGTCACAGACTCGGAATAATGGCAGGTCGACTGTCGCAATCGAAGCAGTCTTTACATACTCGGGAGCCCATTATCTGCGCCTGTTGTTGACCCAAATGGCGGGCCTATGTACTCCTGAGCATTCAGAAAAATCCAGAACAACGACAGGCTAGCAACGGTGCGCTCCACTGGGCGTCGATCAGCCTGTTTGACCACAGTACACTTGGTCAGCCACACTGCTACACCAACTCGAGTGATATTCATTGGGAAGCAGGCGAAACTGCCCAAAGATACAACTGACAGCTTTCCCGAATGTTGGAAACCGAATAACAACCCGCAAAATCCCGGTATTGGATACATATAAAGCTGATTGCGAAATGATCTAGCTAAACGTATCCGCGTCGCTCAATGCAGTCTATCCTGCTTGCCCTCGCCTTTGCCAGTGCCGCCCTCGCCTGCGGCGACGACCAGGCCATGTTGCGGGTGACGGGCACGTACACGACCACGCAAAGCGCGAGTTCCCCAGCGCGAAGCTCACGCTGCCTTCGCGTCCATTGACCTGGGGCAGCCTCAACATACTCCACACGACAGATAGCCATGGCTGGCTGCTCGGCCACCAAAAGACGAGCTTCCCCGAGCCAAACTACAGTGGGGACTTTGGCGACTTTGCGTCGTTTGTTTCGCACATGAAGGAGCTTGCGATCAAGAAGAACATTGATCTTCTTCTGGTCGACTCGGGCGACCTTCACGATGGCACAGGGCTTTCGAATGGATATCCTGTTGGCGGTGTGGATGCGCAACAGTCGAACGAGTTCTTTAAGCAGCTCCCGTACGATGTTCTGGCAATTGGTAGGCATTCTCTCTCCCCTTTCTTTCAAAAACTCAAATCTCACCAGGCAACCATGAGCTTTACGTCTACAATGCAAGCTCCTTCGTTGCCTTCACCTTACCAACTAATTCACCCGAGTAGAACACACTCGATATGCACGACAACTTTGCCCCGTGCTTCAAGGGCCGTTACCTCTCGTCGAACGTCAACATCCCTATCAACGGCGTGAGCAAGCCCGTTGGTAGCCGCTTCGCCAAATTCAAGACGCGCAAGTGCACCTTGTTCGCTTTATTTCTGGCGCGCTAGTTCTGATGCTTGTTGTGCTTTTTCTAGAGGCCGTGCAGTGACGGCACTTGGCGTTCTTTTCGACTTCAAGGGCAACGCCGCAAATACAACGGTGCGAAGGTCGGAGATATGGTCAAAGAGGCTTGGGTGCGTCCTCTTCCCTTCCTTGGGCAATAAGATCTAATCTGTTGTGCTAGTTTGTGGACGCCATCAAGGATGAACCGGATTTTTTCCGCCTTGCGGGGCACATGCCCGTTGCGCGGGATAACTGTGAATTGTGTTCATAATTGTCATCGGTATTATTTTTTGCTGACGTTGGCGCGACGCGACAGGGCCGCTTGTTTTCAACGCCATTCGCGCCGTGTACCCTCTGACGCCCATTTTGATCCTCGGGGGCACACCCACATCCGCGATTGCCTGCAGCTCGATGGGCGGAGTATGTCGCTTGAGAGTGGCAGGTACATGGAAACTATTGGGTGATGAGTGCGGACCTCCCAGAGCCGAAGGGCCACCATGGCGGCTATGGCCGTCACAATGGCGAGGACTATAACCCCAGCGGCAGGGCGGCCAAGAATATCACTTTTAGCCGCCGGTACCTCGATCCCAACCGTGTTACGTTCGAGTACCATACTCGGCGCGGCAACTTCTCGTTCGACACGACGCAGGGGCGTAGTATCACCAAGGGCCTTGAGCAGCTCGCGAAGGAGTTTGATCTGAGCTTGACATATGGGACGGCGCCGCACGATTTTACTATTTACCAGTGTGTTTCTCGTTTTCTTTGGGCAGGCGGGGTCTCTTAAATATATTGCAACCATAGGGCACCTTACCCGGCGAACAACTCCTTGCTTTCGCTCATGGCCGAGGTGATGCCCGTCGCGCCCACCGTTAATAACACGCGCGCATCCATCCCCAACATCATGATCACCAACTCGGGATCGCTGCGGTTCGACATCTACGCGGGGCCTTTCACAAAGAACAATCAGCTCACCGTGTTGTCGTACGCGGACCCCTTCCTCTACATCCCCAATGTGCCATTCTCCGTCGCTAACGGCGTCCTTCCTGCGCTGAACGGAGCGGGTATGAACCACAGGAAGAGCGATGAGGCGGTTGAGGCGGAGCTGTGGACAAGGGGGTACGTCGGGACGCGGTACCGCGAGTGGATGGAGGATATGGCGCGGCGGAATGCGGAGGTCGACGGGCAGGCACGTTTCGCTCTGGCGAAATTAACGCCGGGATATGTTACGACCGACGCGTGCCCCGGTGTCGGCGACGACACACCGCACGCGCCGCTCGAGTTCCACTCCCTCCCGAACTTTATCGCGTCCGCCGCCCCGATCGGGCTTGCGGTCGACGCGCCGATCGACCTTGTCTTTGTGGACTTTCTGGAGAAGCAGCTGATTGGGATTCTTAATGGGCTGCAGAAGGATAAAGTGTATACGACTGTGGAGTCTGGACGTGTCAAGTATACGAACGTGCTGGCGACCGAGGCGCTAGGGATTTATGCGCAGCAGAGTGGAATTGAAGGTGCTAGTTGGGCGGTGGAATATTTATTGCAGTTTTCAAAATCAATGGCACAACCCAAAAAATAAAATAAGCTTTGATCAACCGTTCGAGCACTCGGTCCGACATCATTTTTAATTGATGCACAACCAAACAACACGGTCGCGTCACCTTTTCTTTCCATTTAAACACAACCACTGAGCCTAAAATTGGGATATTTTGAGATATCACTACCAGACATACCTGGATGATATTATGGAGCCAATATTTAGATTCATAGTAAGTAAAGGCAAACATAAAGTCATTTTGACAATATATCTGCTTTTGGCGTGTCCCTGTGCAGGCCGCCAACTTTGAGGATTATTTCGAGCTCAAAAGCCTCCAGAATGGTACTTGCATTTATTAATTTAACTATTCGCTCCCCAATTCTCATTCAAGCTTTCCTTTCTGTGGAATCATGGTTTCACTGAATTATCATTCTTGACATGTACAGACAAGGTCCTGCATCTAGAAATCAAGGCCAAACGTGAGTTGTAACTTTATCTATCATTTAAAGTTACTGGCTACAGCCCAGAACTCAGAAAATAGATTGTGAAATTTCTTTTGGTTGTAAAACACAAAATAGGATGTATTTCTGCATTAATGGCCTGCCCAGAGCAATGTGAGGTCATAAGAAGCACAATTTAACAATCAATCAGGCTCTAATTTAGGGTTCTGGGTCCAAGGGAACATCAGGAAGCGCTGAAATATTAACACGACCGTGTTGTTTGGTCTTGTCTTATGTAAGGCCTTAACTTTATTTTTATTTTTTGGGTGTGCCATTAATTTTGAAAATTGCAATCTCAGTGGGACGAGGAAAAGTCCGATACGCACCTGATTAGATTACAATATACGCCAAGCCAGCACATAAGGTCCGTCGAACTTTGCATGTCCACTCAAATCTCAAATGTCACAAGCGGAGGGAGCAATGGCATGCGTTAGCACGCATACGTTGGCATTACAGTGGTTAAGCTCGCTAGATCATTCCATCCCACTCTTCGCCCGCCTCTTTCGCCGCGCCTCTGCTGCATCACCGCCCGTGGCACTAATGCCTACTAATGCCTACTAATGCCCTGAGTCAGTTTGTTGCCCATTACGCAACGCCGTTACTAGTCCGTCCGAATGCGACACATGGAATGGAAAGGAGGGATCAGAAGTATACGACGCGAGGACGAAACTAAGTTTACATTCATCTGAAATGGAATAGCATTCATTTATACCCCGCGCATTGTCTAAGTTTGAAGGGATCGCAAATGTTTCTTTGCATCCTGTGGCCAACCGTTCGGTTCTGCGGAGATTGAACGAGCACGCCATTGCGGTCATCAAAGTTGACATGATCCCCTCATCAGTTTCGGACATCAATTCGGTTCCCGCTCGGCTCTCGTTAAGCAACTCGTTGTCGTGCTGCAGCCATGAACGTCGAGCACGCCTCTCGCGATTTCAAGCTCCCCAACCCCCAGCTCGAATGCCTTCTCCAGTCCCACAGGAAAGTACCGGCGACACCCCGTTTCAAACCAGGATTCGGCCTTGGGTCTCTTCTCAGTGCTTTTGCGGCTGGGGCCCTCGCTTGTTTCCTCACTCAATACGCGATATACGGCTCTAGTTGTTTCTTCCGTCCCAAACACGACAATGTGCCCACGATAGCGGCGCCTGATGTGTGCGTTCTCGCCTCGCCGTGGGCCGGGTCAACCGAGCGGCACAACTACCCACCTCCGACCCCAACCAATGCATTTCCGTCCATGTTCCCCACGGACGTGGGCTACGCGGGAAAGACGCCCACAGGCGCAGAGCCCGCGGTCGTCGCCACCGCCCCCTCGTACCCTGTACACACCGGTGCCCCCGTGCTCGTCACGCCCGACACATTCTCGAGGACAAACGGCAAAAAGTTTGACCTCCTCACAAAGTGGGGGAACCTTTCACCGTGGTACAGCATGGAGAGAGGCGCGTTTGGGGTCCATTCTGGGCCTGAGACGCCACACACCTGCCGGGTGACAGGCTTGCACTTGCTGCACAGGCATGGTGCGAGGTATCCCACTGCCTGGGGTGAGGTATTCTCTTTTGGTCGGCTTGCGCAACTCTTAACCGGAAGCACAGCGTCGTACGGCGGCCCTGCAGGTCTACCTGGCCGTCTTAACGCCGCGACTTCAAAATGGAGGGCCTCGGGCGAACTTGAGTTTTTGAATGAATGGTTTGTATCCGCCATATCAATACCTCATTTGACTCATCGGGGTTTAGGACGTATAAGCTCGGCGAAGAAGGTGAATAACAATACCTATGCAGGTGGTTATACTAACGCGACTTAAAGTTTTGACGCCATTTGGACGTCAACAACTCTGTGGGTAGTTTATCTGCAACGTCGACGGCATCCTAATCTCTGCTAGTTGACTTGGGAATATCAATGCGACTTAAATATGGATTCCTTCTCAAGGTACCCAGATTACCAGTATAACTGGATGTTAACCCACCACTGCCCAGAACTTCACCGAATCCAATACTCTTCCCGTATTCCGTACCGAGTCCCAGTGTGTGAAATCCCATCTCGGACTGTGCGCTAACCAAACACGGCCCACAGAGGCCGCATGCTCGCATCGGCTCAGAATTTCGCAATCGGCTTCTTCGGCTATCCATTCGAAGGCCAATACCAGCAAAGCATCACTATCGAGGCGCACGGCGTGCGTCCTTCCGTCTACGCGGTTTCCTGAACTAATCTCCTACCCAGTTTAACAACACGCTCGCACCCTACACGACGTACGTCTGTAGAAGACTCCGATATTTTGTTAACAGCGCTGCAGTTGCCCCAATGCACAAGATTCATCCAAAGCCGATCGGGGTCGCGAGTACCTTGTCAAGTGGGCTTCGGTCTATCTTAAAAAGGCACTCCGTCGCCTGCAGCGTCAGTTAACCGGCTATAGTTTGACGATCGAGGACGTGTATGTCTTCCAGCAACTGTGCGCATACGAGGTAGGCTCTCTCGACGTTTGGAGGATCGAAACTTAGGCGTCACTGGCAGACTGTCGCACTTGGGTATTCGAAGTTCTGTGAGCTTTTCACGAAAGAGGAGTGGGACGGATTCGATTATTCGTCAGTCTCCAGTGCTTGATCAGAACTTGAACTGACCCTTCAATAGGTTTGACCTTTACTTTTGGTATGTCGGCCTTTGTCAGGTATACGCAGCTGTGTCAACAGTTCTGCCAGGTACAATTCGGGCTTCGGCTTCCCGCTTGCACGGTCGCAGGGCATCGGGTACGTGCAAGAGCTCGTGGCACGACTCACGCACACCCCCATCTTGACGCACAACTCGTCGACTAACGCGACGCTGGACGACAACCCAATCACGTTTCCGTTCGGACAGAGCCTCTACGTCGATGCGACGCACGAGGTCGTCATTCTCAATGGTCTGTATCATGTCTTACAGCGCGAGTAACTGACAATGACACACATCGTGACCAGTCCTCACGGCGCTCAACCTGTCCACCCTGGCGGCGCAGGGCCCGCCGCCGGTGGACCACATCCCGAAGCACCGCACGTTCAGGGTGTCGCAACTCGCGTCATTTGCGACGAACGTCCAGTTCCAATGTACGTCCTCCGATGGATAGCACATTGACTACACTGACACGCATGTTGATACAGTCCTTGAATGCACCTCCGTGCCCGGGCCACAGATCCGCATCATCGTAAACGATGGCGTAGTCCCGTTGACGGGCATCGCGGGCTGTGCGGCGCAAAAGGACGGGATGTGTGCTGTGGACGCGTTCGTCGCGGCTCAAAAAAAGATCATCGAGGCGACGGACTGGGCATACGACTGCTACGGCAATTGGACGATCCCCGATGGGTGGGAAACGACGACGGGGGAGCCGCCCAGGAGTCAAACGTAGGAATCACTCAAGGCTCGGAGTGCACGGACCTTGGATATAGTATCCGAGGGTGTAGAGTTTGATTTATATTGACTTCGTTGAGAGCGACTACTTCATCCCTATCAGATCCACTTGTTAGTGAGACTATTAGTCCTCAAAGAACCGACAAATAATTTAGACACATTGGACTCGTTGAAAGAAACTCGTTGTAGGCAGGATTATGTCCTGATATCTGGACAGCGATTGGGCGAGGTCGCAGAAACCCTCAATTTTGGAAGTATTAGAGAATATGCGGTGGAGCCACCAGTAGCCACCTGGTGGCTCCCGAGGCATGCGGTACCGGGTGGCTCCACCAGTGCTACGCAGGGACGATGTCATCTGGTGGTTGACTCAATCTCCTCTGGTGGCAATCGGTGGCTCATTTTGAGTGCGTTACACATCACTTCGAGCGCCACCAGCATCGCATGCCTCGGAAGCCACCGGGTGGCTACCGGTGGCTCCACCGCATTCTCTCTATTATTCTAGGCATCGGACTTCTCCTGATAGGGAAATCGGTTCGATTCCACCCAAAATCAATTCATAAAATAATCTGGGCACAATGATGATACACACAAAACTCCATTCACGCACATTCACGCATTCCGTTTCGCAACCAGGTGCTTATACACCATCTCGCCCTTGCCCTCGAGCAGTTCACCAACAAACTCCTTGAACGTCTTCGGCTGGAACTCGGGGTACAACTTCCTGGCATCAAGATACCCAAGATACTCCGCATACGCGGGCGTGTTGTCGCCGCGGACGTATTTACTGAACTGGTAATCTGATATGACGGCTCCCATATTCGCCATCTGGTTTTCTGGCTGAGCCTTGGCGGCAGCCGCTGCGCTCTTACGCGAGGCCATTATGTCGTCCGCCGATATCTATCAATGTGAGCTCTAAGGTGTCCGTCCCCTCAACAAAACAAAGAAGTACTCACGTATTTACGCTCGACCTTCTCACCCGACATCTCCTCCATCAGGGCAAAGATCTCGTTCTGGGAAAGGACATCGCTACACGTAAAAACGAACTTGTTGAGCGTGCGGGGGTCCTTGATTATGAGTCCGACGTAAGTGCCTATGTCGCGCAGGTCGGTAAGCATGGTGGGCGCGGTGCCACCCGCGTGGATATCGACGTTCGGGTTTACCGCTGCGGCATAGTCCACACGGCCCGAAGGCAGAGTAGGGAAAGAGATTTGATGCCAGTAACCGACGTCGATGACCGTGTACGGAAGGAATTGCTTGCGGATCTCTTGGTAAACCTCCTCTTTCTGGGACAGGATAAGTAGACTCGGAGACAACGGTTTGAAACGAAATCAGGCGTACGTTATCCCGCAGCGCCATTACTCCTCCGGGCGGTGCAACCGTGATGAATGCACATGGCACGAAGCGCTTGACCCCGGCCATCTTTGCCGCCGTAACGAGCTGCACTTGCGCTAGCTGCCCCGTCGCGTCGATCGCACTGATGAAGACGTCGATTCCCTTCAATGCGCTGACTAGCTCGTCCAGCGGCCCGCCAATATCCACAACACGAGTAGTGACTCCCAGCTCGGCGAGATTCTTGACTTCTGGCTTGTTCACTGAAGACGGTCGCACCAGGGCTTCGACGTCCTGTCCCAGACTCCCAGGTGAGAAAGTTGGCAAAGCAAACAAGGTATTTCTTACAAAAGACTCGGTGTCTTTGAGTAGCGCCTGCAGAATGGACCCTCCCGTCTGGCCGGTTGCACCGAGGAGGAGAATTCTCTGCTTGGTCATGATGGTTCTGGAGAAGGCCCATGTCGCAATGGGAAGTATTAGTCACGACTAGAACTTGTTTGGCGCTGTGTACCAATCACCTCAGCAATTTCCCCTTTTGCCACTCAGATGGACGCGGAGAGATTTTTCTTCAGCAGGATGATGCTGTTGGAGAATGAAAGTCACAAGAAATGCGTGGAGGCGCAGACGAACTTGAAGAGCATTTAAAGTAAGTCGAAGCTGTTAACGGGCCATGGGCTCAGAACAAGTGTGAATAGCAATCTTGTAGCAATCTATGAATGCTGTGGAAATAGGCGTTAATCAAGCTGCCGAGAAGGTGCGTACAGCTCTAAAAATTACCTCTTTATAAAAATTACGCAACTCCGTCCGAAGCCTTTTAAGTTCCGCTTTACCTCTTTATAAAATTACGCGACTCGGTCCGAAGCCTTTTAAGTTCCGCTGTTCCCATCACTCATGCCGACTCACGGGCCGCCCGGACGCGCTTATTTTATCGACGACGCCTTTCCTGCGCGCGCGCTTATTCGGGCCCTTTGTTCTTCATGCCAGCTTCCTCGATCCTACCTTTCTACTCTATACTCATCTGAGTCTCCTGCTCCACTTCCTCTCCTTTCCCATAGGATCCATGGATGTTACTGACGACGACTCCGAGTCGGAGTCCTATGTTGAGTATCGACGCCGCCTCCGGCGCGAGGCACAAAGGGACCGGTGCTCCCAGCAGGACGGTGTGGAGCGTGAGTCTCTGACGCACGAAAACACAATTGCCCGACGTGCTGCTCATAAATCCTGTTTACGTTGGCTTAAGCCAAATACGTTGTAACGTACCAAGCCACGCTTAAGCGGCTTAAGCCAGGTATCGAATGGGGTACATATTCATTAATACCAGTAAAATATATGGCTTGAACCGCTTAAGCTGCTGAACCAGTCTAAGCCACTCAACTGGCTGACTAACTCACCAGAACCTGGATCCATTCTGACATGGATGGGATGACGCGGCGGTGGCAAGGGTGAAAAGGAAAGCAAATTGATACTCCTATCACTCAGGCTCTCTCGATAAACTTGAGTTGCGGCACAACTCAAGTTCTATGGTGACTTCAGTTCCCTATCGGCCACGTCAACTTACTTGGGGCTTTGGGTGGCATTGGTGGCACTCATCCAGAGTCAAAGTGGCAATCAGCAAAAATTCAAATAAAATATTGAGCTCAATAAAAGAAAACTCACAGTGGAAAGTTTTATTGCTGTCAGAAGAGGTTGCGACGATGGTGGTGGATGAAAGAGAAAGGCATGGTACAGCCACCTTAATCGGCACATGCCGAGTCACGAGTCCTTGTCACCTGTCACGTATCTTTCAACTTGTTCTTCTCCTCTACGCACTTTCGCGTGCTCCTCACTCTGAAGACACGATCACTCTCGTCCAAGACATGCCTTCCTCTCTTTTGGTATAACACTCAGGTGTGATATGTGCCTTGTCTCAGACTTGGTCTCGTTGTGCCACCGACTTCGGCTGCGCCGGCGCGTCATGCCACCAACCTCACCTCAGGCTTAATTTTTTGAGGCCCACACCATCTCTTCCACAGACATCACAGGTACATCCCTTATGATTTATTATTATTATGCGGCATACTATGATTACTGTGTGTGGCTCCATCTTCGATATTACAGTAATCCATGTACAGTGAACATCCTCGTCATGCCCTCGTCGTCGCCTTAGAGCCTCCGGGTGTCGCCCCCATGCACACAGGAATGGGTTCCCATCCAAGGCAGCACCCACATCTAACACTGTATTGAAACTTTTACTGGCAGAGCCTCTTATCTCTCCTTGCGAGCGACAATCTGTGTGTCCTGTGTTCCATCTCCCTCTCCATTTCCATTGTATCTTACCTCAAACCCGCAGCACCCTCGCGAACTCCTCGAAATGCTTGGGCATGAAATCGGCAACAACCCATCCTCGGCGGCATGGCGAGCGGTGAATATATCATTTCGGTGACTCTGCTGAGCTGATTTAAATGGCTTAAACAGAGTGACGGGTTTGGCTTAACCGGTGAATGGACGGGGTACAAATTTCAGGTGAGTGAGGCCACGGAAGCGGCCTAAATTGGTTCAAATTGGTTCAGCGGCTTGAGCGGTTCGAGCCATTTATTATGCTACACCTACGTGTACTGTAATACACACTAAGTATCACATTGTAAGGGCCATATACCATTATTTACCCTCTCCTCAATACTCTTCAACTAACTCCTATTTACATCTATTTTTCTTGTTTCTTTGTACGTGTCTAGTCACGTGACCATGTACTTATCAGGCACATAGACAGATCAATATCACTATCTTTACTACCTTAACCATCTAACGACCTCCATTACATTTTGCCTAGCTCTCTTAACAGCAGGCTCATGTACTAGGTCTGTGGGTGCTCTCAAGTGTATTGGTCTCAACTAGTGTTGGGCACGGGTAAACCCGCGGGTTTGCACGGGTATGACTTGCCAGCATTGTAGCGCTGGAAATTCTGATCATGGAAAAAAAGAATTCAAGCCAAACGGTGCAGAAATGACCTAGTTATGCCTCTATCAAACTTCCGGCACATCCAGCAGCCCCTGTGTCCATAATTGGCAATTTGTGTGACGGGTACAGTCACGGGTTGTCACACGGGTCCGATTTCACTAATTTGGCTCCCAGACATGCAACCAGTGGGTCTATTTGAACCAAGTTTGGTACATAGGGTGGCTAACACTTCATGAATATTCGAGAGAAGATTATTGGTCAGGCATTGCCTGTTGTGAGGTATTCATGAGTAGAAGCCTTGCCTTCCTCAATGGGACGGATTGACACACAGTCTGAAGTGTGGTTGGAAACCTTCAAATAGGTCAGATATTATCCAGCGTTTGAGTGATTTTCGAGGCGGGAAATTGGTTGTAGATCGGTCCTTTGGCTCTTGGAGTAGCGCGATTTCCTATTGCCATGCGACCACCACGTATGCCACCGGATCGAAGGAGAAAGTCAAGACCTCCGCTTCTGGGCACATTCCCACCGTAAACGCGCCACCGGCTCTAGTCGACATTGAGGCACCGCGATGCAGCTCTTCGCCGGCTTCACCAGTCCATCCGGAGCCGTATGTGCCGCCGCTTCGCTCCGGTAAATCACACAACAGAGGGGTAAAAAAATGAAGTGAATTTGCGTCTATACATAGTACCATATATAGTACCATGAAATGGCTTGTCAACGGTTTGACCCCGTAATAATCCTGTTTAATGCGCGATCTTGTGGCCACAGAAAGACTTTGAATGTCAACCAGCCGAGCCCGAGAGAACCAAGGTCATTGAACTAGTGTGGCAGAATGAATTGGCGGCCGAATTTTTCCATGAATCTGCAGGATTCCAGAAAGTGAAGCAACCACGAACATTGGAGTGCGAAGAAATGAGGGAAGTTGAACTACAGTACAAAAAGATAACATTCTTGCCAGGAAACCAAATTCATTCGACCGCAACGAAAGAGCTTCAACAACTTGAACACAGCTGGGACCCAGACGATGATTTGATGCACGTCAATTCCCCGCACTGCCGCGTCAGTGCGCGGCAGCCGCGCGGCATTTCCACCTAGCCCGTTGATAATAGACAGGACACTTCCTTAATTCGCTCTAACTTCGCTTGTCAAAAAGTATTTCCTCGTCAAGCAGGAAAATACCCATTCAAGGCCGGATAAGAATATGTCCAGATATCCAAGCACCTCCGGGCGATGTTGGAGCAATGGTTCCATGGAGCAGGTGTTCTAGGGTGTATGGATGGCCACATGTTAAAAGTCGTACACTGGTAGGTCGAGTAGCGGCGAGTAGCGCACGATGAAGTACAAAGACAAGTTGAATTGATGGTGTGGGACATCGTGTTAGCGATTTAATCTAATCGGGTCTCGGCTCGAACTCCAACACCACAAAAGAAAAATCAAGAATAAATGAAAAATCGGAAGAGAAAGCACTATTATGTGTTCAAAATTACATAGAAACGAGACAGGTCGCTTTTTAGAAATTGGTAATGAGAAAACACTCCAATTTCCTTAACTCCGAAGTACAACTGTACAAAGCGTGACTAGTTCCAACTCCTCATTTTTCGCGTGATCACCGGCAGCACAGAATCAGAAATAACCTTTAGTGCAGCGAGAACCTCCTCTTCATCCGCACTCAGGACAGCCCTTTTATTTGTGGAATACGCTGAGGCACCGAATAGGGTGGCGTCAACGGGGCACACAGTCCCTGGGGGCGGCAGGATGCCGTTCAGAAAATATTGCCGGAAATAACCGATGGTGCAGAGCGAGGGCGCACTGAGGGACGTGTGCTGTATTTATCGATGTTGAGCTATCTGAGCGTTATTACAGTGGAAATTGGGCGTACCCCAGGCCCATCTTGCGTCAAGAGCACCGATCCCGGGAATCCTGCCTGAGTTTTAAGTGCTCTTGATATCCATGATATTTATTCAGTACGCGAAACCCGGGAGAAATTGGGACTCACGCTGCTTTCGGCGCATCGGGGTCTGAAACGAAGGTTAGCAAGAATGTGATCAAGGAACGAAGTCAGCGCCTGCAGTAGTCGTCACCAGCAGCAGCGGAAAGCTGGTATTGGCTGCGGCAACGGGACCCTTGAACCGATCCTCTCGATAAACCTTCCATCCACTAAACAAAATGAGCATCGTTGCAAATGAGACAAAAATTCAAAACGTACGCGCAGGAAACTCGGGTCGAGCCTACCGAAAACTCCGCAAATTGGGACGTCTTCGCCGCGTTCTGGTAAAACTCCGTCGCCTCCTCGATGGAGTCTGTCACTTCAATCGCATCACCACATCCGATCGCGACGGTGGAGTCGTCAGTCGGAGGGGATGCGGTGTTGTTGGCACAGTCGCACTGGAATGTCGGCCCTTGGGAGATCGAATACAAAATACTACCGTCTCCATTTTCGAGCGCGGCCAGACCCCGAGCGAGCGTCGGGAACAACGAAAATGGATGATAAAGCGCTCCCAAGAGACTCAAACGGAGCAGGGAGTAGTCGACGAGACCGTACCCCGCGGGGGTCAGGACTGGGATGGGCTGTGTGCGGATGGATGCGGTAAGAGCCGTGAGCCTGTCCGCGATTTCCACCACGGTAGGTTTATAGAATGCGCAAAGGTCCGGACCTGCCGCTGCGCAGCCGTCGAAGAAGGTCTGCAGGGCTTTGTCTGTGTCTGTCACCTCGATGGTGAGGTTCGCTAGAGGTTTGTGTCAGCCACAGATGGGGGTTGAAGCAAAACGAGGTTACCGCTAAACCATGCATCGGGATCTAGCACGCCTGAACCATGATGTTACATACCGCCCTTGCACCGAAAATAAGGAGATGAGACGCACCATCTATGAGGATTCGCTCCACCTTATCCTGTATGCCGTTCTATGGACACGCGGAAAAAGAATGGAGCTAAAAACTCACAGGGAACATGGCGGCGAAAGTTGCGCCGAGGACCGATCCGTATCTATTCTCGCGCTTTCAGCATACGTGGAACTAGAGAGAAATGAAGCAAATCACTCACGAGATTCCATAATACTGCAACTTCTCGAATCCGAATTTCTGCGTAATCTGTAGCATATCCCGTGCCACATTGTCCGTCGTTAAGTACTTCAAAATCTGCGACGCGTCGCGCTGTGCAGCGATCGCGCCAAGAAGGTGTGCGCGGCCCCACGCCTGAGGAATGGCATCTGACGACGCGTTCAGCGAGGCGAACGGCGCCGCGGCATTCCACAATGCCCGCTCCGCGTCTGTCTCAAAGAAAGATGCGATGGGGGTAGAGTAGCGTACACCTGGATCATTAATCTGCTCAGGAGGGACATAATATGCAAAGTCTATTGAGAGAGCTCACCACGTGGATCAAAGCTAACGATATCATATTGGTTCGATTGGCTTCCAAGAACCGCTTGAAAGCTCGGGCCGTTCGCGACTAGGGAGTCGACGCCGCTCCCTCCGGGTCCGCCAGGGTTGAATAATAGTGGGCCTCTGTATTGAGCCTCTGAGACATTGGCTGGGAGACGGATGACGGCGAGGGCCGCAGTGCCGACATTTGGGTCGGAGTAGTCGAGAGGGACCTGGACAAATCGTTTAAAAACTTGATGTCATGTCTCAAGTTAATAGAACGCGCCTCCAATCGCGTGCACTGAAAGGTTGAATAGCACTGGACCCACTCCAAATCCTGACTGGGCGTCAACTGTTCGAGAAGGTGTCAGGAATTCGAAGAGGTATCAACTTGGCTGCTCACCTGATCCCAGAGGAAATTATCTGCAGCCCGAGCAGCAAGAGTGTGAGACAGGAGAATGGCGGAAAACAAGACTGGCCTAGGGAGAGAAATCATTGTTTGTTAGCAGTTGCTCAGAGGAGCCGCCCATTTTAAGTACACTCGCAGCTGACAGGCAACTTGAGATTGGCAACTTACATCGACGGTTAATAATAACATGGTCAGTTCTAACTTACCCCGACCCCCAGACAGCATAGTTGGCAGTCATGGTTGACAGTAAGTATTGTCAGGAAGCGTGAAGCCCGCCGGTGGTCATGGACAACGGGTGGTGATCACCAGAGATTCCGGCCATTATCCGGGTTTTTTCCATTCAAAATTGGGCACGATGTGGGCCTATTTCCGTATCCTTTGATACATAGCCGTGCCCGTCACCCACCCGTCGAATCGGCGGCCATGCCCGTCACGGCCACGGCGAATATGACGTCGAAGCTGCTAAATTAACCATTCTTCTATGAAATGGCTCCTCGGTGGTCCAATTATTCCATGGAGCTTTATCTCTCTTATTTTCCTTCGCCTCTTGTCCTCGAAGTCTTGATTCGCAGCCTCATTTGCTTGCACAGCTATATCCATTTCCACACCCACACACTGCGCGAACTGCGGCGCAGAACGACACGAACGGCAGCACAGCACATTTCAGGCCTGATACAAATCAAATTGGGCTGCGCCGTAGGCAGCAGCAACTGCGATCCTGTCAGGAAGAAACTGTGCACCAGTCAGCTGTTCAGCCGCATGGTGTGTTGAGGCGTGAAATCAAGCTGCGCAGAAGTAATTTAATGCCGAGGAAAGAGGACAATGGGAGAGTCAGATGGAAGGGGAAACTCTGGATGGAGATTAACTACAAAGAATCACCGAGGTAATCGTTAAGAACGGTTAATTTTAGCCTCCAGTTGGAAGCGGGCCTAAATGGTCTTTAACATAAGCTCTACAGCGTGTCAAGCATTCCGCAGCTGGCTTGCTCGGGGCAGGTTCAATAGCGCAGATAGCCCATGGGGTGTTAATACGGATCAGCAGCCGTTGGAGAGCAATCTCTACCTCAACTCCTTCGTTGTGGTCGTGGCTTGCAATCGATTATTCCCGAACTCGCAATACTTCATCCGCATATCCACTGTCCCTTGCCGAGGCTCAAATCCAACGTGCCCAGAAACTAAAGATACATTTCTACGGCTGCAAGAAAACCGACTCCCGCCCCCCAGATTCAAATGTTTCGACTTCCATTGCAGCACTCTTCACGCTGGCAGGAGCTCAATTTCGGATTAACCTCCACAGTGGTCGAACTTCGAACCTCCCTCCGCGAACGGCTCTCATCATTGAAAAAGTTGTGGATCCAGTGGTATGGCCCGGAAAGCCAATCAGCAGTCCATTTCATCAATTGCTTCGAGTCAGCTTCCTCTCTGGTGGACTTTGGCGTCTACAACGAATCTCGCTTCATACCGGTAGCCCACCCCATATTTCAACTCACCCGTTATCAACTCGACGGCCCGTGGGAGGAACACAAGCGCATATTGAAGCTAGCTCCCAACCTTGTCGAAGCCGATATCACGGTCGATTTTGACGATGAATCTTGGCGAGGTGTAAATAAAATCATTGGTCTGCCGTCCCTTCGACGTCGTTATGTATCTGATCCAGGAACCCCTGGTTACCTCTAGTCTCCTTCCTTGGAGGCACTCGCACTTTACATCAGCAACGATGACAGTGCCGACGATACTTACTTTGCAATCTCTCGAATCCTTCCTTGATCGCTCGCACATGTACTTTGCGACGGCTTTCCCTGAGAGGGTTCCCCGATGCTACCAAAATGATGCAAAAGCTTCCGTCCATCACCGACTTCGGAATTGCGATCGATGAGTACGATGCTCGAGGAGAGATTAATCTCCTGATGTCGGCCCTCACCGTATCCCAAGTCGCTGGGAGCACGGTGGTAGCTCCACCGCTTGTTTTTGGGTGTGAAGATGACAGTTACATCGATTATGCAGTGTATCTCGAGATGTTGAAATCCCGGTGGAGAGCAGAGGATTGCACACTCAAGATGGCTAACGGAGGCCTCTGTCAATGGACCCGATTTTGCAGCGCTTCATGGGCTCCATGCACTCCGTGGGGAATGATTTGACCTTTTGGTCGCGTGGGAGACGATGCGTGCTCTAAAGTGAATCATTGGGAGTATACAACGACCTGGAACTGAATTTACGATGAAACGTCTATTGTTCATCCTGTCGTTATCTCGTCCGTCACTAAGTAGGCCAAGCAGCGATACAAAAATCTCTTTCAACGGGGATGTACGATGTAAATGATTTGAATATAGACGAGCTTGGTCGGAACGGAATGGTCAACCAGGTCTTACGCGACTACAAGTACCTTTTAGATAAAAAAATTCAACCAGCATCGTGGATCTTAATGATATTACATCCATCGTTCCAGTCCTGAGCGTTGACTGATATAGACAGACCCAGAGTACAAGGGGATGGGACCGCCGGACACGAGACTGGGGCGACCGGGGCCAGAACCCAATCGAAAATAAACGTGGTCCGTCTGTCAGTAATAGGAGGGAAAGTTTCCGTGGGGTATGAAACCGTGCGTATTACGCCTACGGATGTAATTTTTACGCCGTAATTTGATACGTCACGGCTCAACCCGTACGTCGACGCCAAAGCTTGAAGGCCAAACGTGACGGGTCCCGTACGTACCGTACGTATACGCGTATTTTACGGTATTTTTACTGAGAATGCACTGCACTGCAAGTGAAAAAAAACAATGTCTTCAAGTCAATCTAAGCACCGTAACGAGCTGGAATCATCTTCATCGCCAACAAGATCAATAATAGCTTTGCGGGCCAACCTCAACCTGGCGTTTACAAACATAAGTGTCTGAATTGTTTCCGCCTTTAAACTCGCCCAACGGAGTCCAATGGTATCACGACTACCTGAGAAAATCCGCTCAACTACAACAGCTGAACCTGAAGAGACTGATTAGTGACAAAAATAGTGGTCAGTGCCGAGAGCCAAGACCACTAGCCTGACATTGAGCTCAAGAATTCAGGGAGATAATTTCACAAGGACAGCAGGAATTTGAGAATAAAGAATGGAGCCCCGCTGTAATTCATGTATGAATAAAAATGGTCTTGTTCCAACGAACCTAGTCATAATTTGTGCCAACCCAAGGCAGTCGTGGTGGCTTAAGATAGGCCCAAATCTACCAAGCCCACAATCACAGAAGAGGGCGCCCGACAGTGGCGGAAGCCGTAAAGGAGCGCGCAGCGACGCGCCAAACAGTGATTAATGTTTGGCGATGAGTCAAGCCCGGCAGTGTGCGCAAACCCTTGCGATTTTGTGTGGTTATTTACGCGTAAACGGACGATTACGGGCGACCGTTTGCGGGTTAAGCCGTACCGTACCCGTACCGTATCAGTTGGTCCTGACAGTACGAGGCCGTAACCGTTTTTACGGCCCGTGGTTCCGTAAAATTACGGGACGGCTTCATGCCCTAAGTTTCCGTGAAGGTTCCGGATCACCCGGCCGACTGGTCTGACAGCGGCCACTTCTTCCAGCTCCCCTTCTCTCCCGCCATCGCCGTGCGGTCGACCTCCCCTCCTCTTGACCACTTCGAAGAATGCAACCTGGCTTGTCGTACATCAATGTGTCACAAGTAATCTCTTACAAACCTGCGCGCTGGTTTCGTCCCGCGTTCGCCGTCTGGTAGTGAATTGCTACTTTCTGTGTCCTCGATTCTCTCCATCGTTCTGAGGAGTGCGCCGATACAGTCCTCAGTGTTCCAGCTCACTTTTGTCCTTTTCGTGGCCGGCCAAATTTTCCCATTCGATGTGGCAACTTTGTTCTACCACCAACGGCGTCACGGCCGGCCATATCTTCGTATTGTTCTTACTCCCATACTGGTGTTTAAATTTGATCGTACCCATCACTGGTACTGCCCTCTGTTGCTCAAAATACCGTGCTAGGCCTGAAATCATCTCCACCCACGCGAACGCAAATTTTCTTCCTGGTAATTGCACAAACTACGTAACCTCGACGACATGTCTCTAATGGGAGCCTGGAATCATGCCACGCATATCCTATTTGCAAACCGAGGACTTCGTTTCACCCCGTCTCATGCTCCCATCGACGGATCTGGCAATGTGGATATCGGCGATGACATGCGTTTTTTTCATATTTTGCTGGTATACTCACTGCGTTGAGACCCTCTGTAGTCACATTCTGACTACCTGGTCCGAGCTCAGTCTACGTTGGACTACCCCCGTAGTCGAAGTCGTAGGCAAAGGTTGGACCTTAGCCTACCTTGGCCTACCAGGTGTAGACCGAGCTCGGACCAGGTAGTCAGACTGCGACTACGCGGGGGCTCAACGCAGTGACTGTATCGTTCTCTACTGGCTGTGTAATTTCCGCATAGATTAAAATCCACCTCGATGACAGTGCTCTCTCTTACCATCATGTCCGATTTGAGGAACTTGGATCTCGCCACTGGTGACTCCAGGGAGTCCGGTACTAATGCGCAGTGCATCTCTCGGTGAAAAAGCTACCGCATCCCCGCCAAACTCTCTTCAAAGGAACACCGTCAGTCGTGGCCCAGTTAATCCGATGACAACCATGCTGGAGTGGTTCAAGTTGATGGATGGTGAAGTGCTTCTAGTCTGTCCCCCCCTTCCGCTGGAGCTCCCAAAAAGCCGGCAATCATGCGCGCATTTCGAGACCGGCCCAGTGATGGGATGCTATTAAATCCTCGCTACAAACCATGTCCACCGCTTGATTACTTATGCGAATCCGCCTCCTCGTATCCAACCGCAAACGAGTCGTCGATGTCTTCAGCCTTTTTTGTGTAGGGTGGTCGATCCACTGTAAAAGCGGGTATCGTCGCATCCCCATTGCAGATAGTCTGACCCATTCGTACAGCGACCCGCAGGCGGCCACGGCGGCTCACGAGCATTCCCTACGCATAAGTAGGCCCGCCTTTAAAACCGGTGTTCTCTTCGCATTCTGACTCCTGAAATGGTTTCAAAGTGCTCATTATTTGAAATATTATCTATGTCCAAACTTATTGGTTTCAGCTGAGGACATGCGCACGATTGTCTGCTAGGTGCCCGAGTCCTGTCGTCTGTATAACCGAAATCAAGGTTCATGATCAGACGTAGGCTTCAGGCTGGGTTCCGTGTGGAAAGGTTCGATTCGTCCGTGGTTCAAAGCTCGGATCTTCCACTGAAGTCCCCGCAATTTAACAGCCATTAAACGAAATGGTTAAATTCGCGACATTGAACACGAATCAGAGCCTAGAGGTAGAAGGTAGAAGGTACACCAAATCATAATCTCGACCCAAACTCCCCAAAATCTCCTTCCAACAACTCCCAGAAATTACCTCGTGAACCGGAACCTAACTGCAGTGAAACACTGTATGAATCCCACAGGCATCCGCCTCGCTGAATGGGCTGCACAGCGCAAAGTAGGTCCCGTCGGAACTGGTGACGTCCGCCTGGGGCCCTCCGCATCCATGCACGGTATGAAATACGATAATGGATTCGCGAAACGAAAGCAGAGGAGCGGAGCCGCAGGAGCTCAAGGGAGTGGGCTGGATAGCCAGGGCGCCAGATCGAGATCGCGATCGATACGGGAGAGCGGACGGCGGAGGCGGGGCGTATGGCTCCAGGAGGGGTATCGTGGGCGCGATCAAGGGCGTGCGAACGCATGCGCAAGAGCGTGGGTACGCGCGCCGGCAGTCTGGGTCGAAATATCCACTAGGACAGGAAGGTGGGTATGAGCGGTGTCAGGCATCGGGCGTCGGCGGCTTCGGGCGTTAGTTGGGGGAGAACTCGAAGCAGCCGATGCGCGGGCGGTGGTCAACGTCAGATCGGCGATCGTACTCCATCCAGAACAAACGTTCCGACCAAGACCAAGGCGAGTGAGGTTGAGCGAGAAAGGGAGTGGTTGTAATGAGAAGCAGACGCCGTCGTCACGGACTCCAGGCGAGCGTAGATGGGGCGTGGGGTGGAGCGACTCGGAGCGGCGTGTGTGTATGTGGAACAAATAGTTGCACTCTGTTAGTATCGGGTGCGCGAGACGCAGTGTACACTTGAGGCGAGGCAAATCTGGATGGTTACGCACCTGTTCACATCCTCCACACCTGCGTCTGCTAATCCACCACGGGCATTGTGCCATCGTCCCAAAGCTCGCGCCTCTTTCAGCCCACCACGTGACGACGAGCTCGCAAATCACATTAGAACGAGGACAGAGCTAGTGTCCTCGAGTTTTGGCCATGGAGCTGCCAGTAGATCCGGGCGTTCAAGTGAGTGCGTTCTGCGGGAAGGGATTGAAAATGACGATGGGATACCGGATCATACGGCCCCGGCCCGACTTGATACATCAGCGGCACGCCGTGTATTTTTTCTCTTGTCTTCGAAGCTTCACCGTCATGGCAGGACGATTATTGGTGTCAGTTCCTCCTTCCCGTCCCTGCCACAGTCCGCTCATGTACTTGGAGGCGAAGAGATCATGGCGTCTCGGAGCATGGGATGGTTGATGCCAAGTTGATGCCTCTGTCCGCCTTCGACTCTGTTGTAGTGTCTATTTATAAGAGACTAGCGCTTTACCCCCACTAGATCTGCCCCGGTAATTGCACAGCCACCGACGCCTCAACCGCGTCAGTGCACGGCAGTCGCGCAGCAACCGTGGATTGAAGGCGACTCACCGTTTCCGTTTACAAGGACCCTGAGGCGCTCTAACAGCAGTAAGATGTACAATCGTTTTTTCTGCCACTTGTATAGCGATACTCGACACTTGTCCATGCATCCCAGCGTATCCGCTGAGTCGGAGTCCCTAGGGCATCAATCCGTCCGTAATACGCCCATGGGCGAATGAATTATGGGCTATTTTGGTTACGCCACGGCCAGATCCGTGCGTCAATCAATACCGACGAGGAAAGGTCAAACGGACAGGCCCCGTACGTACCGTCTGTTTACGGCATATTTACGGCCAATTTTCTTTATGAGCGGCCGAGTATATTACAGGTAGTTCATTCTGCGCTCCTATCCGTCCTCCCTGCGGGTACTGGAACACCGCCATGTGGCGACCCATGGTCCCGTTGTGTCACTCCCAACGGCACCAACATTAATGTTGCCGTTGTAGAAATCATTAGCGTGTTTGTGCATCAGCCATTGGAGCCACTCGTGGCTGTTTTGCAGTGCGCAAAAATAGCAGGCGAATGGCTCCACCAAGCCATTTTTTCACTGGCCTCTTACGCTATATTTTGGCAGTGGAGCCATCAGTTTGCACACAGCATTGGAGCCACTATGTGGCTCCAATGGCTGATGCACAAACACTCTATTTTTCACTGAGGTGACCAGCTTTTAAAAGCCCGTAAACGGGCAGTTACGGGGACCCGTTTACGGGTTGACCTGTGCCGTCCCCGTACATATCGTTACACGTTGAAACAACCCGTCCAACGGTACGGGTACATAAAGTATTTACGGGACGTATTTCTATAAAAAATACAGGACCGGTTGATGCTTATGGCTGACGAAAGCGGCAGAGGGTGTAAGCGATGCCAACAAGAGCAGACTTGTGTTTCCCGGTGACAAGCTAAACATGATTACAGTTACGACAACTTACGGCTAAACGAAAGAAGACATATTTTTTGCATATTTTAGTCCAGGGGATATCCACGGGGGCCTACGAAAGTCCCGGCCACCAGAGGCAAGGAGGTACTCGACGAGGACTTGCCACAGTTGCCCTTAAGAAATATCAATGGTGAGCGAATATTGTTTTCCATTGTAAATTGTATTCATTACAAGTTCGAAAAAAAATTGAACCCTCAGACGTGTATGAGAACTCACGGGATGTAATCGGACACACAAAAATAGGGGCAACTTTGGCTTGACGTCTTCGTCGTTCCGATCATGGTAACGTACTTGGTGCCTGCCAACTGCATACATATGCCGCTTTTTCCCATCCTCCGTACCCTTCGCCATGTCATCCTTCGTGCAAACCAGGTATGCACTCCTAGTTGCAACTGTACACTTCAGCACATTGACGGCGCGTAAGCACACGGATCTGCTTGGGATTAATCTTTCCAGCCGCCGGTCTCACCATCGTTCTTCTCGCGCTATACGCATACGCGGCGTGGTATCCTGTATCCCGGAGATACCTAGACCGGGTCAGTTTTCGTCTTCTCGTGTACGCTCTGCTCGCAAAGTGAGTACCCTCACCTTTGCCCACTCAACCCATAAACCATCGTTTCGCAGTCTAATCTTCGGCATCGTATTTTCCATCATTACGCTGGATCGGTCGTTCGGTTGGGAATGCGGTTTTCTTATGTTCTTGGTGAATGTAAGTAGACTAGGCCGCTCCGCTTCAAACTTGCATCTCATGTCACAGCTAACTACCGGCAGCTAAGTCTTATGTTTTCTGCGGGAATGTTCTTCTGCATAGGCATCAATCTACCGTAAGCATCACCTGGTCAACTCCTGAGGAACTGCACAGTAACACTCCCCAGATTGGTACTTGCATTCCACCTCAACGGCCAACGAATGGAAAAATATTACATCATGGGAACGGCCCTCATCAGTAGCGTATGCAGCATCATGCCTTACGCGTCTGGCCAGTTTGGGTTAGTCCCTTGACCGCAGATGCGTGGAATGCCCAATTGATTCCCAGAACCGCGCAGATGGGATACCGCCACCAAGCTGTGCTGGTATCGCAACACCGACCTGGCGTCCAGGCTCCGCTGGTTCATCGGAACGCGGACGGTCTGGCTGCTCCTGGCGTCATTTGGAGAAGTCGTCGCTTTCCTGATCATTGTAGGGCATCTAGTTGCTTACGAAGTCCGTCTCTTCACATTATGCCTCCGCAGTATGCTGACATTGACAACAGAGGCTCGCGACGGCCCATCGATGTCGCGCGGAAGCCAAAGTACACCGCAACATCATTCTCCGAATTGGCAAGCTACCATCCGGCTTTTCAGGCTCTTAAAAAATTGACACAAGGATCATTGACAGGCCTATACCCCTTCGTGTCATGTATACTGAGCATATCTACGTCGATCTTGGATCTGCACCTACTGAGCTCCACCGCACAAACAGAACTCGTACGTCGATATCTGATTATAATTGACCGTGAAGAAGGCCTCATCTCACCATAGAATTCGAGATTATACCTCGGCGGTGCGTTGCTCTTGTGCGGTTGCCGCCATGTGTATTCAAGTCCTTAGATATCGCACTCTTTTCCGCGCGCCCCCTCATCTATGGCCTGCTTGCTGCCACGGATCCAGTGCGTATCAGTCATTTCTGAGGCAGGATTCCGGCGCTGATTAACACATAGTCCTTCCTCCGGGCCATGCGTGAGCTACACTCTGGCTCGAAAAATTCGAGCGATTTGGATTTGAGTACTCAAGGCGCGGCGGTCTGTTTTTCAACCGTCCTGGAGCTTCCCTTGTCGACCGTAGAGAGCGAGAGCGGGAAACACGAAATGATGGAATCTCTTGAACTGGGGCAGACAACGAAGGGGAACAGTGGTACCCCAGAAAATGGTGGGGAAAAGGAACGGGCGGGGTTGCCAAGGCATGCGTTGGATCCTGCCATGCACGGCCCAGGTACATCTGTAATATATAATATTGTTTGTCATATTTGAGGTATCGGTATTAATATGTACATCAGCAAAAAACCGCTTGGATACGTACCGCTCAGTTGACTCAGTAGTCTGGGTACCCTGGTTGCCTAGTCCCCCAATACTAGGCTCCTACACCACCCGCTTCCACCCGTTCGATTTGGGGATCGGGTCAGTCCATGTGTCTCTCGATTGAAATTTGATGCAGGCGTCTTGATTCGAACTAGGTCCACACATCTTGCGGCGAATATAAATTTGTGTTTTTGCCTGCTACGGCTGTGGGCGGGCATAGACTTCATAAATTCCAACAAACCCCAACCAGAACATGAACGAAATATTTAACAAAATGATGTCCTTTTCTACAGGAGACATGTTATCTACACTTCGTGATATTCAACAAGCCTTTCCAGCTCTTCTGCTTCTGGCACTTTATCCAGCTTGTGGTACGTCGATGCAAGATTGCGCATAATCCGAGTGGTGTCTGGATGATATTCACCAAGAAGCTTCCTATGCTTCTCGAGGGCCCCAGTACAAAGCTCTTCTGCTCGCAGAAACCGGCCTAGTTCGGAGCATATAACTGCTAAATTGCCCATGGCCCATACAGTTTCAGGGTGGTCTCCACCCAGCAGTTCCCTCCGTTTTTCCAGTACTAAAACCAACAGGGCCTCTGCCTCGTGCAATTGGCCTAGGTCGCGGCATGTCCGTGCTAAATTACCCATGGTTCTTAAAGTGTCTACGTGATCTTCGCCCAGAAATTTCCTCTGCCTATCCAACACTGAAACCAAGAGTGTCTGTGCCTCCTCAGACCGACCCAGGTCGTGATATGTTGTTGCCAGACGAGCCATGGCATTTAGAGTGACTGGACTATCTTCACCCAGAAGGTGCCTCCGCTTTTCGAGCACTTCAAGCCCAAGGGCCTCTGTCTGTGTGAATTGGCCTAGTTCTGTGTATGTTGCTACCAGATTGTCCATGGTACATAGAGTGTCTCGATGATCCTCACCCAGATGTTTTCTCTGCTTTTCCAGCGATGCCATCTCAAGGGCGGCTGCCTTCTCAAACTGGCCTAATTGGTGGTATGTAGCTGCCAGACAAGTCATGGCCAACAGAGTGTCTAGATGATTCTCTCCTAGAATGCTTCTTCGTTTCTCCAACACTGCGAACCTTAGAACTTTTGCCTGCCTAAATTGGCCGACTTCATGGTATGTCCATGCCAGATTTGCCATAGCACGTAGTGTCTCGATGATCGTCACCGAGCTCCCTCTCCTTTTCACGCAGGGCAACTTTACGCTCCTTCAGCTACTTCAGCAGTGTTTACGTATGAGGGCGGGAGGTTGCGTGTCGTGAAATCACTATTCCACCGGCCTAGAAATTTCCCAATTTTTGGAATTAATAAAGTTCAGTCGCTTGAAAAATATTTATGGACTCACTGAATCTCCGTATAAATGCCAGCATCTAAGCCAGGCTGGAAGTTCTCGGCATCATGAATATCATGATCCTAGCTATGCTCAGTCTGAAAACTAAAAAAAATTCGACTCTCTTAATTCTTCGTTTATTTGAGTCTGACTGTGAGACTATGCTCATATTTAAGTAAAGGACAAAATGCTCACAACATGTCCCATGGACTCCTGACTCTCATCTCCCGAGTTGCATGAAGTATCATCCTCGACAGAGTCCAAACCAGGATTATGGCTCTGTGCATCATTATCATCCTCCTGTAGTGAATCACGGTCTTTTGACTCATCGAGTTGGGAATGATCCGAGTGGAGACTACTTCTGGAATTATTTTCACAGCTCATTTCCGCCAAGTAATTGTCAGGTGTATCTCGAGGTTTTTTCATCCCTGTTTCAGGACAAGGCGAATATCAGTCCCAGTCCCATCCACATCACATTTGGAACTGTCGCACCCATCGACAACGAGATTCAACTCTGCATTTTGATAGCTGGCTGGGAGGATATCTTCAAAGTTACCGGCTGCAAACACAGAGGAATTTGGGAGGAGCTTTGCAGAGCGAGGCCGAAGTCTCGACCAGTCCGTCATTTAATTTTTCCGGTGCCATAAATATTGGCTTAGATTTTATTTTCTCCGAGGGATTTCTCGTCCGAGAAATGATCAATAACAATGGCCTGTCCCCCGCGTCGGGTGCTAGCATGGAATCTTTTCTACACTCCTTGGACGACGACCCGGATGCTGCCATTCTGTGGCTGCTTGAGCCGCTGCGCGGTGCTTCCATAGAGCGCTGGAGTGGCACTTTGCAGCATCCGAACCATGATAACAAAACAGGGCAGACAATAGACGCTTTCATGCATTTCTCATATGTGTATAGCCAGCAAACCCTTGTTTTGGCCGATATTCAAGGTACGTCTCAACATGGCTCATTATTGCTGACCTTGAAAAGGGTCTAGGGGACGTACACGGGATGCAAAATCGGGCTGTGTCTTAATCGATATCATGACTCATACTCGCGACGGGTTTGTTTTCGTGCTCTGTAACTTTTCACAATTTCTGGCCTAGTGTTCATCAGAACCAGTGGTGTTGGGGACCATGGGGAGGAGGGCATCCAGGCCATTCTCTCTGGCCATATCTGCGATCGCATATGCCACCAGCTAAATATGGGCACGGAATATATAATGGAAGGAGGAAAGAAAATCACCGCACAGCGTCGAGTCTCAAAGAGAAATAAGTAGGGGCAGTTGATTATAAACCAATTTAGTACTGCGAATAGACTTTGAGGACAATGACAGCTCTGAATAGTTCTGCAAACGGTCAAATAAGTCGATCAATTCAAAATTGATGGCACTCTGGCAAGTCACTGACGCGTTACATTCTAATCACGTGGTGTAACTTGACGCGTCAAAATTTGGCCTACTGCATCAAGAAATGGCTGCATCGCCAATTGCTGTCATATCAGAAATGGAGCCATGAACAAGTAATATTAAATGCCCAAATGAGCGATGGCTTGTGGCTGCAGCTTCAAGTTTCCGTTTTGGTCGAAAAAATGGAAACAATGGATCCTCGGAGGACCCCCGAAAATCAACTCAAATGCCTGTCCGCCCAAAATTCCGATTCGGATAAAAACTGCCCAAAAATTTACAAATCCCTACCCCAGAATCGGATAAAAAGTCAATTTTGAGGGCTTGATCCCAGGTCAGATTTTCGGATAAAAATTGAGGGTGGCTCGACATGCCTGGGACGAATTCGGATAAAGTTGGGCTGAGTTCGGCCTTGGTTCGACCAGAATAGATCATTGTGTACTGTAGTTTTGACACATTTGACGGCGAACTTGGTCACCTTGCATCAATACCCATTGTTCGACAAAAACAATGCTCGCCACCCACTAATGGAGGGCCCAATCATCGAAATTCTGGATGGCGATGCATTAGACACTCTCAGGCTAGCCCAAAAATGACAAGCACGCATGGATTGCTCAAACATCGCCGCCATTTCAAATATTCCTACCCAGGTCGTCGCTAGGCGGCATTCAATTCCGTACTATCCCACAATCTATGCACGCTCTCCAAGTTCGCCAATATGCTTGGATACCGCCAATCTCTTTTCTTTGTCTTTTGGACAATGCTCCGGAGTTCGTCAATGCTGGTATGAAAATATCAGCTGCAGACGGTGTGCTATTCAGGAAGCTGAACACCCAGCTTTCTGACATAATGGCCGCTGTCAAGGCTCTCAGAGCGAGGAAAAAGAGAGGTGCTGGGTCTGGTAGAGGGAAGGCAGAGCAAAGCCTCAAGATGATGAGACAGATGACGAAGACTCAGAGTAGAATAATGGATTAATGCTTCTGATTACATGTGTAAGGGCCCTGGAGCAAAAGAAATGGACTTAAACTGTGATTTTTGCGATTTTTCGGAGGCCTGGTAAAAAATTCGGATAAAAACTCGACCTTGGTGAGCCTGGGTCAAATTCGGATAGAAAGTGCCTGATTTGAGGTCCGGGTAAAAAGTGCCGAAATCCACCAAGTTTCGGACAGGCATTTGAGTTGACTTTCGGGGTCTATCCTCGGCCACTTTGCTGGAGGATACTTTCTAAAAGCTCGTGATTTTTCTTCTCTTCCTGCCCCAACATTTTCTTGCCTTTCCTCCACTCTTGAAGTCGAACGCCAAGCCGGCCGGTTGCCCCATATCATGGCCGATCAAGATGGTCAGTTCTGCAAAGGCCCCGACCTCGGTGATGGATGTGGTGACACATTTCCACGCAAAACAGCGACGGGGCTTTGCCACCTTTGTGAAGCACTGGCTAGGACTCGAACCAACAACCCTGATGATGCTGCTGCACTGGCTAAGCTCAGAGTAAGCCTATTCTGTCAATCCCTTTTATATCAGTCTGAAGCTCAATCTCTCAGGCTTGTCCGCAATGCCTGCAATGCGGCAAGTTCGGACAGAATGTTTTAACGAAATGTGTTACATGTGCACGACTAGGTGAATCTCCACTACCATATTTCGAACACCCTCGACTTGTCGATGTACTGTAGATGCCGCCAATTCGACGTCACAAGAAAATGCTCTGAGAGCAAGAACGGCTGCGAATCAAGTACGACCGCAGGCATGGCAGATGCGGACAAACGGTGCCCAGGCACCTCCTGGTGGTGCCCAGCTGGCACGCAAGTGAGTCTTTCGCTCGGGCACTTTGTTTTTATTCAAACCCAACTAAAGCCTCCCTTGCAATAATGAACAACGATACATTAATGTGTCCGTCCTTCCATGGCTAAGTAACAAGCTGTATGCTTGAATCGGAGTTACTTCTCGGAGCTACAAAGAGAGTACGCCATTCGAAAATTAGTTTTCCCTCTGTACTTTATAAACTGAGTCGCCTTGCTGACCCTCTTTTGGCAGAGGTGGTCGAAGACATAATGAAAGTCTGGCCAAGTGCCTGGGATGGTGCACACCCTGCGAATTTGATTCGGTATGCGCCTCCGTTGCCTGTTCAATTGTTATCTCAGTATACGTACAGATCAAAAATTCTCATTTTCTGGCATAACCATGTGAACCTTCATGAACGTAGCACCGATGGAACACTCGGAGATTTCTACGACATTCATTCTCAGCTGCACAATAGTGACACGCTCCTGGATATTCCAAGAAAATACAAGTCTGTTGTGAAGGGGACCGCAATTGTGCTAATTTTTATGATAGATTATGATGCTGTAAGTCGTCCAGACGCTTTCATCTTGACTCTAAGCATTAACCCTTCTTATATTAGTTCCAGAAATGTACGTGGTCCAAGGCTGGAAGCACAATCACGAAGCGGCGTCGGAGCGGTGCCAACGACGAAGACGATGATGACGAGCCAAGGGCTAAACAACATGGTATGTTCATTTTCCTCTACTGGAATCTCAGTGACGAGGAACTTCGAAAGCCGGTGTCAATTCTGTTCCTGTGGGTTTGACTTCGAACTATATGGGCCTAAGGGTGCCTGCCAAGGCTGCCCCTCCTGCCACCGATGTTCAACTGGAATTTCTTCATTGGACTCGCGGCGCCAACGACATGTTCCCTTGGGTCGGAAAAACCCTAGTTAAAGGGCGCCTAACCGATAATCCATTGCACACAGGAAAAGAGAAACTAGTCTTCGGAGTAAGGGATCAGTCGCTTTACCAAATCTGATTTCTTTTTCTAGCTGGAGGTAGATGGGGCGCTATATGTGGCCAAACATTTTCGCACCGTTCCCACAGACATGAAGTCTTTCCACGCGAATCCTAAGGCTATGATCACTGATCTGACTGCCCTCCATATTACACAAGTTGTCTTAGATGCATAAATCTCTATTAGGTTTATTTCTATTTTTCTTGAACATCGTTTGAACCCTCTCTAAACAGGGATCAAACTAAACAAAGTTTAAAATCTGATTAACGTTGAGATGCTCATTGTTTAAACAAACCTAATAGGGTTACTGTTAGATGCGTTTTATGATGTCGCTGCTGATATACAGGGCGACATTGACTGCAGTGAGTGTTCTGAAACGTAAAATGTCTAACTTTGACGCGTTGATTCAGATCTTTGCGTCCTCGAAACCTTCATTTTGAGGTCATCGACAGCGGTAGTCAGCCCTCAGTGGCATCTGGCATATCAGCTGCATTACTGAAGACAGTTGAGACCGACGACGATATGGACGATCTTCCACTGACCCCTCGAGTTCATTGACTCGTCCAGCGCCGCACTGGCAACCTGTGTGAGCGCTGAGATCTCATGGATTCTCCTTCTCGAAACAAATTTAGCTTGCCATATCTCACTTTTTCGCGGATATGGAAATTTCACCTTCGACCCCATTGTCGGAAATCAATGTTCTCTCGCATTTTCAACGTGAGTGTTGAATATAGCTCTATATACTACCTGATTTTCTCAACAATACTCGTAGCAACAACCGGGAAAGTGCCTGGCGAGGCGTTCGGAAAGCTGATAATTGATGTGACCCTCCAAAATGAAACGACGTAGGTCTCTGCAGTATCTCTCAAGCTCACATATTCTGACAATAACAGAGGGGGACCAAGGAGACTGGCCGACCACGGGCCTCAAGGCCTCAACCTGGTACTCAATGCGCATGTCTGCAACCGCGTGTGCGAGTTGCTGCTGCTTCCTGGGGTCAAGGAGGTCACGGAAGACGAAGACTCGGAAGACGATAGAAGATAATCATGTGCATTTCATTGTGTTCCAAGTCTTGTTCAACCCTTCTTAATTATGGCCTTATTATAATCTGCGCGTAGTTCCTGACTCTCTTGAATTAGAACTTGATTGTGATTTTCATACCTGAAACCGCGCGCCTAGGTATACCTGCACATACAACCCCCGCGCTTCCCACTGTCGCTGTAATCTTGATCTACTCGCCGAACATACGCAGTGTGATCTACGCGCACTTATTAGAGAGTTTGCGCAGAGCCACCAGTCTCACTGGTGGCTGCTCTCTCCGGTGTGCAGGACAGTCATTCAGCTCGAGCTAGCCACCATGCAATCCTCGCCACAGGGGCTATATATAGTGGTTAGAAGACCCCGAGAGATGTGCTGACTGCAGAGAAAAAATAGCCACCAGTTGATCTGGTGGCTCTGCGCAAACTCTCTATTCCCTCTTGTGTGGCGCTGCTAAGTTGCTCAAAGAAGCCAAGCACCACAATTATCACCCAGAACACATCGAGCAAGTCGATCTCAAAGCGCCGCGATGTGAACTCAACGCCCCGCCGATGAATAGAGGGGACTCTGTACAGTTGAGTGTTCAGGGGTGGAAGCTGGAGGAAGCTCGCATCTGATTGTAGAGATCATGCCCGAGTACACTATTTACCTCAATTCTGTATAGTTGACGACCCAGGAGGATGATCAAGGAGATACAACCTCTGATTGTGGTACTTCAACAACTATGCGTCCCATACGAAAATACAACACATAGATTATTTGGAGGTTGGTCTCCATGATTGAAAAGCACCTCCTCTCCCAGTTTCAACGGTTGTGCTGCAAGATGCATCATATGGTCATTCAGAAATAAGAAAAGACACTCACTTGCGTAGATGCCTATCCAATGCTCGCTATTGACTATACAGACTATAATCAGGCGGAAAGACGGATTTTATTAATGACAGCACTCGAACACGCAAAGCACAGGCAGCCGGACGCACCCCTCGCGCAGCAGTTTGGGTTCTGCGTGTCCTGGTTGATGTACCGCGCGTTGTTCACCATGTACATACCGTCGATCGAGAGTGTGTTATTCAGCTCGAAGAAGTAATTCCGTCCGCGGTGCTCGGCGATTGGTCTGCCGACAAGGTACAAGGACAAATGAAGAAATGGGCGGCGAAATGAGAGACATAATCGGTTGTGAGGTCGTAGACCAGCTCCCCGACGTACTCCAAAAATGATGCAATCAGATAGTAACATTGAAAAGACGATGGACGCACCTATGATCAGATCATTTTGGTGCCGCCTAGTCTATGAACAGCCGGCACGCAGGCGCAGGCGCCACTTTTGTGCGCTGTGATAGACGAGTTGAAACTGCTCGGGACTGTGAAGTCCAAACACCACGTGCGCTGAATGTCTGCGTTATGACAGATGTTCGCCTGCGCATCTGCAAATGTGTATTAGTCCTGCACGGACAGGAGAAGTTGTTACCTGTAGAAAATTATGAGATATCGAGGGAATCGGACAAAGACGGAAAAGGTGCACGCACTTGGCCTGACACTTCAACCAAAGCTCTGGATCGTACTCGTGATGCGAAAAGATACAGTATAATGCAGACCTTTGGGCCCAAAATTTGCCCCATGTCCGATCCAAACTGCTGATGGAACTTGCTGGTCAAACGGTATGTCCGATCTTAGGGCGTACGCTTGAGTCCAAAAAGTTTGCAATATCCCGCTCTCCAGAAGCTGCGCCCCTCTCAGCGAACAAACTCATCGAAGATCATGTATTCACGGTCACCTAAACTACTTACCTGATCACAATGCGGACACAATTTCAGGGAAAATCATGAACGGAAACGGCCAAAATCCGGCGAAATGGGACATATCATTGGATATGCCACTCCTGTCGCATCTCAGCGAAGTGTGCTGCCTTTGCATGTGTCGTGCTGCCGCGTCTGGTATATACTCGCAGATGCCGACTCACTACATTTTGATGGCCCCTCGGCCAACTTGACCGAGGTCGGCTGAGGTTGGCCGAGGTTGGTCGAGGGGCTTGACCGGGTTGGTCGAGATTGGCCGAGGGTTCGACCAACCCGGTCGAGGCCCCTCGGCCAACCTCGGCCAACCTCAGCCGACCTCGGGTCAAGTTGGCCGAGGAGCCATCAAAATGTAGTGACTGTCCAGGAATCTTCTCGTCTTGAAAAATTCGCGGTTCTTCTTGTGTTCTTCCCTTGGTGCTGGAATCAGGGTTAGGTATTGCTGATGATGACATCGCAATTTTATGGCCCAAAAACGGCAAAAAACGCAGAAGTTTTCGGTCCGGCGTCCGCCGAACTACCATATATAGTAATTTCTGTGATTGCCGAGGAATGAACACCTTGCCCAGTGAACACTATTGGTGACGAGTGACACGCAGTGAACACTTGGTCGGATTCCTACAGTAGCTCTCGGACACTTAGGGAAACGGTGAATATCTGTATATCAAAGGATTCTTAGCTCAAGCTGAGGAAGTAAATCGTCAGAGATCTGTCTTTTACCCAAGTTCCAAATTTTAATTCTCGAGAAACGGACAAGAATTGAACAAACGATGTTGCTTTTTCTGATGGGTCAAGTGCCCGAGTTCTACGTAACCCGTAAATTCTGATCGCCGGCCTCGCTTTGGAACCTGCGTTCGGTGGGAGAATCTTACATATAGAATATCGGCTCAGTATCCAGCAAAATTCCATATATGCCTTGGAAGGGTTTGTATGGGATGCAAAATTCTTGACATGATTTGGATCAGATTTGGACCGCAGGCAATGATCTTTCGGTTTGTCGTGATATATCTGAGGCACCTGAACACTTCATGTTTCACATTTGTGTCTATACGATGTGTATGCATCCTCCAATGGTGTTCTCGTTGTATTGCGACGATGTATGTAGCATTTTAATGGTCAAAATACCGAAATTCAACCAAATTTGCCCTACCTTGTGTCTTTCTGTTGTGGCAGATGAGAGCCATGCCAAATATTTGGGTTTTTGCACCTATTATTTCCAGTACCGAAGGTAAAGATTATATGAAGCCAGACATCTCGGGAAACTGTCGTGTATTAAGTGAGAAATGATGGTGTGTCCGAGTTCTAGGTGTGTCTGGGATAGTAGGGGACGATAGTAAATATAATAAAAATAAAAATAACTAGAGCCCTCTACCTCAGTGCGAGTCAATGCAGTCCGAGGCAGTGTTTGTAGCATATGTAACATAGACTGAGGTAAAAGTGCCGACCCCATGCTGCGCCTCGGTCACGTGGTTAGTCCAAAATCTCCGCACATTCAGAGTGAAGAGAAGGACGTTGGCGTATCTGAAAACACATGCATAACGTCAGTGATATGGGCCGGGGCATGGGAGAGACTTGCAATTTCCCCAATATGAACGTCCTGCATTCCAGGGTGGATCACCTGAGTCAACATGGGTACTTGACGGAAGCACGTACGGCGTCTCCTCTAGGTTATTTTTTGGGTATACAAGGAACAGAACGAGATATATTAACGCGGTGACGGTCGTCACCGCGCCTGTCTCCACGGTGGTGAGCATCAGTTTCACCATGAAGGTGTCGGTGCGGCGCTCCTCCGAGGGCATCTGCATGCGGTATTGATAGAACTGTGATGTACATTATTCGAAGCAAAAGTTGACGGGGGTCAGAATATGAATTCAACGCAGCAGGCAAGGACAATGGGCGCACAATAATAATCAGTGTCGTTGTTATGAGGACGTCGCAGACGGCGGCGGCGATAAGCCAGGCCTATCAAACGCATAGAACAGTCAGTCTCCCAGAGATGAGCAGCGTACTTTTTGTGGACCCCAGGGGGAAGATCGGAAAAGGAGGGATGGTTCACCTTGACGCCGACCCTAATTTTCACCACGTTAGAAAACGCCGTCGCATGAGCGAACCGTGCGACCACAATAAATATCGTCACACCCTGCATCAGCGCTAGCTTGAGGTTCGCACGTCAGCGTAAACACAAAGATGCTTGGCGCGTGCCACACGAGGAAGTGCACCAGAAGAATCACAGCCGTTACGACACACGCCCAGACAGTCTTGTGCATGAGACGGTATATCCGCCTGCGAGAATATGCTTTCAATGGATCCGCCTCAACAGGTAGTTAGTATCCTGACCAGGCAAAGAATATTTGCACCAAGGCTGCCGCTGGAGAGTGGAGACATCAGATACGATGATATAACAATGGGTAGGTAAGGTTAGGTAAGGGGAAAGAGCAATGTTTGGAGGTTTCTAGTTTTCCCTCTGATCCAACAGAGTGGGGGCGGGAAGACGACTATGTCGGCTGTCACCAAACCACACCAAACGCTCCACCAAAAAAAAACAAAAGGGGGGGGGGGGGAAGAGCAAACTCACTGATACCAGTGAATATGGGCGTCGCGAGACACGACCACGGAAGTATATCCAAGGCAGTGGTGTTGCCCCACCCAAGAGCAAGGACCCAGTACGCATAATGGCTCGACACCCCGGTTTGGGCGAGCTCCAGAGGAAAGACTGTGTACACTGTCGAAAGAGAGGAAAAAATGTTTGGCTGGTGCCAAAAGGAATGGCATAGCAGGAGGGACTCACCCAGCATCTTTATCCAACGCCGTTCATTCGGGAAGCGACTGTGAAATGTATCTAGAGAAATGGAATTCGATCAGAGGAAAACGAATAAGCTAAAAATAACAGTTTGTTACGCACAAACCTGTACAGCGAGCGTCGCCAGCAACGCCCAGTTGGCCTGCGTACCGGCGAGCTGCGTTTTTCAAAATTAGAGGTAGAGATAGGATTGAGTTTTTGCTGCTAACTATAGGCGCGGTGCTGGAGTCAATTAATCAGGCATGAGAATGCAAAGTATGGCGAGGTGTTGGTGCGTACTAGAGAACGTATTCTGACATTGTCTGTGGGGAAGGAGGAAGCTTTCCGCGTTGCCATATGTCAAGGGTTTAAGTACGACACCGTGCCAACGGCAGCAAGAACGGCGGTGACTTCGTGACATACCAGACCCTGAGCTGAAATTGATTGCAAGCTCTTGCGACCCGAGCATCTCGTAAGCAGATCCCAACCCCGATCAATTATGTCGCACGTCAAGTTTTAAAAATTGAGGGGGAGGCGGGGAGGCGGGTTCTCAATCGGCAATAAACGAACGCATGCGTTAACGTGAAGTCAGAACTACTTCTTCAGTCATGGTGAGAAAAAGAAAAATCCAATATGCGCCGCTAATTACACTATCCTGCCATCATGGCGGCTGCAGAAGTGACATTCTAGGCTTAGTGCATCTCCTTATAGGCTCGTGCCTAGTAGCGGCGCTTTTGCCATCGGCGGACCATTAGCTGATGGGGAACGTGAATTTTTTTGATGGGTGATCGATTTTGGTCTAAACAGGGGCCCCAATGAAACCCAAGAGGTGAGTGATCTCTGGATCACGGAATTTGATGGGGCCACGCGAGGTGGCGCTGTACACCGATGAGGTGACTCTCCTCTCATTTTGCCCGTACCTCTCACTCATTCTTGTTGAGCAATGGTCGCATGAACTGTGCAGCTAGGCCCGCAATGTACACCCACTGAATTTTCAAAAATGCAGCAGTCAACTGGAAGTGGTTGTCAGTCTTGGTGGCCGAATTGCATGCCGCTGACACATACCTGCCTTTTTTTGGGGGTGGGTGGTCGTGGGAACATATCCGCGATCTGTGATCCGCCCGTCTCTTGATGAAACCTGAAACGGAAGAGAACTGCCTGTTCAGATTTTTTCTCAATGTCCTTGGAATATACGGGATTACTTGATAGGAAGCAATTTGCTTTAGAGGCTGACAAATTTCAGATACTACTCAGAGACGCCCGTACCCAACCTCAGTCACCGACGGAAGCAAGTTCGGTTGTTCAACACAATCTGGTGGTCTATGCAAATCTATTTGGCTTGCATTGCGAACCAGGATTTTATAAGAGCAAAAAAAGTTCGGTTCGAGGTTCGAATGCCCTTGAACCGCTGAACCTGAGGTTCAGGTTCAAAGTTCCAAAAGTCTCTGAACCGAACGCGAGGTTCGTGGTTCGGAAAAAAGTGCCCCGAACCTGAACCTAACCGAACTTTTACATCGCTAGTTCACGCCAAGTTCACGCCAAGGCTTGTGAGCGCCGTGATCGGCGCCTGCTAAAATTTCAAATTCCCCAACAGCTCAGTTAGGAGCTAAGCACTCACGCCCAGTACATCGCTACCACGCACACTGGTCACGAGCTTAGCATCCTTTCACTGCGCGGCGTGCGGTACCAAAGGTGGACACAAATTTACAAGTCCGAAGAGATAAATCCGGCCGATATTTGGCCGAAATTTAAACATAGCGTTTAATCGTTTCAGGTTCCAAATCTCCCTTCCATAAGTACGGAAGTTCGATCCCCTGCCAGATTATGGATTACCAAGTGTGTTGCACGTTCTGGCATCTTCCGGGCTCTGTGGTAAATATGGAGTCCCCTGTCAGATCATGGATTACCAAGCGTGTCCACATTCTAGCCAGTAATATACGCGGAGCTAGCAACCGGCTGATCGGCATTGGTCGGCATTGCGTCTCCGCGGCATCCAGTGCCGAGGCAAAGGGTCCCAGTGGAATCCACTGGCCCTCGATCTCGGAAAGTTGGATCTCACTGTATATCGGTGGGCTATCCTCGAAGGTTTCTCCATTGGTTTACACTAATTCCCACTGCATTCCCATGTAATTTGGTGCTTGGCGGCACTTTCAACACACTTAATCACATCGCAGTCCAGTGGGTTTCAGTGGATTCCAGCGTGAATCGTCGGAATCCAGTGGTTCACCAGGCGCTGATTTCTTTGTGAAATGCATAAAATTGAATGTATACCCAAATGTTATCTGTCAGGACTTCTTAAACTAGCTTTGCCATTTTTGAACATATAGTTCCGGCGGCGCCATAACTCGTCCGCCCAGATCCAATGATGTGGTGATAAAACAATCATTGTGGGTTACGGTGTAGTGGGGTCTCAAAAGTCGCTTTATTAGATGATATGTCTGTGTCAAAGTCTGTGTCAAACATCAGTGAAGAACGGAAGACAAATATTATAGTGCTTTGTTACTTAGACAACGGTTACATGAGTCCAAGGGTTCCGAGTAAGTAGCCTATCTTCCATCACAAGTCGGACTTCAGCCGCCAACTGACTCTGCCCAGATGAAGCACAACTTCAATTTCCTTCCCTGGTGATAGGTTACACCCAATATATTTGTATCACAGATTTTTCAGTAAAGTGAACTGTGAGATACATTAGTATGTATGTAGGATGCTTTCTTAATCCCCCGTCGCCGCTGCCCAGAATCAAGTGTTAATATAATGGCGTATTTTCCTTATTGGGGCAGGGCAAACTGAAACACATCCAGCAGTGTGCGGCGGAATCCAGCGGCATACGTTGGAATCCAATGGATGTTAACACGAAGGAGTCCGGTGATCCCCGGTGGTGATTGGCGGAAGCTGTCAATCCCAGTGGTACACAATGCACAACACCGCCCATCAGCGTCCGCCAACGGCCGCCGGTAACCAGTGGTTAACGGCATATTACTCATTCTGGCATCCTCTTTTCCCGGTTCGCCGTCGCCGTCAGCGTACATGGAAGGAGCTGCTCTCGAAGATCGGCTCCGTACGTCTATTTTAGGCCTCCCCACGTTGTGTCGCAAAAAATGCAGCTTAAGCCCATTTGTCCCTGAACGGACTGGGAAAGCGAAGGGCCTTAGACGACGGGAAGAGAATGGGAAAATGGAAGAAACAGATGTTTACTCTGGAAATCCACAGGGCTCGAAGGGCAAGCCGTGTCTTCCTTGGTCTGCTTCCCAAAACCCAGGCTCAAAAGCATAGTGACTCTTCCCACCCGCCTGGCCACATCCAGCCGACTCAGCCTGAACATCGGCTTTGGGTCGTCCGATCCTCGTACCACTCCGTGCCTAAGCGGCTCTGAACATCCCCTGCTCCTTAACCACCATGTCAATTTTCAAAACTCTGAATGCTCACCTGGTTCTGGCCCCAATGCAGGATGTACCACCTGGGGTACCATCTCATACACTCTGCTGCAGGACTCGGCGGAAATGCCGAGCTGTGCGTCCCAAAAAGGCGATTTTATGGAATCAGCATGGATGGCCGAAAACTCACTCCCTGGACTACCCAATGACCCTAACTTGGCCTTCATCTCTTCTACCATGGCTGGGCCGTCCGGGATACCGATGCAAGACAGGTATTTGCCGGGATTGGCCGACGTGGTCCTCCTCGAGGCTGATCCATCTGCAAGACCCATCCATGGATCCTTTGGCCGCCGTGACTTCCCAGGACAGACCCTTGGCCACTGGCTCCCTTGTGGACTTCAAGGAACGATGCTCGACCGACGCTGCTTCGCTGGCATCTGTGGCGATGATCGGACAAGCGTGGACCCGAATCGTTCCGCACTTTGCCGATCATGATCGACAACCGCATGTGGATGGCCTCGATCGTTGACTGTACTATTTCAACCAAATGTTCAGGCGACGGGTGACACCCCAAATTTCCGAGGTCTTTAAAAATCGCCTTGATTCAAAAGAAAAATTATTGGCCATCTCGGCGAGCAAAAAATCCGAAATCCGTGAACATTTGGTCGAAATAGTACAGTATTTGGCACTCATGTCCCTCGGTTGGAGCACTGCCATGAAATGGACCCGATTGCGCTCCGTTTACGTTCTGAAGTTCCCGGGATATGTGGTATGACACAAAGTTGGGTGCTAACATTTCCGCCCGCACATCAACTCGCCGTGCCGTCTACAAGATCAAGCTCCTCGCATTCGATGGCCGCTGGATCCTTTACATCAGGCGGGATGTTACTGTTGGCCACAGGAACCTGAACCTCGGGATCCCCCATTCGTGGTGTTGGCAGGACAAATCGTGGCGATGGACGGACACGCACTGGACCTACGGACTCCATGGATGGTGTAGGGATGGGTAATATGGCCACGACGGCGGCTGAAGTCAAGATTATGTTCTGGAATATATTTCATCACTTCACTCTTAAACTGACCAGTGCTGAATTCCGGTCTTTACTCACACTGTACGATATTATGTTCTTCGCGGACACTGATATGCTTCCTGGCAAAGAGGATTCCGCGGATGTTCCTCGAGGCTATTCTTTGGTCTCGCTCCCGCCAAAGCCCCGGCTTCAGACCAATCGGCGTGGCGGAGGTATCGCCTTGCTGATTCGGGATACAGCCGTTTTGAGAAAAGAATACCCTTTTTGATGAGGTGGTGCTCCTCGATTTTTGCTTACCACTGTTGACTGATTGCCCTCGGCTAGCATCGGCTACACCAATGCTCCACACTTGCTCCACACCTCTGAGCCTCGTCCGAGCTATAACTTTGTATTTCTGGGCCCACACACAGTGTATCTCTTCCAATAAAAGACCAAGTAATCCATCTATACCTCAACATTCACGGCACGCAAGCCGATTTCGCAGAGAGCTTTCAAAATGTGCGGTCAACAAAGAAGCGGCAGCAATCAATGGTAAACAAAAATCGAGTAGCACCACCTCATCAAAAAGGGTATTCTTTTCTCAAAACGGCTGTAATATTGAGTTCGTTAAATCTCATTTGAGTTCCCCTGATATCCTCGTCCTCGATCTTGGATCTATGTGGCTAATCGGGGCGTACATTCCACTGGTGACCTCTCGATGGCAAGGTTGGACAGATGTGGAGCCAATTGAGCAACTCTGGGAAACTGTTGTGCTATGCACTCCAAACGTGGAAAAGCCAGTTTTGCTGCTGACAGATATCAATGGCCGAACTGGAAGCCGGCAAATAGAAAAATTTGCAGACACTTGGCCCCGGAACTCCTCCGATGCTACAGAAAATCCGCGGGGACTGGAAATTCTGGACGAATGTGAGAAGTCAGGACTCTGCATCTTGAACGGTACCTCGCTCGAAACCAATTCCCCCGGCCGTTTCACATCCCACCAACCTCGTGGGAAATCGACGATTGATTATGCTTTGGTTTCTGAAGCACTGCTACCTCTCGTTCGGAGTTTTGATGTCGAATGCCCTACGCCGGACCCCAAGGATGACTGGGCTGACCACAGCCGCATTTGTGTTACCCTGGATGCTGCAGCAATTTCACGTACACCAGTACCGACGTTTGTACACCAACCCGTCCCAGAATTCCTCGGCTCGGAAGAAGTCGACAGGTTGTCTCAAGCAACGATGGATGCAAGAGAAAGCCCTGATGAAGCTTTTCACTCGATTTACGACCCTGTCCTTTCTCATTCGTCACCCATACATATCTACGTGGGAGGTGCTGCCCCTGGATCTGTGGGAACCAAGTCTGCTGGCGCCGGAATATGTCTCGGCATTGATTCAACATTGAAGATTTGTGTTAAGGTACCAGGCCCGGGAAAACCCACGGCTGACAGAGGACGGATATCTGCGATCCATGAGGCACTGGGAAAGGTCGATTTGGATAAGACGCTCGTTATTTTTGTACGTCGAAGATGGTCATACGCCAATTGTGCTATGCTGCAAAAAAAAAAGATGGCTATCGGATGGCCTGGTCCGAACGGGGATATATTTAAGGATACGGTATTACTATTGGACAAAAGGTATGGCCGGACAACTTTTGTCCACATAGAATCAAAAGAGAAGAATGATCGCAGGCAGGAAGCCTACTCTCTCGCAAAAGCTGCCCTCCAGGTTCCACAATCCGCTACATTGTTTGAGCCAAACGCAGCCGATACTGCGAAATGCACGAATTTGTATGCTCCACTCCCGAGTATGCGCAAGGTGATAACAGACCTCGAGGAAACATCCCCGGAAAGGTCAAAACAGTAGAAGAATTGGGAGGAGGATGCCGAGGACAAGGTCAATGAAAGTCACCGGGGACGCGCAAAAGTGCACGAGTTGCAATCTGGATTTCAGGCTGAACTCTTGGCATGCAAAAATATCAAAGAATTTTGGGATTTTGCCCGAAAGCGTACAGATGCCCGCCGGAAAAAAAGCCGAGGTCTCACTCAACGCTCTGGCCCGTGACTTCGAGGAGCGTTTGAATTATTATCCTGAAGTACGACCTGTGACATTCAATTCTGACCAGCTTGCTTTTCAACGCGCGAATGGCTCGGGAACTTCCGACGGAGCTCCCAGACACGTCTTCACGACAATCCTACACATGGGACATCACACTCGAGGATATTGAATGGATGAAACAACAGAAAGCCCTTATTTATTTTATTCAGGGTCAACTACAGAGGTGAGATACTATGTGAAAGCTCATGAAAACACTAGAACTTCATGGCAGGATTTTATTTGACGTGATTTGGTCAAGAAATGAGCTAAAACGGCTTTTGGACAAGTTTTTTTTGCTGCAACTGTAGTGATAATCGCTAGCCTCTGCACTTACGTCGGAGCGAAGCGAAGGCACGTCTTGTTCAGATGGATCCAGATTCAATATTCCTCCCCGGTTATGTTTCAATCCTCATGTTTTATAGGCTCGTTTGATTCAACGCCTGATTGAATTCACGCCAAAATCGCGGGTATATCGTTCCACAGACCTCCCTCCGTGTTTTGTGACTCGTCTATCTCACCGCAAACAGGGGGGGATCTAAAGACCTACACACCAATTCAGCATGACACCTATTCAAATCGGGAGCAGGTCCTTATGATTCGGATTCGGTCATTGCCACGCACTGCAGTGGTTAATTTTTTCCTCCCCTGCTACTCACCGAGCGCCTGGAACACAACCACCGTAGCCTTCTAGCCATAGAGCCGTCCCATCCAAATTTACAGGCCTCGGAGGGAAATGGAAATCGATCGCAGCTGGCCTCCATGTGTATGTGTTGAATCTTTTACCAGTGTACAAATTCAATCGGTGAGCCTCCGCCCGTTCCACTCGGGGTTCCGTACATACATCGATCTTTGTATTTATATTTGGTCCATGCCTCTGTTGCTTTGAATTGGGTCCATGCGTATCTTGATTCAAATTAGGTCCATGCATCATTGTCTCGATTCACATTTGCGTTTTACCGGCTGCTCTGATTGGAGATGCGCTCGTTGTAGCGGAACAGAGTTTCACTGAGAGGGTCATCGATGTCCAGAGCGAGTATCAATTAGTACATTCAGGGAGGGTACAAGTATTTGGATGAGGCTGATGGGATCTGGGAGCATCGAACTCTACGAGAGAGAGCGCGGACACCACAGGTAGCGCATCGATGACATCGGGTTTTTGACCCACGAGATGAGATGAAAGAGAGAGGACCGTGCGCATGACAGCCCAGATTTGGATGAAGTCTGAGGTTTGGATGGACTGCGAAAGAAAATTTGAAGTTCGTGGGGTATATGAGTTGAAACTGCGTAGCAAAGCTACCAGATGAGCCAGACAAGCAACAAAGGCAGAGGGGCAGAGGGTGTGTGGGCGCCAGCATAATATCGAAATGAGGACTGATGGATGGAGAAGTGAGAGCTCAGAAAGTAGAACCGATGAGGTGGACGAAGGGGAGCGCCGATCTGCTCTATCACAAGTTAAGAGGCAGAGGAGCGAAAGAGAACAGAGAAAGAAGACCATTTCGCTTCTAATACGCAAGAGTGCTCCCTATTACTAGTCCCAAGTTAGAAGAGAGAGACTTCGAAACGCGGAGAATCGAAGCCAAGAATAAATCGAACCGATATAGATATAGGCTTCGAGATGGGATAGAATGCCATGTATATACGATACATGTGAAATTCGATCATGGATACGTTGGGCGAAACGAAAGCAAAAGAGCTGAGCCACAGGAGTCCAAGGGAGGCGGATGGCGAGCGGTCGAGTACCACACAGGAAGCAGAGGTACTAGAGAGCTAGCTGCACCAGATCGCGATCGGCTCGATCCTGGGGAGGGGCGCAGCAGAGGTGGGAGCAGCCGGTAGGCGCGATGTGTACCGTGCAAGGGGCGAGATCGAGATGCAGATTGATTGAGGCCGCATGGAGCGCAGCGCACCAGGTCAGTCGATCGGAACATCCAATTGCTAGGAGAGTGGGTGTGCGCAGTGTCGGGCATGGGGTGTCGGCGGCGTCGGGCCTTGGCTTGGAAAGAACAAGAGCAAGAGCAAGGAAGCAGGGAAGCGGCCGATGAGCGACGGCGGATTGGCGATCGAGATCCATCCAGAACAAGAGGAGTCTGACCAAGAACAAGGCGAGGGCGGTGGAAATAGAAAGGGTGTGGTTCTAGCGAAAAGCAGACGCTATCGCCACGGAGTTGAGGCGAGGATAGGTGAGCCGTGGAGCAAGGCGACTCGGAGCGGTATGTGTGCATGTAGCACAAATAGTCCAGTCTGTTAGTTGGGACGGGTGTACCCGACCTCCGCATCCGCATCTGCTAACCGACCACGGGGAGTGCAGCCAACTCACGCCTCTTTCCGCCAAGACCTCACAGTGGACTGGCCCTTTCAAGCTTTGGCCATGGATCTGGAAGCGAATCCGGGCGTTCAGGTCGGCGGGTACGTATACGTTCTGCGGGAAGAAAATCGAAAATGACCATGAGAGGAAGAAGCAAGGATGCCGGATCACTAGGATGCCGGCCGGACTTGATGAGTCAGCGATCGCCACGTCTTTGCGCCTTCTCCCGCCATCGCAGCTCGCTCAACGCTGGAACCAATCCACGCGAACCTCTCGTTATCTGTCTTATAAAACTAAGAGTATCTTGACCGGCCTCTTCGCAATATTCGGTTTGAACGCGGATAATTCACTTCATTTTCTCCCTTTAGAGAGGATCTGCTCAGGCTGTTGTCCTCTCCATTCTACGTCCTGAACCCGCGGATACTGTAATTCTAACCCTGCAGCGCTGCGTTCATATCTTAAACTTGTTTTGTTCGCGCGTTTCAGTAGGCTAAAATGGCATTGGGATGACTCCGGCTGACTTTCGGACCACCTGTTCTCGCTCCACCTATGCATAGTCCATCAACGGGTCTGCAGATGAGATTACTCTGGATTCTCAATGTCCCACGAAGGTGGTTGTGGGCCGTGCTGTCATCGCCCGACTCTTGGGCAGCATGCCACATCCGCGAATGCTGGTCAACAACTGTGTCCGCCGTTTCTGTGCCCATGCCGCTCCACCGCAACAAACCCCCAGGAGTAAGGTACTTTCGATTTGGCCTGCTTGTTCCCCTCGCTACCTTCAAACCAATGATCACCACGCTCTAATTGTATCTATGACGTTGAGTCCCGAGTGTTGTGTTTCAGCCACACCTGCTGTTAGCTTTTTATTGCGTCCCGCGATGCACGGCCTCGTTGGAGTTCACTCCAACTCAGCAAGTCCCGCTCTCGGCCAGGTTATTTTTGAACGATTCTCTCTAGTGGACAAGATCACCGGTCCCGGGGACCCTAAGCCGACGGTCTTCCATGAATCGGCTGCATTGGCTCAACAACACTTCGTGTTTCCTCCTGATCATGCTGAGTGTTTGCTTTCCGTGGTCTCCCTCTATTCACTTTCGCCGAGTTTTATAGCTGGGAACACAGCATAGGTATTTGCTGGGCAGATCAGAGCCGCAAACCATCGTATTTGTGACTCCGACGACTTCGGACGTGTCTGAAAGCCACCCTAGGAGCTGTGCACATTTTATTTCCCGCATCTCAATTGGCATGTTATCCCGCATTCATGCAATACGCATATAAAATCCCGTCCATTTCTTGGTCCCGTTCCCTGATGCGTGGGCAAGATATAAATCTATCGCGGCCTCGATTTATGTGCTGTTGCAGCTCACGGACCTTGACCAAAAGATACAAGTCCGAATGTATCAACTCTCTTGGTGCTTACCAGCTGTTTTCGTCTCTGCATTGCATTCTCACACCCGTTTCAGCGGGTTTTCCCCGATGTCTCAAGAGCTATAAAGACCAGGATGCGCACTCGCAATCCCCATTCCCGCCATGAAACTCCATACCCTCGCTACATTCATTTCGTTAGGACTGGCTGTATCTGCGACTGGCATCCATGATTCCTCACACGCAAAGAGGGCAACATCTATATTATTCAGTAATTCTTTGTCCCGTTTACGCTCAATATGTTCGCAGACTCAACGAGATTGAACAGACCCTCCTGGATTTCCTCCGCTGCCCAGCGCCGGGGAGGCGCAGATCAAATCAGTTGCTACCGGTTTGAACCTGACAATATTCAAGGTGACATACTGTGTGTCACCCTCCCCACGCTCGCTCCATATGCTGGGCTGACTGCACCTTTCAGGATTGGGATGCGCAAGCCCGTCGAGCTGTTCTTTTTCTTCAGCATCTCCAATACCGCGGCCTTCAAGGCGAAACTAAAGCGCGACATCCTGCCACTTGTGACAAGCACAACGCAGATCCTGAACAACGTCACCGCTGCCCCTTCGACCTTGGTAAACATCGCGTTCTCGCATACCGGGCTTGTTGCCCTGAACTCACCGGCGAAGCCAACAACTCAATGATCCTCCGTTTGCGGCTGGCCAGGTGAACGACGTCAAGAGTCTCAGCGACCCGGGAACGACGAACTGGGTCCCGCAATTCGTCGGCACGAGCATCCACGGTGTTATCCTCTTTGGGTCCGACACGGAACATAGCATCAATCGCACGCTGGCCAGCCTGCAATCCAAGTTGGGAAATACCATCACAGAAAAATACTCACTCCGCGGCGCGATGCGCGCGCCCCCAAACAAGGGCCACGAACGTGAGTAATTGTCTGCATAGTCCACTTCTATCACCGCTCTAACCATAAACGCTGCAGATTTTGGCTTCCTGGACGGTATCTCGAACCCGACTATCAATGCATTGCCCGGCGCGAAACCAGGGCAAGCGGTCGTCCCTGCCGGAGAGATTATCGTTGGGCAGCCTGGTGATAATGCCACTCGTCCGGCTTGGGCCAAGGACGGCTCGTTCCTTGTATTCCGCCAGCTCAAGCAGCTTGTTCCGAGTTCAACAAGTTCTTGGCAGACAATCCCATTGTTGAGCCGGGGTTGACACCGGAGCAGGGCTCGGATCTCCTGGGAGCCCGCATGGTTGGCCGCTGGAAAAGCGTCAGTTGCCGGCAATTTTCCATATTACATATGCCCCTAATTTTTTTTTTTTTGTTTCTGTCTACAGGGCGCACCGGTCTTCCTGAGTCCCATGTTCGACGACCCGGCACTCGGAAGGAATGATAGCCGTAATAATGACTTTACTTTTGCGGAACCAGGACAGCGCAAATCGAATCTGACGGACCAATCGAAGTAAGTCCGACTGCGCTAATTCCAGGATTGAGGTGCATGACACTGAGCCTGCTTCATGTAGATGTCCGCTCTCTGCCCACATCCGGAAGACACGCCCGCGTGCCGACCTGAAGTTGCCGGAGAACTCTACCCATCATATAGTTCGCGCAGGCATCCCATATGGACCTGAAGGTGAGTTTTCCATGTGAATACAAGGAACTTCGAGCTAATAAGTTGCCATTCAATAGTCACCTCGGATGAGACCTCCTCAAATACGACTAAAATTGAACGTGGCCTGGCTTTCGGTGGGCTCAGCTTCAGTGTATATGTCGCCTTAATCAAGCTCATGCTGTGATCTACTCTAGTGGCATACCAGTCCAACATCTCGAATGGTTTTCAATTCCTTCAGGAGATGTGGGCCAATAATCCGGGTATGGCACTCTTTGCCTCCTATATATTATCGAGTCACTCAATGTCATGTCCGATAGATTCCGGAAGGACGGTGTCGGCTTTGACCCTATCATCGGTAATGCCAATCCCTGGGGTGAGACTTTGAACCGCACTCACAGCATATCGTTGCAGGGGCTGCCGGAGGTGCAGAACGTCCCGTGAATGGTCTCGATCCCACTGACCCGGGCGCAACTTCACGCTCAGCACTGGCGAGCCCATTCCCTTGAATTCCTGGTGCTAAGATCTTACTCAGTATCAATGCAGATTTCGTGATCTCGAGGGGCGGGGAGTACTTCTTCGCACCGTCGTTGTCGGCCATTGCCCACACACTTTCCGTTTGAGGAATGGACCTAATACAATATCCTGCTGTCAATTAATTAGACTCTCCCCGTAATTCCACTCTATTTGCATGTTTTGTGCGGAGGCTTCTGGTGCCATGGACAATAAATCAACACCCAATCATCCAAAATCAGCGCCTTCAGTACTGCCATTGACTGTAAGCGAATGCCGCACTTGCTTGGAATTTGGTGGGTTCCAATTGAAGATGGATCCAATCGCGATGATTGGGTGCACTCCTTGTATGTGCAGATCATGGGGGATTACTCGCAGCTTGCCCCAGAACAGCTCAAGGTGCATCAAGAACGCAGGTGGTCAGCCGAATTTAAATTGAGTGTTTGATCAGGGAGGACGAGGTCATGGTAAAGTACGGAGAGAAAACCAATAAGGTCTCTTGTGAACAAACAAAAATAATTGATTCTTGGAAGGTATTGAACTAGCCCTAATCGAACGGGATCATTCCAAGTATAAAATGCGGCCCGGAGTATACACGCCGTTCGGACTCGGATCACCAACGGAGTCCACCGTCGAGCTACCGCCTGATCACGCCCTATTTGTTGGGAGCGGGGCGTGGTGGAAAGACAGATCGCAGATGGTGTATGTGAAGCTGATAAGACTACGATATCGATTTCGGGAGCACTGGCGGAAATCGCCACAATAAAATACCAGTCACCACGGATCAGGACGGGCACGCGTACGGTCCCCTTCACGTCCAAACTCGTTCCCTGTAGATTTATTAGAATTATAATTACAACTAGAAGTGGCTAGAAAGAACTAATGGGAGGCGCAGGAAGGACAAAGTCTTCGACTGCAAGAAAAGGCTATCTCACTCGCGCGGGGGAGTCACGACGGGAAGCGAGCTGCGGACGGTGGGTGCATCCGGACGACAACGGATCATCCTCGTTCATGACCCCAAGCCACGGGTGCTGCGAGCGCCGCCTGCCCCATGTGCTCCGTGGCCCTCCTGGTCCAATTCATATTCCGAGTTTCAAATCCATTGAGGAAGCGTAGAGGAGTAGAGGAGACAGAGCCAAGTCGGGAGGGGACCGACTCCGATGACTGAGAACATCGCGCGGAGGATGTAAAAGCATCGAGCGTAAGGAGGGAAAGAACAGGAATGAATAGCGATGGATCCGGAATGGAGGTAGATCGGATGGAGCGGATACGTGAGATAAGGAATAAGCATGTCCTAAACGGAAATGTAAGCTAACAAAAGGAAACCAGCATGAGCAGCGGCGAGGGAGCGGATGGTGCACGCAAGGAGCGAGAAGTAGAAGGTACAAGATAGAGATCAAGCCAGGAGGGGCTGAGGCGAGGACAGTGCGGACCGCATACGGAGCGAGAGGTGCGAGATCGAGAGCGCGATGCAAGAGCCTGGGTATCCGCACGCCGTGAAGAGCGGATCATGTATCGGAGCATGAACACCTGAAGTGTGAGCATGGGGTACACGAGCAAGTGCGCACTGCGGAATGTGCAGATTACAGTGGGGAGTGCGGACCACACGACGAGGCTGGAAGCTGACGGGGGCTTGGGCGTGGGCCTCGGGCTGCGGGGGCTAGAGTGGCTGGAGAGAGAGATCGGAGTATCGACGAGATGAATAGGACTGGGACTCGCCCAGTCCTATCATTGATGCCCAGTCCTACTAAATCCGATCAAAGAATAGGACTGGGACCAGAAAGGATGGAGGATTGGCCCTATTTATGCATGGAGAATCCTCTGGTGGTATGTTGCCCCTAGTATCTTATAAACAGACGCTACAACAAAATTTGAGTTCATACCTCGCTTTTATGTGGCCGCAAGGATGCTGAAATTAGCACCGCCCCACTATCAACAGGACAGCAGAACAGTCTCATCTCTGTTGGAAGGAAAGCTCTTAAACATTTGGTCTACGTTGGTTACAGAGCCAGTGCACTTGCCAGATTTTGTAAGCATTAAAATGGCAATAAATCCCTGGTACAAACGGGGACGAAAGTTGAACATGCAGTGAAAAAACACAGGGCTAGAAGCAGTTAAATAAAGAGGAGGGGTAGAGGAGGAGGGAAAGAGCAAAAATATTATATTATGGAGAAATAGTACAGCAGAAGAGCCATTTGCTTGAAGAACAGTTAATCACAAAGTAATTCCCACGGTTCAGTAGTACTCATAATCCTTTCTTGCGCCTTCCTTCCGTCGGCGGAGAGTTTGTTAATTTATTATCAGCTACTTAAGACTATGTGTTGCACAATTACTTGATGCGACGAGTTCATCTGAAATTCATGTCTGACTTCTTCTCAGACCATGATTTGAGGCCCAAACGATTCCATATATATCGCCATTCTCCTGGGTCTCCAACCGCGGGACCACAAAACAAATAGATACATGGTAAAACTACACATTCTGTATTCGGAATGACTACATGTCCTCCCCGAGTGCTTGACGAGACTTGAATCTACAGTGCGTCATCTTGCAGGAGATAGAGCTAAGTGATGCAATCCAGGTAGTCGAATTTTCCACAGAAAAAAACGGGTTGGTGTTAGGGTCGCTCAGAGCCGCCGGAAATGCCTTGAGTGGAATAATTATTGGATCAGTACTCAAGCTCTCACGAAATTTCTGTATGCTTCAATCTCTCTCGTCTTTTGGAGATGCGTCTTAAACATCGAGGATGCGGGCTGCATCTTTGCCAGTTAATTTTATTCAAGGTTGAACTACTTCAATTTAGCCGAACTGTCAACTAGGAGGTGTTGAGCGATGACGACAACCTAGCATACATACCTACGACGACAAGAATAGAAAACGGTGGCGAGGGAGGAGGACGACACCGAAATAGAGATGGGCTATAACGGAAATAGATTTGGTGCTATTTAAAGGAGCGAGACATAAATAGGCCGGATCGACGGTCAATCCGAAGGTGAATATGGATAGGACGCACACTGGGCTGATAACACATCTCCGCCAGTTGCGATTCCTCTGCATATCCGTCGTCACTCTCGAAATGCAGGGAAGTATAATGAAACAGTTGTGAGCTTCCCCGGTACCGAATCGTCGCCAGACACTGATATTTACCGGCCCCACCCCTTGAAATGATAGCCCAGCTTCCTTTCCTGCGCAACGCCGAAATCCGAGCCGGAAATGCCGAGGTCTTCCGAAATGATTGGTCTGGGACCAGCATGTTGTCGTTCCTGGCACAAGGAGAAGAAATTGAGGTTGCAGTGTGCAATTTTAGGTCCTCGATCTCCACATCCGTCACAGAAGTCCAAGCAGGAGACCACCTCTATATCCTCGAGAGAAATCTCAAGCTACCGTGCGCTCGAACTTGCGTAGTTTTTGGTACTGGCCGTCGTTTAGCAACTGATGCCGAACATATTCCGAGTCTGGAACCGCGAATTAGCTATTATTATGTCACATCCGTCGGCGTTTTGTGGATCTCTAAATACGCGGAGTATGCCGCAACATGCGGGAGCTTTGGTAAACAGTTCAGATCGGAGTCCGGTGTAATCGCGGACATTTAGCTCCAATGAAGGACACGAATCGGAAGATTCGGTGGAGTCCAATAGGTTACGAAGATGGCACCAATATTAGTGCAAGCGGTGGCTTGGCGATGAACATGACGGTCTCTCAGGCTAATGCCCTCGTAGCGGATTTCTCCACCCCGGGCCGATATCTCCACGCTGTCACAACTGCGCACTGAGTTTTCCCAACTCAACGCCCATCGCTTCAAGTGCCGCCTCTCCACCTCCGCGGTGTGTGAGGCATGTGGTGCAGCCTCGGAAACCCGGGCGCACTTCCTCCTCCACTGCCCCGCATGGGAGCACTTACGGCCCCCGCTCCAATCCGCCTCCTACGGCGCCGGAATTCTAGGCGCGGTGGACGTCCGCACCATCCTCAACCACCCAAAACTTCTCAAGCCCACCATCCACTTTATCAACCTCACGAAACGCTTCCGCTGAGTCTCCATCGCCCTTTCTCTCTCTCTCTTTTCCCTTCCTCTCTGTATTTTACATATACCTATATCTCATATAATTCTCTCCCTTGACACGTATCCATCTCCTCTCCTGCATGTACCGCAACACACACCCATAGCATTACCTTCATCCCCAAGTCTTACTCATGCACGATACCCCATGTTTCCCATTATGTTCTCTACTTTTCTTCTCCCTCGATACTTACAAACGCACTCTTTCATAGAAACCAATAGATTAGCACGAACAGCCCATGTACTAGTTAACTAGTAGTACTGCCGCGTAGCCCTTATGGCCAGGTACGGCACGCAATAGAACTCCAGTCTCCAGTCTCCAGTCTCCAGCCAGTCTCCACCTTCCAGAATTCGGAGACGAACGAGACAGTGATACGAACACTGTCTTATTCGATCCCCAGTACCCTCAAAGCGAGCATTGATTGGATCCATCCAACCATTAAATTCACCTCTCAATCCATCGCACTTGTTTTAGATTGACATCTGTCCAGTTTTCCGAATGCCAAGCGCGCCACTTCATCCTCATATATCAACAAGACGCCTGGAGCAACCACTGCGCAACCTCCTACGGCTTCTATCTCCTCGGAATATCGACTAAGCGCCAGTTGGACTATCCCATGCCTGCAAGAGCTTTATGGAATCCCTTCTGCCTTGGCGAAACCAGCCTCAAACGTATTCAGGGGGGGGGGATTGATTATACTCGCGTGGTCCAAATGTCTGAACAACGAGTTTAAGTGTCGGGTTTTGAGAATGATTTTGCGAACAAACGTGATCTTTGGGTTCGTCTCCATCGAAATTATCTGCGTCTCCGAAGAATCTACCTCTCCCGATAAGACATTCCTGCAAACCTATCGCCCTGACATGAACCCGAACACTACATTTGACCTGTTGTCCGTTGACGGCGGTATCAACAATGAACTTCCGGCGGGTGGTGGATTTATGGTGAGTCTTTTCCTTGCATTCCAATACGCGGTCGGCCTGATATTCCAGTCACTTTCATTTCGACAGGGACGCTCCCAAACCACCTGACGACCGAGATGCTGGACCAAGCAAATTCAGACGACACTCTGCCATTTGAGACGACGCCTGAATTTCCAGAGTCAGGCGTCGTCTCAAATGGCAAAGTGGGTGTTCAAATTGGATTCAAAATCGGCCGGTGTTCAAATCGATACATATTAGGCAGTTCCGTTTGCAACGCATACGCGCAGCTCGCCGCCCGTGGCTCCTATATTGTCGAGACCGGGATTTGGGGAGCAGGCGGTATACCCGTTCTACCTGAATGCAAGCCTTTCGACCCACCGTTCCCGGCGACGTGTCCATTGTGAGTCGCCTTGTGCACACCGTTCGCCGGACCTATCCAAGCGGATTATCGTCGTAAGTGTAACCGCAGTGGGAGCGACCGAATTCACCACCGATGAAACTGAAGAAACCGCATCCGAATTTAGTGGCGGCAGGTTCTCCAATTTCTTCAAACGCCCGAGATACCAGGACACTGCAGTTGCGGCATGTCTCAAAGCCATTAACAATACGCGCAACACCGCCTTTAACATTTCCGGTCGTGCCGGTGAGTTACCATGGTTTGAATGCTTTCCGCATCCTCTATTGTTCACGAAGTTGCAGAAGATTCTCAGCAAGCTATAAGCGCATTGATTTGGCGCGGAAGTTATTGAACGGAATTTTTTATTTTTTTATTTGAATGTCTAGGAAAGAGGGGTATTGTACTGCATTGGTCACACCGACATGCCGAATATTATGGATTGAGACTTTTTGCAACAGCCTTTCCGAATTGCGTAAGTTGAATTTTGGTTGAAGAAAAATGGTCGTGCCCTTGTATATAATGCGTTAGCTTGCTCTTTTACGCTCTGGCTATCATGCCATCTAAGGTAATAACCTCTTCGGAGCATATGAAACAAAACCTGCATTCCGAGTTTCTGCCGGTGGGCTATATGAGTGTTGATGAGGTTAGAAAAAAAAGCAGCCGAGTAGATACGAGATCAGAGCAACATTTGCATAGATTGTCCGTAGTTATCAAGGAAGGTCCATTTTTTTTTTGTGTTTCGTCCGAGAAAAAGCCCGTCAGTATTCATGAAAGCACAATCAGAAGAAAAAAAAAAAAAAAGGAGAAAATAAATGTCGCCCACTACCGCTTCACACCGTTATCATACGCACGCAACCCTCCGGATCCCCCGGCGCACGTACAAGTCCCTTGAAGACGGTCTTCCCGAGTAAGAGATCAACCCGCTTCACGCCTTGATTCCTCTCCGCAACCTCGCGATCCCTCAGCTGGGGCGGCGGCACCCGGCTCCGTATCGCCTCCGCACGGCATCTCTCCCTTGTCACAATCTGCGCGTCCTCCTCCGTCAAAGTCTCCCAGTCCGCGTGTGAGATGCGCTCGTGCATGGCACGGTGCAGCGAGACAAGCACGTCCCCGAGCGAGATCGGCATCGGCACCTGTGCTAGCTCGGAGGGCAGTGCGAGGTCCACCGGCCAGAACGGGATCCGCGGGTGCAAGATGCACAACGCGGTCAGGGGCGGGTGGAACGCGGGCTCCGGGGCCGAGAGCGGTGCTCTGAGGTGGGTTCGCGTAGACGAGACGCAAGGGGGCGAACTGCAGGGGCGCGAGGTCGAAATGGAAGACGGGCAATGGCGCATCACCGTTGAGCCAGGGATGCACCTGGAGCGGTGTCTGCGGTGCAGTGGGGAGGTAGGTATTGGCACTATTCACCTAAGAGGGCGGGGGTGGCGCCCCTGCCGCACCCCATGAGCTTGAACGTCTGTGTCCGGGCGTGAAGAACGCAGATTGGCTATGGACGAAGGCGGGTGTTGTGGGCTGCAGTAGGGCACTGTTTATTAGTCAGGTTTGCAAACATTGTTTTAAACACGGGTTTATAAACTGGTTTTTAAATGGTCTGGCTCAAAGTGCCGGTTTATAATTCACCGTGGCTGTGCTCATTAGGCCCGGCTTGACTCTAATTGGGTAGACGACTGGACGGAAGAATGTCCCTAAAAAAATATTTAGCATCTTCCGTATGGAAACTAACCCGCAACATAGTCAAAACTATCGAAATTTGGCTGCTATTCGCCCTGGAACTGGCACAAGTGTCCGTTTCTTCGCCCGAATACTTTGTTCTTGTGATAAGAGCCAGTCGTAACTCCCTTTGCATCGTGGGGGCAATTTTTGGGACAAAAGAGCGAAAAACCTTCCGGAAACCCTGTTTATCAGTGTTTTGGGGCGAGGGTTTATAAACACGTTTATAAACACCCCGTTTATATACCCAGATCTAATAAACTGTTTATAATGGTCCTGGGAATTAAAAACAGGGCCCTAGGCTGCAGGAAGGGAGAGCTGGGAGCCGCCGGTGCTGGACCGTGCCACGAAATCGTGCGCTTGCGATTGGAAAGGGGCGCCCAGGAAGCGGTGTATGCCGATTCGTACTGAGGCGCATTGTCGGGCCATAACACGCTATTGGCATTGAAACTCTCGGGAGTGCCTGGGGCCGATTACGGAGATGGGGGATAAAGGAGAGCTGCGGGAGGCAGGAATGGCGACTGTCCCTGCTGAGGTGTGGAATAGAACGGATTGTGGCGCACCGTCGGTGATGCTTCTGGGACGTAGACAAAGGGCGCAGCCATGATGATTAATAATCGAAGCCTCGGGACGCAGTTCGCTTCCCGATTTGAAGGGAATGAGGCAGGAGCGGGGAAGCTGGGGCAGATGGTCGATACAGGAGCTAGCTCCACAAAGAGCACTGAGTCGTGCAGAGATGTCGGCGTTGCCGTTTCTGTTCAGTCCCGGACGCTTGCCTGAGGAACGGAAAAATTGCACGGATGGTGAACGATCAGAAACAGGATGCTGATTTTTCAATCGCCACGAAAGTCCCAGGTAAGCAAACTGCACGTAGAAATTTCGGCGCTAATTTCGGCGCTAAAGAGCGCCATGACCATTTCAGCACCAAAGCAGACCAATCGTCTGTTCGAAACTGCTCTCACCAGGGCCAGTTTGATTCTATGACGCTCTTATAGCAATGTCCAACTGCTGATGGGAGCTGTAGAAAATGGATGATGGCGGAACTAGGGTCTTGTTTATTAGCCTCGTTTATAAACTGGTTTATAAACAGCGGTTTATAAACCAGTTTATAAATGTGTCGGGCCAAAAGGTCTGTTTTTAAATGGCGTGGGAACCTCTGGAATGTGTGTGCAAGGTGTGTCAGGCCCAAAAAAATGGGATGAAATATCACATTCTGCCCACCAAATCGCCTGATTTGCAGTGCAAAGAAATGTTCAAAGGTAGAAACCACCTTGTCTACGTGAAAGCGCCATTTGTGACGTCAAGGCGGTTCCGAAATCTTGAGTCGGTGCGTTTCTGAACCATCTTTCGGTGAGGAAAAGAAGAATCGCTCGCAATTGTTTCCCCTTGCTGTCTGGGGGCGAAAAATCTGCTGTGAACCACTTTCCAGCCCCTCTGGAAGCAATTTTGGTGGGTGGTTTATAAACACGTTTATAAACGGCGTGTTTATAAACCAAACTCAAAAACGGTTTATAATACCCTCAGAACTAATAAACAAGACCCTAGGCGGAACAGCGCAAAAGGTTCTTAGGGCTGTGCGTTATTTGGCTGGACAATTCAAACCACACACTGATGACATCGATCTTTGCTCAGGCGCTATGTAATTGGGCGCTAGGGCGCTAATGCCGTCTCCTCACGACGCTGACCCTCGGTTCCCTGAATCACACTGCAGCGCTTTCCGTACAATACTTTGCCGCTTCCTGAGCCAAATGTGTGGCCAGACTTCTGCATTCCTTCCACACCCAGTGCCGAACCAATGGCAAATTGCAGATCTAGAGTTTTCGATCCCTGTCTGCAAATACAGCGCTGCCACCGTAGACGACAAATACTCTGTTGTAAGCTGAAACTAAATCAAAGTAAGACTCAGCGTTGAAACAACGTCCAATATATATTCATACCTAAATCAAAGTAAGACTACAAGTACATCAGTAAGAATAGAAGGAAAGGAAATACAAATGAAAGCTCACCTCAGCGTTGAAACAACGTCTGAGGTGAATACAGGATTCGAGACTGTATGTATAAACACGAGTCCGTAGATACAGCTATCTACTTCCATAGTAGTCGGACAATGAAAGATACTAATCTGGCTCAAAACGGAGTGCTGTTGTACAGGAAAACATACGGGAGAAGAACACGGACTTGATGAAGGTCCGATTGGTGCTGTAGACTGTTACAGCTTTCAACATACTCCTCGTGTCCACCGCAATTCTCGGCGGTGGCTGACTCATCTGTTTTTCTGGATGACACGGTAACAATTGTTACTTGCTGGAGGCCGCCCGCGATCATTGCACTTGCCCCTGGAGTTCAAACTATTTCTGTGGCAAGCGAGAGGAAAAAGGTCTCTCCGTCCGTTTTAGATTTCAATATAAGCTCCTCAAGTATTTTCAGGCATTGATTCCATTCAAAGAGAAGAATGCGGGGTTGGTCCGTGGCGAGTTGACCCTTCCTGGTCGCACACTTCAGTCGTGGTTCACAGAAGATGAAGGTTTTTGTATTCACCCATTCAAAAGCACGTCGAGAGCCCACCCATCTACTGAAGAACATCCTCAATCTGGATGTTGCACAGCCTTGGTGGTTCTATTCGCCACGAGGTTGCCGTGCAGGCTGTCACGATTACGACCGTAATTCTCGCCCAGGAATACGAAATTGTCCTTTCGTTGGGTATAGCCCAACTCCGACTTTGTTTCTGGACACGGTCTTATCGTGACAACACCAATTGTGGACAATCAGTGTTGCCGACACAAAGACCATCCAGCCTGAGACACGAATATGATGCTGGAAACATAAGTTGGACATCACATGCAGATACAGCACACAAAAAATGAGGGACACACATTTAATTAATAAGTTATGACAGGTGCAGCCTTCACACGTGGTGACGGGATATTGTATATATTCATATTCTGTAGTTCACACGGCTCGTTAAACACTATAAGTAGAGTAGTTATTTGCCTGTAGTAGTTAACATTTTATTCTATTGCATTCTTGACCAATACCTCACTCCCCAATCCACTCTCCTTTTACCGAGAGTTGGACGAGTGGTCTTGACTGTGACACAGACGCCCACAAGCCTCCTTTCTTCCACCAGCCCACCCAATGTCCACCGACCCACCACTGCCGGTGGAACTAGAGCAGGAGATCTCGAGATGACCGCCATCTATCATCCGGGCACAATGCCAGATCTCCTCCGCGTTTCGAAGCGCGTTGGCTCGTGGTATATAATTCTGCTTGTAGCGCAACCTAGCCTCTAAAGCGTTTTTTTTTTAGGATTAAGCCATTATTGTACCGAGTTGTTGTTGTGACTCCGGCCGCTGCTGACACGGCGCGCGCTGCGCTGCACGCCCTGAAATCCAGAGACAAACTGTTCGCCAAATATGTGCGCCACATATGCCTGGAAGGTAGTAAGCTTTCCATCGCAGATGCGCACGATCTCCTCCGGATCTCGACGCAGCTCACAGACCTGACCGTCGTCGCCCCGTTCTGCACGCCTGCCTTACTTCCAATCCTTCGTAACTTACACCTCGAGCGATTCACAGGCTCCCTGCGGCTCCTCTTTGGCGACAACGCTATTAACCTCGCGGACGCCGCTCTTGAATCCCTCACGCACCTCCACATCTTCGATTCGATCGCCGACCACGAGCAGATCCGGGAACGCCTGAAATCCCTGAAGTCGCTCACCCATCTGACCGTTCCCGAAATAACTGGGCCCACTACCAGTGTCTGTGATACGATTCGGATTGTATTCGATCAGTGCCCGCAACTCAAGATTTTCGTCGCCCTGTGCAATGCAGACGCCAAACCCAGCGCCCTACCATATGATATTCCAGACCAACATCTCCGTCGTCTCGTCTTGACGAACTTCTCCTGGACTGCGGAGACTTGGGCAAGCGGCGCTATGGGTGGCGTCGACCTCTGGGCCGCGGCGGAGGAGTACATCGCTCGCAAGCAGAGAGGAGAGCTTCCAGGTGAGAGTGCTCAATTCCTGTTCGACCGCTCAGGCAGTAATCCTGCTTACAAACGATTTGGGGCACACAGCGTCATTTTCCTGGCTGGAAACCTCTCCCGATCTTCTCAACTGAAGTGCATCGGGCATTTAATGGCGACGGAATGTTACAACTATACACATCGGCTGATCGCTCATGCGCGTAAATCGCACTTTTTATTAATACAGCTTGAGTTCCTCCTAGTCAACGTGGCATTCGTAAGATTCAATCGGGGGTAGAACAAACTACAGTACGGTAAACTAATTTGTCGTGGCATTCGTGAAAGCTGTGCTAACCAAACCAAAAAGTTTGTTGGTGTTGTCGTAAATAGTGTAGTAGCGCTGCCTAAAGGTCATTCCTATGCGCTTTATGAGTCCTTCACATGAGACGTAAATCGCAACTGTCACCGAGCATGAAGTCCAGCCCCTGGCCACTCGTAGTTCCGAGGTCTGCTATCACAAGATATATTTTGCCTGCCTGGCCACCGATGGCCGTGTTCAGAGCTCTTGGCCAAATCTCGACGCACACCATGAGCGCAATCCGATAACATGCTCTATGAACTAACCTGTGCATTGGGCGAGAGCGGGAAAGAACCGCCAGCTATTTGTCGTAGCGTAGTTAACGAGAAATATTGAACTGGTATCGTCGCACCCACGACCAGAACAAGGTTTTGCAGGTTATTCATACTGGGTACGGTCAAGAGTTGGGTATTGGGGTTTATTGCCGCTCCTGTGGGCTGCCTATATCGAAGAAACCCGTCGTGTGCCAGGAAATCCTGTGTAATGATTAATCTGAGCCATTCCGTTACAGTGTTAAGTTACCCGAATCGATGATCCCTGCAGTCAAATTTAATATCGGGATTGAAGTATTACCGTATTTCACAGCCATATCAATTCCCCAGAAGTTGGACGAAGGTGACTCTGTCAGTCGATAGAGGTCAAACAGCAGTTTTCTCGGAAAAGGAAACTTACTGGTCGTAGTCGGACTGCCGAGCCACCTGAATCAGAAACCAGAGCATGGATGCTCTAATTATTTCAACGACTGACACCATTACGCCAAGCTGGCCCAATTTTGCGTGTATGGTCAAGTGGAGGCGCACGGTTAATGATGTGCTCCCTTTACCCCACGTAATTTCACCATTTGCGACGTCCGAGCTTGTCGTTGGCTCCATGAAAATCCCAAACATCGCTTGCGGGATGCTTCCCTGACAAAACAGAGTCTCCAAAATCGTGGAAATGCCCTGCAATAGATTGGCCGACAGAGTACCTATCGCTGAAGGACGATTGAGCAAAATATTCGTGAGATACTGGCGATTCAGAGTTACTCAAATCGCTGGGCCCAATTCTGTAAAACATTAAACTTATGAGTGCTGAAACAAGTGGGTGGCGGACATCCTACATACCCCAGGACGCCATCAGCGCCGGTGATACCAGACGAAATGCTCGCGACCCCGATGGATTTATTGGGCATCACAAGACCGGCGAGGAATACCTGATCGAGGAATTCGGTTCCTACCTCCGATATTAATGGGACAAACGATCGATCATATTATGATTGCCTCTGAAGTTCCCGAATGCTATGGCCATTGTGTTCATTCAAGACTTCATGTGTGCAATGATATGAGCTGACCGCTACTAGCCGCCTGAATTTGCATCTCCTGAGTAGAATTATGATGGTATAGTGGAGTTCATACAACAGCCTCTCCTGTGGATCGACTGATATACTGTGAGTACTCATCCGGGCGGCAGGATATATACATATTACAGACCTAGTGGAGGTAACAACATATGGCTTGTTGGCCCCTACCCAAATGTTGGCGCTCCCAGTATCCACAAGCAACTCATCTAAGAACGAACGTTGGGCACAAGGGAAGACAAAATGATTCAAACAGACTTGCAGGCCGTTCCAGGGGATCCAATTACGACGGATGCCTGCCGTCAGTTCCCATCCCCGAAACTCTTCGAACATCCACGTATCGCACCAGATATATGGTGTCGGCATTCTCGACTGGCTCGTTGACGACCGCACGACGTGGGCGGTTCTGATCACGGTTCCGGACTTTCTCACGCAAGAATGACGCTCTCCTGGCGCCGCGCCCCGCAAACCTGTGAGGTCTGCTTGTGTTTAGTTTCGCCGTTATTGGCAAGACAAAACGCGGAGAGTCGGGCTCGGAGCGGTTGTCCAGAAGATGTGGCGTAGACCAGGCAAGCAACAGCACGTGAAGGAGGGAAGACGAAACCATAGTGGGTTGGCTTCTTGTGGGGTATTCAAACCTCCTCAAGTAAGGCTTGAACGGTCCGAGCAAGTTTCTCCGGCGCAATGAGTCGCCGACTGATTACCATCTTGAAGTTGACTTGAAGTTCCAAGCAAACTTCCATCTGCCAGGAACACGATCGTGAAGGCCGAAGTTCTATATAACTAAATTCTTGGGCTATCTTCAAATTTTATTTTTTGGAGTCTGACTACGGGAGACTAGGCCGAAGTCACATGGCTTAACTTGAAGCATCAACAGCGCTTTCATGGCCTCTCTGACAGCACATCTTTGTATTCCTTGAACCCATCATATCTTCGCGTCTCTGATACGACGTACTGTGGGTGAGAATCCTCGAGATAAGGCCTTTCAGTGGCGTGACGTTCCAACGCAACAGGACAAATATACGGCAAGGGTCACGCATCACGCGACCGTTTGTCGAACCTCCCGACTCCCGAGCATCACACAGGGCTCAAGATTGCCTGTAAGACCCAAAAATGCCAAAATTTTCGATTTAATGTCGAAATTTCGCTGGTGTCACGCCAAATTTTGGCTGTTGTCGAAATGTCGAATTGGTTTTTTGGGTCACACGTCACACCCAGTGTCGATTTGAACGAAATACTACAGTACCATGAAACTCCACAAAATTTGGGAGTTCGAACTACCAGCACACCGGCGGCTGTGTTGCACCGGCAGCAACGGATCTAAATGGATACGCAAAAGGTTGATCTGACCACCTGTTTGGGTGTAAGGGTGGTGGGGAAGACGTGCAAACGGCAATGTCACGACGGGGATGAAGCCCTCCAATAGCCTCAAACATTAGGCAGAGACTGTTGGACCACCCACAATTCATAAGACGAGTTCCATCCTTTCGTCCCTCTTCCTCTACCACACACTCTCTTGATCCGCTACCGCCATCAGCTAGGATTTTCCCACGCAACAACAGGCGGTATATTTTTAAAAGAGAAAAGCTATGGAGTCGGGGCCGGGGCGTACCCTAAGGGACACTGGCCAAAATACAAATAGACCAAAAATGTTCGACTCGGTCGCGTACCAATCCCCAGCAAAAACTAGTAGAACTAGGACTGCCTCGGAAAGGTCACCACCGCAGACGCCGACAAACCGGGGAGAGAAACAAATTCGGAGGCCAAAGGCGACGCCTAAACCCCCGAGCAAGAAGGCAAAACCTCTCGAGGGAGGCGACAGCAGCAGCGACAAGGGAGACGACAGTGACATGGAAATGTCCGACGCGTCAACAGAAGAATTGGCACCGGGTGGAGAGATACTGGAAGAAGGAATGGCAGCGATTACCATGCAGACCATACTCACCCTCAGCATGGGGCTGCAGAAGATCTCGAACCACTACCCCTGGCCGGAAGACACCCTCGACAGGGTTCGGGCCATCGTGTATAAATTCAATCCGGCATGGTTTGAGGGAAAAACCGATTCAGATGGTACGTCGGAGAGTCAGAACACTGAGGCTGACTCGCGTCTGAAACAGAATGACACTGTACTGGAACTCGCGAAGGCTGTCGGGAACCTGTCCGCACAAATGTCAACACTGCAACGAAGTGTGGAGGGGATGTCCAAGCAACCCACTGGGAAGGCCGGGCACAATCCAACCATACCCTCTGGACCCAAGGAAGTCCACGCGACCGGACCCGTCCACAAACCCGTATCGACCAAAACCACAAAAACAAAACAACCGCCGACTGTCGAAAAACCAAAACACCCGCTTGCGTCATACCACCCCTCCCATCTCATTGTAAACCTGAGGGACCCTCCAGTGGGGGCTGGACGTCTCTCAGAACAAGAGGTGGTGAAGGTCGTCAACAAATGTTTACAAAATCACGACGACTCGAAACACTTGTGCGTGACCGCAGCCAAATACAATGCGAAGTCAAGCTGCATCATTTTCACGCGGGAAGACCAGACGGCGGAGGAACTCCAGAAGCACGAGGACAAATTCCTCAGCGAGATGGCCTGTGGGGTGCAGGCCACGACGCGACTGGACCTCCCATGGTGGAAGATACAAATTCACAATATGTGGACGGGAATCGGGGACGGAAAACTTCTAACGGGCGAAGAGATTTGGGCGGAGTTGAACCGGAACCACCCAGTGCTAGCGAGGATGGCCCTCCTGCAGCCACCGCAGTGGATGAGGTTTGCCGTGGATATGGAACGCGAGGGCCAAGCGGTTTCGTCGGTAGTTATCTCGCACGATCTCGCTTCAGAATGAGGATGATGCGAAAGCTCTTTTAGAGCGTAAATCAGTAACGGCCTTCGGCCACTTCTGTGAGGTCAAGAAGCATGCGTCTACACGCCCGGATCAGCAATGTACGCCGTGCTGGGGCAGGGGACATGTAAAACCCCGGTGCACGAATGGAGTGAGATGCCGATTGTGCGGGGAAAACCACGAGGAGAAAGACCACCAGCCGGACGCGATAGACATCGAGATGGAGGAGAACATGCAGAACCCTGCAAACAGAGGCCTCAAGTGCGCACAGTGCGGAGGAGACCACGTCGCGAACGATCGCCGATGCCCTGAGCGGGCGCGCTTCATTGGGATGATGAGGGAGAGGGAAGAGACCGGAGGTAAGACGCGGGGACGGGGGAAGAAGGCTGCAGAGAAGGCGGGGTGGACAGAGGTAGGAAGAGGAGGTGCAGGAATAAAGATGGGGCGCTGGCAGATAGTGCCAAGACAAACACCGCACCAGCGACCGGCGCCAACACTTTCCAAGTGCTAACGGTACAGCGGACCGAGGACGAAAAAGTACACGAAGTGCGGGACGCCTTCCCACGTCTCAACGATGTGCAGGCATTGGAATGCCTGAGGGCCAGGGCGGGGATCTGGCTAAGACCCTCGACGTCTTGCGCAAAGCAGGCGCAGAGACGCCGCTGCCCCCCTCCAGTTCGTCGAGGAAAACCCGGGAGAGACATATGCGCTGGGAGGGAAATGAAGACGCGACCCATCCGCATCTTGCAATTGAATACAAACCGGAAAAACGAGGTAAGCCATACAATATTGAATGATTATAACGATAGATTCGACATAATACTGGCGAGCGAGCCATGGTGGGGGGACATAGGGAATGAGGTGGAAGGCCCCGCAGCGCAGAGGGCTGGACCCCTATCCTGCCAGTGGGGACAGTCAGAAAGGACAACGCCCGAGGGTGATGGCGTACGTGAAGCAGAGAAGGGACTTCACGGTTACGCTCCGCTCAGACATGCGAAGGACCTGGACATCCAGGTCCTCGACATCCAGCAAGCACCGCATCCCACGACGACATTGTTACATCTACAGCTGCCCGAGAGGAAAGGGATCAAGGCGAAGGAGGACAGACGCTGCGAAGCGCCTGGAGAGTCTGCACCTGCCAGTGGATCAGCCGGTGATAGTATCAGGAGATATTAACAAGTACCACTCGTCGTGGGGCATCGGGGATCGTGCAGCCGCAGGACCTACACAGATCTCGTCGATGGCTAAACGAGAATGGGTTCACACTGCAGAACGAGAAAGGGATCCCAACGTACTTCGAGCATGCGGAGAGGGGGGCGATCTCCACCATCGACTTGACGTTCACAAACGCCGCTGCAACCGCACTCGACGCCACCAAAGAGTGGGCGGTGGACGGAGAATTAGCGAGTGGCTCAGACCACCACGCGCTCCGTTGGGTCATCGACTACGGGTCGGAGACTGTCGAGAACATAGCAGGTAAGAAATACAATTTTGCCAAGATAGACGGGGAGAAGTGGGACCAGACTTACAAAGCAGCTATCGACGAGCACGCGGACCGCTTCACAAAACTGAAGGATATGACCAGCCCGCGCTCGAGCGAGGAACTCGACGAGGACACGGCATTAATCCTACAATTCATGTCGAGGGCGACAGCCGAATCCGTACCTGAGCTCCGGCCAAGCAAGAAGGCAGCAGAGTGGTGGAGTCCAGAGCTGACAGAGGCCAATGGAAGGCGCAATGACCTGCGGAAACAACAGCAAGAGCGTAAGCAAGCAACAGGGAAAACCAGCCCGATCATCGCGAAGGCAATTCGGAAATCTACTCACCGTTTCAGGAAACTCTTCAAGCGAACCCGGACAGATTTCTACCAAAAAACTTTGGAAGAGGCGGAACCGAGAGACGTCTGGGGCTTCATGAAGTGGGGCAGCGGCACAAGAAACTACCCGTCCCCAGCCATTAAACGCGGCGGGGACCAGCCCCCAGCAGTCCAACACGCCGACAAGTGCGATGCGCTCCGAGACGCGCTCATGAAACCACCACCAGAATTGCCCGACAACGAACGGCCCGACATGACGGAGGTGCACCCCGAAGACATCGAACACACTCCGGTGACACGGGAGGAAGTGCGACAGTCGCTATTTGACCAAGACCCGGGTAAGGCTCCCGGGACCTCACAGAACTCTTTCCTGGTCGTGCGACGCGCCTGGGACGTGGATGAGGAGCTCATCGTAGCACTTGTGCAACGATGCGTGAACCTCGGGCACCACCCTAAAGAGCTCAAGAAGTCAATCGCCGTCGCTCTGCGGAAGATGAAGAAGTCAGACTATTCTGACCCGAAGGCTTACCGGCTTATCCAACTGCTTGAATGCTTGGGTAAGGTGATCGAGAGGGTTGTGGCCTTGCGCCTCGCGTACATGGTCGGCAAACACCACCTCGTCTCGGAGAACCAGTTCGGGTCCCGGCCGAACAGCTCCACCATCGACGCCGTCGTATCCTACGTTGAAGATGTTGAAGCGGCGCGGAATCATGGATTGGTTACATCTGTACTGACCTTTGACATCTCAGGTTTCTTCGACAATGTGAACCACGACCGACTTCTACGCGAAATGCGACGTAAACGCATCCCTCTGCCCATCGTTCGTTGGGTGGAGTCTTTCTTAAATGACCGCGAGGCAGCGGTGTGTCTTGATGGCAAAATTGGCGTGCCGAAACCAGTGAAGAATGGGATACCGCAGGGTTCCCCGGTATCCCCCGTCCTCGCGATGATCTACGCGGCAGAGATCCTGGAGCATTTCGAGTCGCAGGCAGCGACGTGGACGAAGGGGAGTGCCGCAGACGATAACCCAACCGCGCCAAACCTGAAGTTTTATGTCGACGACGGCAAAATCCTGCAGTCGTCGAACTCGTTGAAAACGAACGTGTACTTGCTGACTCGCCTCTTTGGCTTCGTACAGAAATGGCTAAAAGCTGTTGGAATGTCAGCTGCACCGGACAAAACTGAAGTTATGCACCATTCGTGGAGACACGACAACGGCGAGTCCCCGAAGTTCTACCTCAAGAACGACGACGGGACGGAGGTAGTCATAGAAGCGGGCCCCACACTGAAATGGTTGGGGGTCCTCTTCGACCGCAAACTGACGTTCGACCCCCATGTCCGGAGCTTGGCGGACCGAGCGTGCTCCAAGGTGAACGGGTCGCGTATGTTGGCTAACACCGTGAAAGGATTATCGCAGGAACACCTACGAACGCTGTACAGGACGTGTGTGTTGCCAGTTCTCACGTACGCCTGTCCAGTGTGGTGGACAGGAAAACAAAAACATGCCGAGTTGATTGGCAGGGTCCAGAACCAGGCGCTCCGCCATATCACCGCAACATTCCGTACAACACCCATCCGAGCGCTTGAGCTCGAGGCGAGCATTCCGCCAGTCGCGCACACGCTGGACCTCATACGGGAGAGATTCGCGACGCGTCTCCACCGCCTGGGAAACCGGAACCCCGTCATCCAGCGGCTGTCGAGCGACTGGCGCGATGGGGAGCCACCTGCCGCTCCGCCTCCACTCCCATCGCACAAACGCGTTAACCGCAACCGCAAGAAACCCCCGAAGACCACGCGACTTCTCCAACTCGCTGCGTCAACATACCACCCGGAGAGAGGCGAGAAGGTCTATCCCTTCCGCTCCGCGCCGTGGCGGAAAGTAGCGCGCGACTTTGGCAACCGGGTATCTATCAACGCGAACGACACCCACATAGAGAAGAGCGAAGCGGCCAAAGTCCACAACGCGAAGATCGCCGAACTGGAGAAACGGCCCGAACATCTTCTGATGTACTCGGACGGCTCGCTGCTCGAGGACAAAGAGGCCCGCAAGCGCAACGTGGGCTACGCAGTAGCCGGATACCGTCTCGGCGAGGAAATCATCACCAGGGTAGGCCCGATGGGTTCCAAGTCGGAGGTGTACGACGCGGAGATGGCGGGGCTCGCGTGGGCAGCGAGCGACGCCCTGCAATACGCTAACACGCACCCAGATGTTAAACACATCCATTTCTTTGCTGATAACACAGCGGCGCTCGCGGCGATTTTCGACCCGAAGCCCGCAGCGGGCCAAGCTCACGCCCAGCGTTTCCGCCGATATGCAGAGATCTTCCTCGACCGCGACCCTGCGAACACGATCGACATCGACTGGTCCCCGGGACACGAGGACATAAAAGGGAACGAACGAGCGGACGAGCTAGCAAAAGCAGCGGCGGAGACGTGGTGCACGGACGAGCTCACGACGCTCACGCACGCGAAACGCGCCGCCAAGGACAAGGCCCTAACGAAGTGGACAGAAAAATGGAAGAAAACATACCCGACGGGCAGGTTTGGTCCCGCAGACCGTTTCCCGCCAGCATGGAAGCCCAAAGCTCACTTCACGGGCACCAAGAGGGAAGTCTATGGAAGACTAGTCCAATGCAGGACGGGACACGCTTTCATAGGTGAGTACTACGCAAAATTCGTCCCTTCAGAACCCGTTGCGTGCCCGTGCGGAGAACCTTTCCAGACGCGGGTGCACGTCTTGCGAGAGTGCGAGACCTACGCGTGGCACCGGGACATATTGGAGGAAGCATCAAAAGAAATCTCCATGCCCGAGATTCTGGGCACGGAGAAGGGCCTGCGAGCACTGGCGTTGTTTCTCGAGAAGACGGGCGCGTTCACGAAGACGGGCCGACCCCGGGCCACAGAGCCTTTACTGGTGGAAGAAGACGACGACGATAGATCGGACGGAGGGGACGGAGGATCGGACCGGGGTTACGGGGCCGATGGAGAGGAGACCGAGGACGGGGATGGATGATAGAAGAAGACGGCAAGACGCCGACACCGCCACGCACACGACGCGCCGGAGGCTAACTTAACCTCCAATGACTCTCTCGGGGTCAGATTCACAAGATACCACACTGGCCATTATGCGCTCTCTTTCCCTTTTCTTTTCTATGATCTACCTATGCTTTACTTACTCCAAGGTCACCCTATACTTTTCTACCCGAGACTTACGACGCGTCCACATCGCAGACTAAAACCGCCGATTGGATCCTTCGAACGCTACGTAGAACCCACCGCCAAAAGATATCCTACATATCATGCGTTATTATTTATATTGCGTAGTCCTACTACGCCGGCTTCTTAATTACCTAGGGTAGTTTGCGCCGTTAATCGAACCTCTCTCTCTCTCTCTCTCCGTGAGTCCTTTAATGACATAGCCTCACCGGTGACTAGAACCAAGCCCAACACGCCGCATGGCGAGAAATCGGGTGCTGCACAGGTCCTCCGAGGTCGGCTGCGGATACATTCCAAGCCCCGGAGAGGGCGTGTTGACGAGGCTGGTAGATGTACTTAGATCCGGGCGATAGGATTGTGGGCTCGAAATAATCCTGAGAGAAGAACTCTGGAGTTTTTCCCCGATTCACTGTCTTCCAAATAAAATAAACAGGAAACTAACCTCGCCTTCAGCTTTTGTGCGGCATTTTTGGTCCGTGAACCAGCGGAGAAAAAGGATCTCCTCCAGGCGCCTGGAATTCAAGCACCCGTGTAACTATGGCGATTTGAGAATGACGTCTTGTATTACGGGGCGGGAGGGCGTACGTGGAAATAAAAGGTCTCTTGCTTTCATGAGCTATTGAAGGCTTAATCACCGTGGTTCTCCATAAGGACCACCTGAACACCTCTCTCACCTGAACAACGGTCCTGATCTTGATGTCATTGACACACTCGGCGATGTCCCCCGATAGCAGGTGGAGTTTCTTCGAGCTGTGGATCATCGAGTGTTTGATTCTGCGAGAGAAACCAGAACCATAACCGGAGAAAAATTGGGATCGTATTTCGGAGACAAACCTAGAGCACGAGTATTAACCGCGGTGGCCCCAATCAGTTGGAATTTTACTACTCTCTTCAAAGTCGACGGTCCAGGAATTGCAACAGCACTAAAACTTTGCATGATGCGGAGGTTCTAGTGCTGTGTGCCGTCTCCTCTGCATTATGCAAACGCCATCTGCTGTCATTCCGAATGAATGTGGTTTCTCCGCATGATGCAGGGTTTCCACATTACAAGATGCGGTGCAAACCTGAAATTCGGGTTGAGGATAATAGAGCTCTTTGGCAAACGACAAAATGCATTTTACATCAATTCTGATTGGCTGCCAGGTGTGGAGCAGCCAGAGGACATAAAACAGGTATAAAATTCATTTTACATTAGTTGCCAAAGAGCTCTAATGGGCTTCTTCAACAGTTTTGGGTACGCCTCTGCTCCGCCAGTAGTTCCGCACGTCCGAGCCTTCCGGCATTCTAAAACTAACTCCTCATCGAGAGTGCTTGAGCCTGGCTACATTTTGGACGAAATACCGCTGCTAGATGTTGATATCAGTCTTCCCGGGATTCGCGATGGTAATAATAATTTACGGTTTAGAACGTTGCGTGCAACTGACTCGACGGGAGGTTATATTGCGCAAGACGGTAATATTAAGATCCACATGCAACTCGAGTCGCACCTTGATTGTAAGTATCTACCGAGTCCATAAATATCCACAAATGCTGTGAAGATACCCATCTGTGATTCCCAAGGAAAGATACCATCATGACTTGTGGCATTTGGCAGAGGGTTTCGAGGAGAGAATAAGAACTGGTCCAAGAAACGATTTCTTTGTCTTTGTTTGGAATCAACGCCAAAGCCGTGTTCCCAAATTTTCTTTCGTTCTTCATGTCGCCCTCTTCTAACCCCACAAAAGGCCCTAGAAAGTCTACGAGCCCGGCAAAGACTTCCAAAGACAAGCCCGCACCTGGGCCTTCAAAAGCGTCCAAGGCAAAGCCTAAAGATGTCATCCCGGTCCCTGCTGCAGAACCTTCAGAGGACGAGAAAGACCTGGAGGGCGAGGAGGAACTGGAAGACGACGCCAACAGCGACGAAGACTCGGACGATGACGGGGTAGACGAGGCGGGGATGGAGCGGCTGATGAAGGCGCTGGGGGACGACGGGCTGGACGAGTTCGAGACGATGCAGCTGCATCTTACACTTGGTGGCGGTGAAGGCGACGAGGAGGGTGAGGACGATGACGACGAAGATACATCGGACGAGGAATTTACACTCGACAAAAACGCGGAGGAAGCCAGCGATGGAGAAGGCTCAGATTCTGAAGACGGCGAAGACGAGGAAGAATTTGAAGATGAAGAGGGTGAGGGTGAGGACGGCGAGGAGGACGTTGCGCTAGACGACGTCGAGTCTGTCGACGAGGACGCGGTTCCTCGGCAGAAAATCGAGATAGACAACACAGTAAGTCCGCCCTTGACTGCAAAAACTTTATCATTCACAAATAATTCTCAGGTTGCCCTCGCGCGCATCCGCGAAACCATACAACTGGACCGATCCCTCCCCTGGACAGAAACCTTAGCTGTGACTTACCCTGACGCCATTGAGGTCGACGTTAACGACGATCTAAACCGCGAGCTCGCATTGTGAGACTTTTATTCCTTTGTACCCTCCGACGATTCACTCATGCGCACAATTACAGCTACAAGCAAGCACTACACGGTGCCAACGCTGCGCGCGCCCTCGCCGCGAAGCACAACTTTCCCTTCACACGCCCCGCGGACTACTTTGCAGAGATGGTTAAGTCCGACGCGCACATGGAGCGCATCCGGCAGCGCCTGCTTGACGAAACCGCGGGCATCAAGAAGAGCGACGAGAAGCGCAAGGAGCGCGAGGGGAAGAAGTTCGGGAAACAGGTGCAGATCGAGCGCCTCAAGGAGCGCGAAAAGGGCAAGAAGGAGATGGAGGAGCGCCTCAAGGGCCTCAAGCGGAGTAAGTCTTTCTTCCCCTCTTTTTTCCTGCGGCTAATGGGCTCCTCAGAACGCGGCGACGTGCTGGACAAGCCCGTCGACGACGACGCGTTCGACATCGCGGTCGAAGATGCGATCTCAGACCGTCCTGCAAAGCGTGGCCGCGGGGCGGCGCCTGGCGGACGGGGTGGTCCGAAAGTCAGCCGCCAGTCGCGCGACCAGAAATACGGCTTTGGTGGCGGAGGGAGGCACTCAAAGTCGAATACACGCGAGTCTACGGACGACTTCGGCGGTGGGAAGCGTGGCGGGTCCGGGGCCGGGGAGGCAGGGGGGGTGCGCGCGGTGGGAGCTCGCGAGGGTTCGGGCGCGGGGGTGCCCGGGGCGGCGGACGCGGGGGAGCCAGCGGCGGGGGAGGCGGCGGTAGTAAACGCCTGGGCAAAAGCCGACGGATAACGGCGCGCAGTAAAACATAGCACCTCATTATTAGTTTAGGTCGTCGGGCAGTGATCGCGGATTCGACGGGAGAATGTATCCAATTCACATTCCTCGTCCTCTACAGGAATTACATGATCCTACAGTACTTCGAGTTAGTAACATACATACTTCGCCCAATTCTAGATCAGTGGACCACCACGCGTATCCGCCGCGCGGCTCTACTTCGCCCGCCCTCGCCCTCGTCCTCGCTTAGCAGCAGAACGCAGCCCGCGGCGAACAGGAATGCGACCATGCTCGTATACACCGGTGCGGCGCGGCTGAAGAGGAGCAAGACCCCACCGAGTATCGGTGCGGTCATTCCGCCGCTGGAAAATCGTTAGCAGTCGCTAAGAAGGAAATGGCAAGGGAGGTACATACATTCGCGACAGCGCCGACGCGATACCGCACGCGGTGCCGCGCACTGGGAATTGGATTAGGGCCTTGGATACAGACAGGGAACGAAAGCGTACCCTTGGTGGCGAAGATCTCAGGCGTCCAGCTAGATGAGGAATTGCGTTCAGGATGGAAACTAGGAGCAAAGAGAGAAACAAAATGCATACCCGTACAGAACAGCCCACATCGTCTGTTGGCGCCATAATCAGGAATCACGAAGCAGGGATGGGAAGAGAGACCAGAACACACCGTGCTCGCCAGGCCGACACCAATGGCGCTGATGCGGACGGCCAATGCGCTCTCCGCGCTTTGGGCAAAGACGAAGAGTATGCAGAAGCCGGCGGTGACGAGGGTGCTGCCGGCGAGGGACCAGCGCCGTCCAAGGGGAGTGAGGATGAGTTTGGCGCCAAGCTGGATCGGTCGATGGTAAGCATAAGAGGAACATAGCAGGAAATCAATCGCACCAGCGCCCCGGGGCAGCCGCCTAGCGTGTAGATGAGCACGTCCCACAAACCCTCCTCAATCGTTTTCGTCCCACTGGACTCGAGGAGCTTCGGCAGGAAGACATTGAACATCGTATATGCTATGAGAAGTCAGCAATACGCAAGGTACTTAGACAAATACACACCTAATGCCATCCCGCACCACGCAGCCCACACCAGGATCGACGTGCGACGCCACTCGGGCACGAGCACCATCCGCACGCGCGCCAGCGACCGGTGTGCCCAGTGCGGGACGTACTCCTTCCCAGTCCCGCCAATAGCCTCGTACCCCACGTTCTCGTCGTCGTCGTCGTCGTCGTCGAGAACGGCCTTAGCAGTGTCGTCCACGTCCGCGAGTTTGAGCTCACCCGCCAGCCCCGGCGCGCCGTTAAAGCGCGCGATGAGCTGGAGAGCCTCAAGTGCCTCCGCCGGGCGCCCGGCGTGCACGAGAAACCGCGGGCTCTCGTGCAGGCGGAAGAATACGAGGCGCGCGATGAACATCGCGAGCGTCTTCGCGTGCGTATCTACTTAGTCTGATCGGCTCGGGAAGGTGGTGGAACGCACGAGGACACCGAGTGCGGTGAGGAGATGTTTCCAGCCGTTGTTGAGGGTGGGGTCACAAGGGATGGTGGCGAGAACGTCACAGGAGTTTTGTGGGACTAGGACAAGGGCGAACAGAGCAGCCAGGACGGAGCCGACCGAGAAAAATAAAGAGAGCGCCGTAACGAGGTGTAGTTTGTGCTGGGGCATATGTTCGAGGAGGAGGGTGCCATCCGTCGGCATTGAGCCCTGGAATAAGTAATCAGCTGCTATCCCGTATCCCAAATGAGTTGGAAAAATGTGAGACTGAAAGATTTCTTGTCGCGAGCGGTTTTAGACAGGCAAAGAATAGTTAAACGCAAATAAAATAATCACGTAATTGTGCGTGAAGATGCCGCAATAACGCGACATCTGGCAAATGGACTGCCACAGAACGTCGGGTACCAGCACAAAAATGACAGACATCCGAGAGCAAGAAGCTAATGGGCACACTCACCCCGACCGCCGTACCCAGAAGGAAAAGTAGGACACACAGAGACGGGTAGGAGTACGAAAAACCGGCCAAGATACCAAAGAGCGCCGTGAAGAAGAGTGTAGCGTTGAAAGCCGTGCTCCTTCCAAGGAGATCAGAGCAGGTACCCCAGCCAACTGCACCAATCATCATCCCAGCAAACATTGCAGAGGATACGATTCCAATATAGCTGTCTGGCACGGAATAATGCTGCTGGACGCGCGGCAGAACAATTGCTGCGGCTTGAAGCCACATCTAAGCAAGGTAAGCCAGGTCACTGTCGCTAAGCCACACTCACGTTGTCGGCCATCCAGCCTAAATAAATGAGAGGGTCAGCACTTGTCAGCACTTGTGCGTCTGAGTACTAAAAGTACATACCGAATCCGCAAAGACATAATAACGTCCACTGATAGCTTCCCATTCCAATACGGTCAATTGTCCTGTCCAGTTGGGTCCGAGGGTCATCTTCCACGTTGTCCAGGAGATGCTCAACATCCTCTTCCACGTCGGGCGCGGGGAAATAGGTAGACATGGTCAAAAGGCAAGCCCGTAGTTGACCGTGGTTGCTGACAAAAGGGATTGCCCGCTTTGACCGCAGTTTGATGCCATCACTTTTGCATTTCCTTTATTACTACCACCTTCAGCACCTTTTCAGTTTTTTTCGCGAAAAGTCTGGCGTTCTTGCCACATAGCGTATCTGAAAGGGAAGTCTTCTACAAGCGATCCTCACCCAAGGGGCTCGGAGTAGTACCGCAGATCAAACACAATTCAGCTAAACTTACGCGAACACTGGCATTTGGACTTTATAGTTTTCAATAAGGTGTCAATCTCGGGAACGGGAACGTCTAAAAATCAAAAGGAGCTAAAAGTGCCAATGCGCCACCAGGCCACGAGGCCACGAGGCCTCGAATTGCTGCATCGAGGGCATTGAAAACCTCAGGGAGGACAAGAGTTGTCGAGCTTTCCCTGTGGCCAAGGTCCAGGCCACGATGTAGCCGCAATCTGATCCCAGCCAGCGACAGCACTATCATGGAAGGTGTGGTTCTCATCGGAGGTGAAGCCTTCACAACGAATCGCATCCACGAACACGGCCGTCAATATAAAGCGGTCAAACTCGAGCACTAACAGCTCCCGCATAATTATTGCTGTTATCTCGGTCGGCTACACCATCCAGTTCAAGCGCCCCTCGACCTAGTTGAGCTAACTTGTGGACATCATCCGGCACGCAGAAGAACTCATCGGCGAGCCGAAGACTCAGCACTTCAGCCCTCTGAGCTTCGCCTAAGAAGAGCTATGTCTTTTGGAATACGTTCCACAACCCTCCTCTTCTTCGGCCCCCAACATATTCCGGCAGATCGAAACGCGCTGCGTCAATGGTTCAACGCCGCATCTTAGATATCAGCAGTTGGACATGGAGGAAATATCGCCTGACCTCTTGGGACATCGCTGACTACGTGAACGACGTCGAGGGTATTCAACCGCCGTCAGGGTCAGTGTTTTCTTGTGCCGCATGGGTAATCGCGTTAAAAAAGATAGCTTAATGTGGAAGTCGAACACGAGCGTAAATATATCGAGGCAATCGACGAGACGCATTTTATTACGCCGTACAAGAATTATCTGTTTTTAAAAAGACCGTGACAAGAAAATGTGGCAGTTTGCGACGGTGTATGTACGTGTAACTCGTGCCACGCTGGAAGTGCGAAATGCGTCAGTAGGAAGCGCGTGTAAATGATGAATACACCTAACTGACCTGTCCAAAATTTTATATCCGTTAGAGGGGGCGCGTTGGGTGATCCGACGGTCGGGGTCTGTATAGAGGCGAACCAAGTTGAAAGTATTCACAGTATTCACTGTATGATCCTACAATTGCCGGAATAGCGCCAAGGCTCAGTATTGAGAATACATTTTGGTTCACTGGGGCGCCGAACCTTCGGCAGCTTGATCGTGAAGGCGGACCAAGTACATTGAGGGAGTCCTTGGCAGTATGTTGCAACTTTTGGCGCATTAAATTTACTTTTTGAACTTGGATGACGGGGGAAAAGCTGTTTAAGTCGGATTTGGAGGGTTGAAATAATTCAACCATAGTCGGAACGATCCGAAATTATCGGATCAAACTATCCGATTCCTGCCGATTTTATTCTCTCCATTCACCTTCGTGTCAAAACATCAAGTTATCGAGTAATTACTTTCCCACTGACTTCTTCAAGTGCCCAATGTCGCGGACGTGATTGTTCTTCTAGCAGCTTGGTTTCCAAATCGGTCTTGGGCATACCAATCGCTGAGACTCGGCAGCATTCTTTTACCATGCTCTATATTCACTCAGGCTTACAATAGACTCTCTCTGAACCTGAAACCGCCGCAAGCTCAGGAGAAACGAATTGCAGTGAGCCGACTCGGTTTGCCTTGTCGCGGACGTGATTAGACTCAGGCCGCCCAGACGAACCGAACCATCGCCGGATTAACCCCGCACTCTCCATCCAGAAACACGTTTTCAATGTGGCAGTACTACTCGTGTATTGTTTCACTGTTGGGCCATCTGTCGTTCTTATATAACGACCCGGAGTAGCGTTCTTTCCCCAAAAGTCTCACAATGACAACGGTCGCGATTAGTCCGCGTTCAACTGTCAGTTGGCAGACCTTCCGAACCAAACGTCTCGACCTCTTCGCTTGGTTTGGTCATCAGAGTCCTCGAGCGATGTTGACAGAGTGTGTCAAGAGTGCTGACCTCTCGACGGCCGGCTGAACGCAGTGAAGTCATTCAACGAATATTAATAGTGAACTTGCGGTCTGACCGGATTCACAGGCGGGCTAGCATCAAACGCTTCCAGTCATCGATTCTTGCCAAACTTTAAGCCATCGCTTGCCGGTGTCATTCTTGCCCAGCCACTGTATATCCGTACGTACACGGACCTCAAGGAGCTGCGTCTCGCTCCCACGTCACACACGCGAACCAGTTCGCCATTCAATTGGAAGGCTTCCACATGAACAGCCACACAGTCATGGGTCCCTTCGAACAGTCACAAGTTCCTCGTTAACGTTAACGAGAAGGCTCGGAGAAGAGGATATAAACCCCAAGCCCAGAACATGTACAGCCAGCCTCCGTCTCAGCTCTTTCTCACCATGTGCGACGCCCTCCAGCTTCAATCATCAATTTTGCTAGGATCTCTATCCTTGATCACAAACAACACTCTTCGCTACGCCTGCCTCGGACTCGCCACCGGCATATCTGCCATCTATGTCTCCTACCTTATGCGCCCTTCGATGCAGCTGCGTCTGCTGGAAGACACCATTCAAAGCACCGAAAATGCCATCATTGGCGCGAAAGCACATTGCCCCAGGGACCGCAATCTCATGGAACAGGGTGTGCGGCTGCTGGAGTACCCTAATTTCAACCGCCCGCCTTTGGATGAATTAAATGCTTACCAAACTACAGAATCAAAAGATCCGCATCTACGATTCGATGCCGCATGTTGAAGATGAGGGGTCTCGCCTGGAGAACGTATTTGTGTCTCTCGAAAGAAATCTCTGACCGCAAGAAGGACCTCATGAATATTCACACCGCTGTGCAGGTAAGACTTGTGGATCAGGCAGCACCAGATATTGAAGGCAGCATTCGACTTAGCTTACTGTGGAGACGGAACTCCAGCGAACATATACCGAAGACATCTATGAGACAGAAGCCATTCTTCTGTCCGCCGTCCGAAGTCCCCAGGCGCGTCTAGTTTACTGTTTTAAAAAAATAACTGTCCTCAACTTGGCGCAGGTTGTGGACGGAGATGCGGCCAGTTATCCATCCAATGATCTTTGGCATGTCCGTCAACCGCTATACAGGTTCGCGTCCTTCTTGTACTTACTCATAGACTGACAAGGCCCAGTGTTTGATCTTTTACACCTTCCCCAACCCACCGATACTTACTGGCTCTTTGTCTTTTAAATGTGTTTCTTTCGTATATCTCTTCCGTAGGAAATCAATTATCCATTGCCCCCAGTGATATCGTCAGGGATCGCAACCAATTAACCCATACACATGGCGAACCTCTCACGGCGGAATTATTTCTACTTCTGGTTTTGCTTTGAACCTGGTGTAATCGCAGTCCTCTACACCAGCAGGCGCTTCTGGGTCTATATCCTGAGAATTGGATAACCTTGAGTTCTGTTAAGACGCAAATTCTGAAGGAATATATCGAGTACAATCCAACCTAAAAATCGGTTGAATAACAGGCTAGTAAGTCAATTGGCCATAGGTTCAACGACGGTGCGCGCCTCAGCGGAGCGCTAGGAGCGGGGGGTGCGTCGCATCTCGTTCTTCTTCCCCATGCCTGCTACAAAGCTCGATCCTAATCGAACTAGGAGTGTTGACGAAATTCGAACCCATCAAAGACCAGGTTTATACAGGACATACATTTCAAGAAAAACACTCAACTACATAGTGCTAATGTCGTAATCGATATCTGTGGCCTGTCCAATGTACAAGAGCATACCCTATTCTTCCAATCGTCTAAACTTCGAATGCGATGATAAAAACATTTCATCCAGGGCGGGCATCTTCTTGGCGTTGGCGTCGTATGCGAACCGGAAGGACTGCAGTCGGGCAATGCCGACTGCGGCCCATCTCCAACGTAGCATATCCGCCACGTCCGTTGCAGTTTTAAGCGTTACACCGGATACGCGGGAATAAACCGCAACCAAGTGAAAAGATTCCAATTTGGGGAGAAAATCAGCATGTCCCGTAAACTGGGCAATTGTGGTGTTGATGACGAGGTGATTGGGTTGAAGTTTGAGGTGCACGACCGACGGTGTGGCTTTCAGGCATTGGATCAAGAGTTCTGTTGTTTCTGGCATGTTGGACAATACTAATGTGTGCAGTTGAAAGGAGGACCGGGACACAAATGACAGAAACGGCGATATGTCGGTGCTATTTCTCGAGTGAAAACTATGATGGGGGACAAACAGCGCGAAGTTTTTCAGCGAAGGAGCTTTCAAACAATCGAGGACGGTCATGAGGGGTTCCCAGAAGTCTGGATCTTCTTCCTCTAAACTGAGGGATTGGAGCTGGGGAAGCGGAACGACGGTTTTGGGCAACTCCGAACCTGAAACATGGCTAAGAATGCCAAACCTGCCGTCCACGAGATTCGAGGCACAACGGAGGATTTCGAGGAAGGAACGATATTGGATGATATTGTCGCTCCGAAATGATGTTAGCTGGTGCCATGGAAGCTGTATTTCTGTCATATACGGAGAAAGGACAACTTCACGCAATTGAGGTGCCTCGCGGAAGGATATCGGGAGATCGAGCCACGGCCCAGCGATTGCGAGGGTCAATTTCTCGAGGACGGGGTATTTTCCCTGTACAGGCAACGACTCTAGGAGGTCATCACGGAGCAAGAGCTCAATATTTTGCCACTGCTGCGACAACTCGACGACGATTTTGAACAGTGATGCTCTGGTACCCGGAACCGGTTCAGAAAGCTCGAGAATATCTTCTACATTTAGGGACAGGGTGGCTCCCCGCGCTCTCCCGAGCCACATCTTGTAGAAGTCAATCATGTCGGATGGTTCCCAGTCGAATACTGCGGCGAAATAGAGAGATATGGAACTCCAGAGGTTTGGTGTGGACAACACGACCTCTCTCCATCGATGACATATGCCACAGAGGAGGAGAGGTGCAGTGGAGAGACTGGGGAATACGTGATCGGGCAGACATTGAATGAATATGAGGGCCAAAATTTCGGGTGGCAATATCGACTCGCGTCGAGTGAAGGGTCTAAATCGGACCCGACCATTTTTGTCTTTTACGAGTATGTTCTGGGTTCGATATTCAGGGTCTCGATTCGAGAGGTGTCCGAGTCTGGGCCCGAGCGCCTAAGACGACATTGGCGTCGGTTCTGTCGGAGGTGCTGCGGCTGTGGTTTGTTTTAGTTCAGAAAAACTTCTACGTAGTCAAGTACACGGAATCTTACCTGGGATCGCAAGCGTAATTATAATGAGGTTGGGATGAAGGCTCTGAGCAAAATGAAAAGAGACACGCGATCACGAGGCCCCAAGCTGGGCCAAACAACACACCCCTATTTGGGGTGATTGGGGTCTGACTTCCACAACAAATCGTCTTGTAGGAAGTTGGTCGCTATTGTCCTCTACACCACAGAGGTCAGAACCTTTCAACTTGTACGATGTGCCGCGATGGAAGATGCACCCGGGATATAAGTATGGGTTCTACGCCTTGCTCGCCAACGACGCGGTTTAGTCTCTTATAAACAGACGCTACAACAATAGAGTGCTCGTACCTCGCATGTTGTAGACGCGGTTGCGACCGTCGCCGTCTGTGCCAACCTCTTTCCAGAGGTAGTGGAGGCCTTTGCTCTCTAGCTTCTTGCTACCCTCCCCATCAACCCTGGGCTTTGGGCATTTATGGAACAAAGTTCTCTCATCATGAGCCCGTATGGATGATCAAGGTCCAGGTCTGAAGGCATTCTGGTGTCAGCACCGCTATTACTCTGTGTGAGCCTTCGCCAATCTCGCGCCGGTTACTTACCGCCTTCGGAATTTCTCGTTGTCTGCGGCCACAAGCCTGCTGAGGGAGGACCATGCCGGAAGTCCGTCCTGATCTCTGACCCACGTAATTCCACGTCTATTATTTACTGTTCTTCGCTGTTGTTGGACGCATCTACTCTCTTGCTGTGCTTCTGAATACTACGTTCGCAACGCTGCACAGTGCCATACTTACCCCCAACGTGACCGACTCGAAGTGGGTGAACATAGTGGTGATTTCGCTCAAGTTTAGTGCGTAGCGAACTATTCTCCACCTTGTGTTAACTCTGCGCGCCAGATTCGCAGAACTTTGGACCTCCCCACCTTAGTCTCACGCCCAGTCTCCATTTTGGCGGAAAGTAGGCGAGAAGATATCATGATAGTGCCGAGGATTCGTTTGAGTCGCAGTCCACTCTATCGTTTGTGTCGCCGTCGAAGTACTCTGTGTCGGCAACGCCATGGGATGTGCGTACCGCGACTTTTTTTAAATTTTAAATTTTAAATAAACCTTGCCTGTTGATGACCCGTGTTCTAGTCTGCTTCCCTTGTCCCTCTATCGGAGTCGTCCATCTCGCTCTACTAGTCCGTGAGTAGCTCCGTTCTTCCCCGTCACTGAATGTATATTTTAAGCTACCTGCGACAGCCCTGGCCACGCCCCCTGTCTGTCTCACTGCCCGAATCGCTGTCTCCTCTTCTCAACTAAAAGCAAGTATTTAAGCTGTCTTCGACAGCTCCAGGCTCCAGCGGTCCTAGTCCCCTGGGATAGCCCACGTCGCGACCTCGGACACGACATTTGATGAATAGAAAAAATTTATGACGCTACAAGTACCGTACCTCAACCTTAATATGGCGACGGGCTAGCCTCCCAATTCATTCGGAGACAACCGCACATATCTATTGAATATTTGCTTCTCTTAGAACTGTGGCGTATCATTGACTGATTTTAAAGTTATTCCTTGTCGTTTTCGATTCTATATCGCCTCCAATTGGGGCTTCAACTTGGGGGGGTTGAAATGGTGTGGTCCCGTTCGGAGGTATTCTTTTTTTTCGAAATCAGCGAACGTTGGCCCTGGTCGGATCAAAATGGATCGAATCTCGAACACTCTGTACGCTGTTGCGCATTTTTCAAATGGTTTATTGATAAATTTTCGCCCGTTCGACTGATGACATCATCGTTAAATTTTCATTGATAAGTTTCTGATAACTGTTAAGAAGGCGTGGACTGGTATTCGTGAGCTCCGGTGCTTTGTTTGGTGGACCAGGAGGCCCGAGTTTCGCTAGTTTATATGCCGAGCTTATTTTTAGACCGACGGAAATCAAATCTCACGGAGATGAGGCAAAGCCAAGTTGACGACCGGCCAACGCCCTGAATAGTAAATATATTACGCAAATACCTGGACCCGGATATACAACGTCGAAGGCCTATATTTGTCGGGTCCCAGGGAGATTGTGAATTGAACCTCGAAAGGACATTACGTCATTGATTGATACTGGTCATGTTCCTGGCGGTGGTTTTATTTATTTAGCGCGGAATCTATCGCTGAAAAGATGGACGAATGACTCTAGGAATGGCTCCTAGTCATTGTTTCGAGGGAGGAGTTAGAGAATCAAAATTTCCCCTGCGCTCATTTCTATTTTTGGATCGGCTATGTCGTCACAGCCACGAGGCCAGGTCCTTATAAGAACCCGAACTGATGCTGCGGTCCCACCAACTTTCCCTTCCCCGCTACCATGTCTACACCCGCTAAAGCCACGACTTCCCAACCCCAGGCGACGGAGATGAGTGAGTATGGTTATTGGTTCTCTTTCTTCCTCTTCATGGACTATCCTAGATGTGATGAACGTTGCCACCCCTGCGGCCAAGGACGGCGCCGCTTGCAAGAATGGTCAACAATGTGAACATGAGCACAAGGCCTCGCGGATGCGTGGTGGAGGTGCCGGAAAGGTACGCCCGAGTCTCGTACGATTGGGCAAGGAGCTGATTACCGCACCAGGACTGCCTCCTCGGCATGCTCGGATGCTTCCTTTGCTTCGGTGCGTCTTCATAACTACCTTAATAGCTCCAATATTAACCATTTGTCGTCAATTTAGAATGCTGCGAGGTCCGCTACTGGACTGTATTCCCTTCCTTGTCTTTAACCAATTTAATTCCAGGGCTGCTGCGAATGCATTGCAGACATCGTCTGTACGTTCCCTTTTCCTGCCAACTTTTCCCTGGACAGTTCTAATTACTACCTAGGCTGCCCATGCGAGATGTGCTGCTGAGCTTTGGCTGCAATCTGATCGGACTCTCAAGATTTAATACTTGTATATGTGCGCCTAGTAACGCCGATTCGTCGGAAGAGAACTCTTACATCGGAATGTTATCCTTTTCACCTCATATGAGCGGCTTTTAAAAAACCTTCGACTGCATTTCATCTCTTTTTGGTGTCGCTTTGCCTATCTATAGGCATAGTGCGGCCGTACTAATCGCTAGTTGGTGACACCTGAACTGTACAAGAAACCTTCTACAATTCTGTGCTAAGAGTTGAACATCGAACATGGAGTATAAATATGGCGGCTGCTCTTGGCTAGCTTGGCTGGGTCCTTAAAATCTTGGCTGCAATGGTCAATCAGGGTGGCTGTACAGGTGATGAGCGATTTTTCATTTAACAAATCAACATGCCGTTCAACTAACCGAATGAGTCCGAGTGACTCAAAGCTTGGGAGAAAGATCGCGTGTTGCCTGGTTAACTACTGTACATCATGGGTGTTGCGATATCAATGTCCACAAATACACCACGCCGTTATGCCCGTACCGGAATTATTCAACTGACCGGCTCTCTTGGGTGCGTTCTACACGCCGCGAGATATTCCTCCGTGTCCTCCAATTGGTACTCCAGCGGGTGCGAAAGGGGTTCGATTCCCTCCCCGCGAGCCTCAAGCTCCTTCAGCCGCTTCATCGTAGCCGGCCGCGTCCTGTTGACGCTGTAAATCTTGATGCAGTGACAAGAGGACGTGACGTGGAGGTCCCAGCTGAAATGACCATCAGCATACGCAGGACGGGTGGATGGCATGCTAAGCGAAATGGCTAGACGTACTTCCACGCAGATCGGACGAAGGTCGGCTCGGTGTTGTTGGACGAGTCCCAGCTGCGGACGCAGAATTCCAGCCAGCCCTCGGCGTCAACAGGAATGTCAATCTTCCACAAGCGCCAGGCGTGATAGTGCTGGTAAAAAATAGAAATCAACCTAAGGCGCTTGCTTGAACAGTCCTACATACCTTCTCCGTCATATCATTTTGGTCGACGGCATACCAAACACCTCCGCTGCATTGCGTCCGGAATCAGTCCAAATAATTAATGCGGAGGGTAAATCAACCCACCCGTCGGCCGACACCTCGACCCGCTCGACCCAGTTCCCACCGCCGGAATATCCCCAGCCTTGAGCGTGATCTTCCCGTCGTGCACGATAACCTGGCGGTCAACCGGGGAAATAATGGCACTCCTGTTTCGATATCGATTATCGCACTGCATTTAAAGCAAAATAAAATTGGAGGAACGTACGACACGGGCATCTGCTGGATTGAAAACCCATTCGAATACTTGGTGTTCTGTTTCCCAATCTGCGCAAAATAAATAACATCAACTTGTGCCGAGGCATTCGACGGAACTTGGTACCGACCTGAGAGGTGTAATAGAGGTATTCCTGCGCCTGCACGGGGCCCATGCTGGGCTCCGCCAGGGCGTTGATACGATACACCCACTTGCAGCTCCGCGCGCCAATGTAGCCCGTCACGACGACGCGTAGGGGCGCACCGTGTGATTTGGGCAGCGGCTTGCCGTTCATCTCCCACGCGAGGATCACTTCCTCGTTATTGCGCACCTTCCGCCACGGGACGGACACTGCATAATTGAACACGTTGTTCTTTCTACAAGAGGTGGGTCTAAGGGTCCATGAACGGAAAATTGAGCAAAGCTCACTTGAAATATGTGTCTGCACCGATAAACTCGAGATGTTTGCATTCGGGTGAAACTCCGCCGCAGGCCAATTTCAGCACTTTCTTGAGCGGCACCCCGCGGTAAACAGCGGTTCCACTGGAATACACTATTCAACAGTTTCCATTTGAGGGCGAAACCAAGACATACATAGCTCCCTCGCCTAATTCAATAAAATATGAGCTGCTTAGTATTATTCCACTAAAATATTCTTACCCCAGGGCGCGTTGATTAGTTCATCTCCATCTCCTGGGTACTGATTGATTTGTTCGATACGTCTCTAAAATCGATGTGTCAAACCCGAGCGACGAAACGGCAATATCGTTGAACCTACTGTTCCACTGCACTGTAGAGTGACGGTGACTTCGGTTTGACTGTTTGAAAGAACAATCAGCGCAGAGATTGGAGATGAAAAATCCAACCAACGGAAACTTGGCCGGGTCTTTGAGGTCTTTCAGCGACAGCTTGACGGTCTTGTTTACGAGTCCGCCGATTTCCAGCTCGAATACATCCTCTTGGATATCAGGAATCCCTCCGTGGTTACGAACACTAGATGGCGAAATCAATTTCAGTGCTTCGAATGTATTCAAAACAGGGAAACATACAAGTGGTATCGGTTATCTGTGAGTTTTCCTAAAAGAAGCTGGTCTCGAGTCGTTTCGCCATTGTACGGGAAGTCCAGCACATGTAGAAGATCCGGTTTCTCTTCGAGGACGGTCTTCCAGCTGAAGTCGACGATATTCTTGAGGCCGAGAACTTCGTGGTATTCCTTCCATCGGTGCCCGATTAAAATAGGATTTGTGTTGGGCAGAGGCACAAATTGAAACTCTGTGGCAGTTCAGCATTATTATCTGCGACTGCTTAGTGGGCCACCATGGCCTTTTTGACCTCGAGCCCACCCGTGAAATGCGGTATATACGGTTATATGGGGTCTGGCACCAAGGGATTCATCCTGTGAGTGAGTTGAGATAGTTTCCGTGAATTTACACGACGGTCTCTCAACCTACGGAATTCTTTGTTCCGGCGGTTTCCCAAAACGGCAAAAACGGCTTAGTGGGCCACTTCCTCACATTGTTCATTCGGACAGATATCGGGCATCCCAATGTATCCCAAATCATTAAAGACATCCAATTGCAATATTAGGTACAATAACAGAGCACTTCCGAGGTATATGAGCACCTTAAATATTTCCCTTTGAGCCAAGGAAAAGGGGTGAAATCACTGTGTACACAGAATGGCACACTCTGCAAAGCACAGAGTGCATTGGTGCGCCAAAATTAAATATGTACCGATAGATAAGATGCATCCGCATATATATTTTAACAACACCTGACCTCTAGGCTACAATAACCACTCCAAAACAGTTCGTACATACGCACCAACGAAATTCGGGTGTTTTAGGATGTATCCTTCGGTGACCACCAAATATGGCAGTTAAAAACCCTTGATTTCAGTTTGAGAGAGTTTTTGGTGTCTAAAAAGCATCCCCAAAGTCTCAGGTCCGTATCATACACGGTTGGCTCACCATCGAGAGGTTGAGAATCTGGTACTCAAGCTCAAATCAAGGTCTTCTTGGGGCTCAGCAAGGCGAGAGGTAACATTTTTTGTTCTCAGGATGATTGCAGATCATTTCCCTGGATCCAGGGATGAGAACGAGCCCCTGATCTTGTGAATTGGCCAGGAATTGGTGGAGGAACAAGCGGAAGAAGGTTTTCGGAGACAAGGAATGATCTTCACACGTCGTCATCCCGATCAAAAACCCAGCACAGCTGTTGATCGCTGCCAACACTTTCCTCCAAATTTGACGCACGCTGTCCTCATACATTGTATTCCATCCTAGAAGTACCAAATCCTAGGTCTATGCATCCCACCGGCTTATATTATGCAAGTGGCCCACTAAGGGGTCTCAGATAATATATAAAAGCCCATTTTGGCACCCACCCGGAATCGGCGTGAATTTCTTCGTGTTCAATATCTTGGTTGCTATTTCTTTCTTCTCAGGGTACTTTTCCCATTCGACATATCTGCAAGATCGTGAAAGCGTTTGTTTTTCAGACCTAGATTAATACGCACCCACTCCACCCGGCTTTCTCCTCCGCAAAAAGGGTTTCGACGTCGGTCTGGGACATAAGTGAGTCGTGGGGGTTATGCGTCTGAGTGAACGATTTATATATGCAATCTCGGAGCGAGCATATGACCCCTTGAAGAAGCGGCAGCTCGGGCAGAAGAAAATTCTGGGGAGAGCAACGTCACTGATATGCGCCATGAACGCACACAGATATTGAATAGAACTATACCCTCATCCAATCACAGAGAGTCAGGGCACGTTTACCGCGGCTTTAGAAGTGGGGAACTGAACCGCACTTATGGCGCCAGGATTTTGATACTGTATTGTGACGATAGCAATCTTGGAAAGTAAAAAAACAGTTCTAGGACCAGCTCGCGTCGGACGCTCCAAAGATCGGCCAGTATCAAGAATGCCGCGACATTGTTCAAGTCTTCCGTGCAAAAGTGATTACTGGATGATGACAAGATGTTGTCCCCGTGAGTACTTGACCTCCCCAAATCCAGTGGCTTGGTCCTACCTAATTTTGTTCGGCCATCGACCACGTTTTAGATTTAGGTCGGTTGAAGTTGGATTGAGCCACAGGATCCCATGGCCCATCGGAGGAAGAAGTGCATCGAATAAGCTGAATTCTCGAAAGAGGTGGCGACTGCGAGAAAAGTGGACAAATGACGCGTGTTCGGAATGTCGGGCCGGAACTCCACATCAGGCTTGGCATTTTGATTGCCGCACTTCGGCGTTCGACGATTTTTGACGGTACTAACTTGGTACTAACTGTATCCTGTTCCCGATGCTGCAAAGAGGACAGACAAAAAACTTTTAGGTCAGGAAAACCTTCTTTTGTGAAGTCCCAGTAACCTCTAGATTTATCTCTGCATAGTGTGTGAGCCAATCACCGAATTTGACTCGATCAGTGATGATATATCAGCCCCTTTTTCTTCCTCCCTATATACCATCTCCTCAGAGGCTCCTCCTCATAATGACATCTTCACCCGAGCAATCTCTCAATATCCCCATACTTTACCAACCATTAATGTCACCCGAGGAATCCCTCAATCAGGTCCTCGCCAGGTTCCCTGAATTCGTGGTCGACGCCGCCGTCGTCCGCACGCACATCCTACCCTACTTGAGCGCCCCCGCAAACGATGTGGTCGCCGCGCTCGACGAGCTCGACGCTCCCCCTCCGGTGATGGGGGCGGTGTTAGGATTATGGGCCAGACTCAGAGGTACGTGGAGGTTTTGATGTTGTGGGTACCCGTCTAATGCCCATCTCTGGTATGCGTCGACCTGCGAAGGTAGAAACTCTAGCCGAGAATTTTTTGAAGCTCAATCTATAAAGTATGAATTTTCTCTTCTGATTGTTCATTGTCTTGACGCCCATTCAGTAGGATCTCTTCGTCCCCCTACTCGCGCGCATGAGAGGAACGAGGCCGGGCCTTCCAGAGCCCTTGCCGCCGCCACCGCCACCCTCAGCTCTCCGTCGTGGTCTGAATCCTCGGCAACCGTACTGGGCTCCCCTGCCTCCACCACCACCACCACCACCACCACCACCACCAGCAGCAGCTCCTCCTCTTCCGCCGCCACTCCATCCCCCGTCGTGCGAACTCCGGCGTTTGTACCGACGCAAATTCTACCACATGGATCGGGTGGCCTAACGTCGTCCACGGCAGGGAATGTAGTTGTGACGGCACCTCGTTCGCTGTCACCTGCTAGTGATGCGCTCGGCCCTAGCGCCTCCGGCACGTCGCCGACTTCCCTCTCGCCGCTCCAACATTTTTCGCCGTCGTGGGAGCTAATGGGCTTGTTCGACCCGTGGTCTTCGGGCACGAGTCCTGTCCCCGATAGCAACGCGGTGGCCGGTCCGTCAAACTGGCTCACCTCCAGTGCAATGGGAACGTGAGTGACGAGGACGCGGATATGGATGTATGCAACTTGAGTGGGGAGGATGTGGATTGGGAGGGGAGGGTGTGAAACTATTTAATTTAATTTTTTTTTTCGTTTTGTACGGTGTGTATTCTATTCAAATGACTCAAAGTGAGCGACTTGGAGAAAAGGCCATGAGAGGGCGGTTCAGGCGAAGATCTGGTCGGGGTTCAGTACTTTCATGCCTCGCACGCGAGTCAATTCGGAGTGAAAGTTCAGGCAAGGAGCCAAGGACAAACGTCGGAAGTTGGCAGCCGAGGCGAGACGAAACGCACACCTCGTTCTTGCGCCCAACGTTTTCAGCAATGCGCCTTGAGTTTCTTAGGCACTTCGGCAGTTTTTCAACGACGCACGGCGACAACTTGCCTGCGGACGTACATCGATGATTACTGAACATATTTCCGGACAACCTATGCAGTCCAACGGCGCACACGTCCGCCCCCCCATTTGCTATTGCTTCAAGTCAGATATCTTTCCGTGTTCAACTGTGAGAAAAAATTCGAACCCCTACTTTTAACTGACAACAGCAGGACGCCACGGGGAGCCAAACCCGTTGACTGCAGCAGTGTTTGAGATCGCTTAGGAATGCATCGCAGCGGCACCGTGCATTAAATCCTCTCCTTTTCACTTCATGGCGGTAAGTCTAGTAATTTCCGGAATGCGGCGTGCTGAACAATGAATGGCCTTGAAGATGCTAAAGGCGGGTTTGGTGTTTGCCTTCGTATCCTCCATGTAAGATGTCGATGATAAATGCTGCTTGTAAGTATAGTGCATTTCAAAATCTTGAAAACATTCGCGAATTCATAGTACATACTCCGGCTTGCAGATGAGGACCAAACCAAGAGAAAAGAGAAGGGTAGATGAGTGATATGAATCGAGAGCAAAAGCAGGATTTGTCAAGGCTATGGTATCGCGACCAGTAGTAAACGCCTTGTACTTCCCAGGCGCGGAAAGTACGTCCGGAGTTCCTCGAGAACACCAACTCCACTCTCCAACACACCGCCGGCTGTCAACAAGACTCTGATGATCAGAGAAGTCGGACCAAGACGGGCAATGGCCTCGTCGATGGCATTCCAATAGTCGACATGTGCGAAGACGTCGGCATCGTTGAAGGATGGCGCGCAATCCCGGCTAACCACGAGCGTAACCCGCTGCAAGGCGGTTCCGGGTGTGATTCCGGAAAGGAGGATGGGGATAGCAGCGAGCATGTTCGGGAAGTCGATGTGGAGCATGAAATGTTCGAGTTGGGCAAGTGTTTCAAGTCCGATGTTCGCTTTGTTCCGGAAGGATTCAGACTCTGGACGTTCCACTATCAGGAAGATTAGAAAAGCATGAGACATGAAATCAACAAGTTACCAATGAACCCTGCGATCTCCAAATTTGTCAATGAAGTTTTACATTCTTGTAAAATAGCCCTAAATGCGCGAAGCTCGGCGCATTCAGTAATAACCAGCCGTTTCAAGGCCGTAAAATCAACCGACCCGTTGGACGGGAGGCGAGATATCACTGTTGGCAAACATAGGCATTCGACCTGGATGGGTGGACGAACTTGATTTTGAATTTCGCTGCTCCATTCATCATGCTCGTCTTGCTCGCGATAGAACCTGGGACCGATCTCCAAAGTCCCCAAATTTGACGTGCGGTGCAAGAAAAAGGAGAGCAGAAATATCGGATCCTCGGTCATCAAAACCGATATATGCACAAGGGTCGGGTGTGCCACCAGACTCCGGAGCGCAGGCATCATTCCTTTCCAGGGAGAGTGTATATCGTGAGATGTTTCAGATGCGCGAAATGGATTTCAAGTTGCGAGAGGATGGGATATGCAACGGGCATTCTCGGAGGAGGAGCAATGATAAGGCGAACGGTCAACCCAAGAAGATGAGGGGATTCTTTCAGCATGGCAGCGAAACGTTTGGGATCACCCCGCTCTTGAAAAGCGAAATACGAAAAGAGATGGTATCGAGCAGCGGGAAGCCATGGCCGAGCGACGAGTGAACAACGTTTCAAATCGTCCGTCGAATCGTGCAAGAAATCTATGGTGTGCTCAACTAGCTCTTGAACCTGAGCAAAAGGGCGAGTCACATCACGTCACATTGATTTACACACTAAGCCGGTCTCAAAATACGAGAAAGCAAGAAAATCGGAATCATTCAGTGTCCGGCAAGGAGTTTGTGTATGTACATATCATATTATAGTAGTTTTCATTATCTGGCCGGTATCTAAAGCCCAATCGTGTACATACCGAACCAAATGGATCAACATAAGAATGCTGCATAATGAGATAACCTGAAGTCGATTAGATGGCGAAGGAAGTGACGAAAGAAATTACTGACCTAACGTGTATCGCATCATCGTCACAGAATATCCAAAATTACCCCTCTGACGCCTGATACCCCGTCGCAAACCAGGATTGCTTCCGCTGCGATTTGACGGGAAGGGGCGTCTCGTTTCCCTTGGGTTTGGAGGGAGACACGGGGACGGGAGGAGTGGGAGGGGGATTACTCGCATCGACCTCCATGCCGGGGAGGTCTGCTGCGGTAGTGGACAACACAAGATGATGGAGTGGGTGACGAGCCTGGAAAAGGAGGGACGGAAGGGGTCGAGGAGTGGTCGGCGTAAGCCGTGAGGGTGTCGAGACCGCGGGTGAGGCAGGCTTGACTGCTTTAGCACGGGGCTGCTGTTCGAGAAATAGGCGCCGTCGTTCGAAGTCAAGGTTCAGCTGCTCTCGCTGAGCCCCCAATCCATCCCGCAATTGAGCCGTCAGCGCAGCCTTGACCTGAGTGATTAGCCCGTCCTTCAAGTGCACCGTCAGCGCATCCTTCAGTTGAACAATCAACTCCTCCTTGAGCTTCGCGATGAAATATTTCAGTTGAATGATCAAGTCGTCTCGCAACTGCGAGTTCACGGCATCTTTCAGCTGGACGAGCAATACCTTCAACTGATCTTTCAATTGTTCGGTGAAGTGATCCTTCAGTCCTACGACCATGTCGTCCTTTAGATCCGCTCGTAACTGCTCCCGTAAGCTATTTTTCAGCGCTATCGTCAGATCGTCCGTCAGCTGAACTTTTAGGTCGTCCTTGAGCAAAACGAGGAGCTCCTGTTGCAGCTGTCGAAGGAGTTCGTCTTTGAGCTGAAGAAGAAGGTCGTCCCTCAGTTGAACCAGGAGTTCCGCCTTCATTTGCGTCAGCAACTCCGCCTTCAATTGAACGAGCAGCTCGTCTTTCAGCTGAGAAGGAGAACGTCCTTCATCTGAACGAAGAGTTCCTCTCTCAGCTGGCCGAGCAGCTCCGCCTTCATCTGTCCCGGTAATCCTCCCTCATCTGAACGAGCAGCTCGCCTTTCACCTCGTCTTTCAACTCGTGCTTCAATTCGTCCTTCAGTTCGCCCTTCAGTTCGCCCTTCAACTCGCCCCTCAACTCGCCCCTCAGCTCGTCCTTCAGCTCATCCTTCAATTGTGACCTCATTTCTTGCTTCAAGCGCACGACGAGCGAGTTCTCCAAACTACGCATGTCAATTTCGAGAGCACGAGAAACCTGAGGGGGATCTGCGGCGATCGGAGCAGGGCCAGATGAAGGAGCAGAGGAAATAGCGGTCGAGGGAGGATCGGGGAGTGTTTGTGCGGGGACGCGGCTCGCAGAGACCGAGGGAGAGCATGAGCGACGAGAACTATCCTCGATATCCATCTCAATCTCAGGCGTGTGATTACCTCAGGGTGCACAGTCTCGGACGCATGATTAACCTCCGGAGGAACACGGGCGACAATGGGATCGACGGTGGCAGACGGTAAGACGACGGCGGGCGACGGTAAGACGACGGGGGGAGGCGGGGACGGTGGTTTAGGAGGACTATGTACGCGACCATTGTTGACAGAGGGTTGGGGAGCGCGCGGCGTGGGAGCATGAACGGGGACCGTGCGGACCGTCGTATTCTGTGATTTGGGCATATCAGTATCTGGCGTGTGATTGACCCGAGGAGGTGAAGGACGGCGGGCGATGACGGGCTCCATGGTGTGGCCATTGGTAGAAGGTGGGCCATGCATCTGCGGCCGTGGCGGGAGATGAGAAGGCGGGGCAGGCAGGGAGGGTGACGGAGGGAGGGTATGAGGCGGGGCATGCAGAGACGGCGATGGAGGGAGAGTTTGAGGGGGCGTTCGATTCAAAGAAACCAAGGGAGAGTAAGGAGGATGATAACCTCCCGGTGCCGCGGGTCCTGCGTACCCCATCCAGCGCGGATAAGTTGGGGCAGGGTGCATACCGGGCTGCATGGGCTGCTGCATTCCAGGCTGCATGGGCTGCATGGGTTGCTGCATGCCGGGCTGCATCGACTGCTGCTGCATCGGCTGCATGTTGGGCTGCATGGCGGGGTGAATCGACTGCTGCATCGGTGGCATGTTCGGGTGCATCGACTGCTGCATGCCCGGCTGCATTTGATGCTGCATCGACTGCTGCATGCCTGGCTGCATTGGCTGCTGCATCGACTGCTGCATGCCCGGCTGCATTGGCTGCTGCATGTTGGATTGCATCGACTGCTGCAAGCTGGGAATGGAATACGACGACGAGGGGCCGAGGATAATCGGCTCTCGCCGCCTTGGGTCGTATTCGTTGCTAGTGTCCGGGATTCTGATCGGAGTACCACGGCCAGGACCATCCATACGGACGTCCGGGCGGTGAACGGGAGGAGCGGGTGGTTTATCACGCAAGAAAAGGCGAGAACCACCACCACTGTTCATGAAGAACCCGTTCGGAGAATCCCTGGGACCGTTTACTGGCGTTCGGATGAGTTGTGGCATTCGTCGTGTATACGGCGTCGACTTACCATTCGCCATATTTTGCGTAGGAGGCACATGGGGCTTCACCATGGGACGCTGCGGTTGTTGAGACCGGTGGGAGGTTGGAGTGGGTGTGCGGCCAAAGGGATTGAAATCTTGCGACCCAGAAGAGGATCTCCCAATGGTCGATAGTCCCGGCGCGACCATATCATCGTTACTCTGTGAGCTTGACGAGGGCCCGGCAGATATGGACGACGCGGAGGGAATGTGGACAGCTCCCGCCGCCGCCGCGGTGCGCGTTGCATTTGCAACCGACGTACGAGGCGTCGCGTTGGGAGTGAAGAGGCTCTGGGAGGCACTGAGCGGGGGACTGGCTACCCGCGAGGGAGCGGACACTGCGGGTGGACTGAGGCTACGATAGGGAGCAGACACTGCTGGTGGACTGAGGCTACGATCCTCCATATCCACATCGATGGGGGTTTCGATGTCCATGTCTGTTTCGCCTTCGATTTCGATTACATCGTTATCCCCGTTCGACAGCGAAACCGTCATGATCTCGAGCTTCACGCGCCTCGAGTCGTCAGTACGGGGAAGAGTCGATAACACAGTTTCTGCCGAGACTACTGCTGGTGTCGTAGGAGGTGCGCGCACGGGGGCATCGACGACGGGAGAGTGAGCACGACCGTCGATTGAGGAAGGTGAGCGTGAGGCTGCAGCAGTCGGCCTGACTTGCACCTCAGCCGGAAGGGGGTCTGGGGTTTTATCTCGAATCGTCGGCTGCGTCTGGGAGGACGCTACGGCGCTTGAGTCCTGGGACGACTGAGAAAACAAAGCCTGGCTAATGCTGCTATGCGGCGCTCCGTGCGGCATACCCATGAAATGAAAGCCCGGAGGGAACTCATCGGCGGCATCGGCAGGACTGAGAGGCAAAATATGGGCTACTTCGACTTGAGCAGGTGCTTCTGCCGCGACAGGTTCAGTTGTCGCACCTTCCGCAGTACCGACAACAGGTTCATTGGCCGCGCCTTCTGTCGTCCCTCAGCTGGGCTGTCCGCCGTAACAGCTTCCTGACGGGTCCTTCCTCTTCATCCGAGTCGGGAGGTGGGGACGGCAGGCGGCCTTCTGTCGCAGCCTCTGGGGGCACGGAGCCCTGAGACTGTTGCTCTGGATGCTCGGGAAGCTCAGGAACGCGAGGCTCTGGGCTGGAGGACGACCGTATAGATTCCGACTCCGACTGCTGCGGCGACGCTGCTTGTGGGGTGGGAGCGAGCTCAGCCGGCGGCTCAGCAAGCGGAGACATGACGCCTGGCTTGAGCGACTCGAGTTGAAGTGGCCGCGACGGGGGCGTCGCCGCAAAGGGAGACGGCAAACGAGACCGGATATAATCCGTCTCATCGAACTCGAGCTCGTCCTCCTGGGACATCGACCCGTTGACGGGGTCAAGAGCCACGGTAGGATCAGGTTGCGGGTAGAGTAGGAGGGGAGCCTGCATCGCACCGTCCCCAAGGGGAGGGCTGCCGGGATTGGAGGGCGGGTAACGGAGGAAATCGGCTTCGAGGTCTTCGAGGCCGTCCATGGTATCGTCCGCATCCCCATCCTCGTTGTATACCGGCTGATCGAGGTCTGAAAGAGATGGCAGAGGCGTCCCTGCGGCGCCGTCGGTGACGTCCATATGAACACTTTCAGCACGGTCTTGTCCCTCGTCGGCCGAAGGAGGAGTCGCCGAACGCAGAGGCGAGGTCCAGCGTCGGAGCGGGCTGCGCGGAAGTGCCAGGCCTTCGTCGATCTGGGTGGGTCTCTCCTCGACAGTAGCGTATCGGGAGGCGCAGCGGCGGCTGCGGGGACGCTGGTAGGAACAGACGGGGCCGACGTGGAAGTAACGTCCAGCTGACCGATGTCCGGAGTCGACTGAACGGGTTCGGCGGGCGGCTCTACGACGCGCGCTGGGAGTTGATTAGTACTATCATAACTATTGGTGCTATTCATTAACATACCTTCGTCGACGACTATCGCGCTTCGAGGAGCTTGCTCTGGGCGCTGATCAGAAACTGGTACAACAGAGGGAGCCGCTGCAATCCGTTGCGCTGGGGGTCGACGTCCATGAGATGGTCGAGCCCAAAGACCGGAGTCAACGGTGACGGCGAAGCAGAATGGACGCCAGCGACCTGAGAAAGCGAGAGCGGCGAATGCGCTCGCGGATGGGCGACCTCGACACGTAGCGGCGACGGCTCGACAGGCGCGTGCGGGGGCGCTTCGATGACTGAAAGAGGTGGTGCTTCGATGGCCGGAACCGTAGCAATCGGGGCGGGTGCCGCGCGTCGAGGTCAATCCACTCAAACGTTTCCTTTTCGCGGTCTAAGTTCAGTCCCCGCATGAACTGCTCAGCCGTGATCCCCTCGTTGAGCTCGTACTCCGAGACAGCGAAGCCCTGAATGCCCTTGACAGCCTTTGGCAGCCACCCTAATTGTATCGATGGTGAATAAAGATAAATTCACAGCGTGAGGAAAGAGAAAGGAACGTACTGCGCTGCAACATGTCGTCTTCGTATTCCTCGTCCCGGAATTCCCGATAAAAGTCCCAGACAAACTCATCGCGAGAGCCCATCCAGCCGTTGAAGAACCGCGAAAGGGCTCTGTCGAACATGACGTTCCTATACTGGCGTTTTATCTTCACCTCCTTGCGCGCCTTGGCCAGGAACTCCACCGAGAGCCTGGCAATATGCAAGATATCGAACCGTAAATTAGACCAATACTCTTTCCCCGACGTGAGCAGCAGCTTCAAACAATCCCACTGCACTTTGCCTAACCAAAGCAGCGGAATCCTGTACCCACGCGGGAGCGTGGTCGACGTGACGGTGCCGTCGCGGTTCGAGACTTCACTTCGACCCACGTCTGCTTGTTGTCGGCGTTCCGCGAGGGAATCGTGAACGCATTATCGACCATGTAGGCAACGATCGCGAAATCTGTCCACTGCGCAGCGGCCGGATGGTTAGGACCCATGTATTCCAGCTCGTCGGGATGCCGCCAAGTCGAGAACGGCGGGATGGACGTCGCGGGGTTTTGTGGATCGAAGGGGTTTGTGGATGGAGAGGAAGATATCGCATAAAGTTTATAGTGGTGTAGAGGAACGATGGGTGACTTGGCTTTGCGAGGACTCGGCGTCTCTGGGGCTGGGCTTCCTCGGGGTCTTGATGATGGTGGGGGCGACAGGCTCTATGGGGGCGGGAGGGGTACGCTTCCACCGTAGGCCTCGAGTAAACCTCCGGATTCGACAGCCTGGGGATGACGATCCTGGAGTTCGTGCTGAACGCCCGCCCATCGGGCGTGGCGTTCTGCACAGGCCTCGGAACGGGGCGACTCATTAGGTTTTTGGGCTCGCGCGCGGAGCCTTTACCGCTCGAGTCGTCTTCGGTATCCGAGGTTAGCGGCGACGGCGAAATGGAGTAAACGGACTCGATTTTGCGTTTACGGCCGCGGGATTCGACGGGGGCGGTGAAGTCGAATCCAGAGGGCGTCCTGTTAGAAGGGGAGCTTGCAGAAGATCCTGGGAGGCTCAAGTCCGAGCGGCTCAGGTGCGCGATTTTCGGGTTGCAGGGCTCATCATACCCGAAACGCTTCCGCTCATTGTGCGGGTTCGAATAGGACGACTGGCCTTTTCGGGTCTGTCTGTTTTGGGGCGCGACTTCGCCTTGTGTGACTTTTTTCGTTGCAGCTCAGGTCCTGTCTGTATTGCAAGCGGGACGATGGTCTTTGGATTGACGACGACGGCGTCGGTACCGGAGTCGGGGTCTTGCGGTTCAAAGATTCCGCAATCATTTCGATATCGCTGCCCATCTCAGACGTCAAGGGGGAGCCACGGGAGTTCATCGCGGGGGCTTCTTCGTCATCTTTGCGTTTGGGAGATGTGATCGAGGGCTGCGGCTACGTGAAACGATAAGGATGAGTAGTAAAGGGGCGAAAAAAAATGAACTCACGTCTGCTGGCGGAGGTTGTACGTCAGATTCTGCAATCCACTCGAACGTCTCCCTGTCGCGATCCACGTTGAGGCCGGCCATGAATTGTTGCGCGGTGATACCGTCAACGAGTTCCTGTTCAGTGATAACGAAGCCTTGGATGCCCTTGGGAACCTTCTGCGCCCATCTAAGTAGCAAGATTGAGACCGGGGCAAGTAGAAAAGAGGTTAAACGCACTGCGAGCCAACATATCATCCTTGTACTCTCGTCCTTGAACTCCCGGTAGAAATCCCAAATGAACACCTCACTGCAACCCATCCAACCGTTAAAAAAGCGAGTCAAAGTACGGTCGAACATGGCATCCCGCCACTGCCTTTTCATCCGAACCTCATTCCTTGCCTTCGCGAGGAACTGAGTGGTCAACCGCGCGATGTGCAGGATGTCCCATTTTATCGTATCCCACAACGGACGCGCAACCGTCAGCAAAAGTTTCAAAGACTCCCACTGAACCTTCATAAGCCAGAGAAGAGGAACACGGTACCCCTCGGGAGCATTGTGATGCCACTGTCGTTACTGGATACAACGACCCATGGGTCGGACCTGCTGTCACTACGCGGTGGGACGGTGATCGCAGTGTGAACAAGATAGGTGATAATTGAATAGTCGCTCCACATGCCCGCAGACGAGTGGTTGGGGCCGATGTATTCAAGCTCGGCGACATGTCTCCATGGCCCGGGTGGGACGGTGCGAGTGCTATCGGGTGCTGCATGAGGAGAGGAGCAAAGCGCCAGAACCTTCAGCGCATAAGCGCGGTCAATCTGCTCGATTGCAGAAGGGAATGTATTGGTTGCATCGGGGGCAGACATCTGGACTGAATCGAGCTGAGGAAAAAAACGTCAGTTTTTTACAGCGGAGAAACCTGGGGATTTTTGCGATTACATGGGATTCTCCGACCAGGGCGGCTGAATCTGAGAGGCCAGCACAGGTGTCGGTGAAAAAGAGAGAGAAATCCGACCTCAGAAATCCCCTGTCGTGGCCGTTGTTGAACAAGCCGGTTTGGTTGGCAACTTGTTTGTCTTTTCGCCCTGAACCAAACACCGCTCCGGTCGCATGACTCGACCCGAAAATTGCCGAAACAAAGATGGTTGTCTTCTAAGAGCTCCAAAGATTCTATGTCTCTCTCCTTTCCGACAGCATACAAACTCGCTTCAAACGCAAAGAGCCCTCTTTATTTTTCGGGGTGAATTGTGGAAAAGGGGTGTGGTTGAATTTTTCTTTTTCGGGTGTCGACGAGAATAGATCTCCCAGGACGGCCGTTTGACAAGGATCCAACTTCATTCCGGATGCACTACTGACACCGCTATCAACACCTGCAGTCACCGTGTCCGCCGACTATATTTCATAGCATCCGGCGGTCTCGGAATGTCCCTGACGGGTGACCGTGCGGGCCGACTGTTTGCAAACATTCAAGCTGTCCGCCACGACTCGAATTCACCGTCGACGTCCCAGTTATCGATACGAGAATCTCTCGCTTCTTGGCCACCATCCCGTACGCGGCGGCGTAAGTAGACGTAGACCTGATTCCAGGAACGTGATTGGTAAAATCAACTGTAACACGTAACCCCTTGGCGCCGGCAGTATGCGCAGTCACTCTGACCCCGGTGTTCGCCATCCAGTTTGTGGGACAGAGTATCTAGGGTAACCGTTATCGGCGTATGTCTGAGTCTCCAACCAATCGTACCTCGCTAATATTTTGGCATGTGCGTTGAATCCGGAAAGCTGATCCGCGGCACCGGCGCTGTTGGCGAAGACAAACCTTCGATTTGACCCCCCACACTCAGTGTGCTGTCCTGTAAGCATTGGAATGTTGCGAACGCGGTGATTACGAGCCGATTGGTTGAGTTGCGGCACACAGTTTAAACTGTCCAATCCAAGACCTCATATACTTGCAAATGGGGATGATGGGGTTGAACTTACGAAACACTTTGGGTTCGCCGAATTCTAATCTGCTTTCAGACGGGCGCTGGAGGCGAGGGCCCCACCCAGACACACTCTGCCACGTACGCCTCTTCCACTCTTCGGTTGAACGTGGACGTAGTGTGCGGCAATACGATCCGGGAGTTTAATGGCCGATCAGAATTGTGATTCGGCATGTTCCCGTAATCTGGAGGTTAAGACTTTTAATTTGTGTCTTACATGCTTTTTTGGTGTCGCTTATGTGTAGACGGTTGCACGCCAAGCCGGTCACCCAAGTGCTATTGCCGTTGTTCAACACTCGATGACTTGCACTTCACTCGACCACACACTCAGGTCCGGAATGTCGAACTGCCAACTCGACGATCTCTCCTTCATTCGAATCATGCAACGCCCGCTCCAATCCCCAACACGCGCCGAGTAACTGCCTTTGATGCGCTGGCATCTTGCGGTATTCACATCAATAATCGATCGGCATTAAGATCGCACCCCTCGCCGAATATCACCATCCGACGCATCCGACGCATCCTGCACACATCTACGGAACGCCAAAATTTCCTGAATTCTGCTGAGAGACGGGATCCGGAGCGAGAGTATAATTCAACCAAATTCAACAAAATTGAACATCTTGAACAATTGAACCACACAAGTTCAACATTATGTTCAACCTTTGAAAATTCGGTCCTACAACGATATCCCACCATATTTTCACTTACACTGAAATAACCTTTGTCCCTTTCGTGTCCGAACGTCCTTATATTGGGGGGAAAGTGCTAACAGCAAGTTCAACATCAGATTGATCACGTGAGCGAAGGAGACGTCGCGACTGGTGCAAGCAATGCCAAATAGAAGTAGGAAAATGGCAGTGGCCGTTGGTTAGTGTCTCGTTCCAATTAGTGCCCAAAAAAAATTTCGGCTGTATCCCACCTGGCGTATAAACAACGTAGGGTTGGATGTATCAGAACGTTTATCTCATCCTCTCTAACCATATATCTCGACCATTGACATGGCATTCGGCCAGGCTAAATTACCGCTCCTCTTCTGCCTCCAAAATAGATTGCATTCAATTTTTCGCTCCAATTCGTACCGGGGCTGGCCCAGCAGTTTTAGACTACTGGGTGCGCTCTCGAATATTCAGCAAACACCATCCTACGCATCCACTGCCCTCGAACCACGGGATGCAGATCCCAACCGTCCGTGACTTTTAGGGCGATACGCGGTTCGTCTCCCAAACGGGATCTCTGCCCCAGTTTATTTCACCGTACGCGATGATCCTAGCCGCGCTCGGCAATATAAGTCCACTGCCAGCAAGCGCGTCGTGAGGGAGACTTCAAGTTTCAGTTTGGGTAGTTTTAACGATCGCAAGGGGATTGTCGCGTTGCCGTTTAGCCTACGGGCTCCGACGGTCATCACTGGTTGTCGTGGCCCGCGTCGCTACATTCGCGATGCAAATCTCGATACTTGAGCCGGCAGTTGAGTTCAAAAATATCAGACAGTATATTTGAGCTGGAAAATCAGTGGTGGTGGTGGAGAAGGGTCCAGATTGAAACAACAAGGTAGCCGGAGGAATATTGGTGTTAACGATCGCGAGATACGTCCTCGCCGGTGTTGGGGCCGAAGCACTCTCTATGAAAAGAGGAGAGCAGCGGCCGCACTCTTTGTTCTAATGATATCTCGCGAAGAGTAAAATTGGCGTCGCCACCACACATTAACTGGTAACGCCCCTTCATTTCCCCTGTGTAGACGGTCGTCGGAGATCCCTCGGAACCTTTATCCGCTATCCCAGAAGGTTTGAGCGTAAGGTAGTGAAACCAACTTGGTTTAATGTGCATTTAGCACGGATGTTAAAATAGCCTGGGCTAGGATTGTTTTTCAATGGTTGCCCAATGATGTAGTGTTGGACTGCGAACGGGTCTGGCATTGATGAGGTGAGTCAAAGAACACATTGCAAGAATTAAGATCACCTGTAGATCAACATTCAAGAAGAAGAATGGGCTGGGAAAATGAAACCATGCACAAGTCCCGACATGAATCGCTTGACAGTTGAGATGATCACAATAATCCACGAATTCCAGAAAACTAAACTTGGTTCAATAAGTATTTTAACAAAATACAACCGGTCTATTTGGATAGGGTATGCCCGTTCATTCCCAGTACGGGCGCGAGAAAATCACGTTCGGTTTACACAGTAACCTGGAGAGTTAACGTTGGTTTACACAGTAACCGGAGAAGGATATGATACAGCGCCAGGCATAATATGGGTCGTGGGTACAAAAACGCGACAGACGGGCTCTCGAGATGGGATGAGAGTCCGACCCTGTACCGAATCAGAACGTGCTCGCCCAGGCTTCGAGGTCGATGGGCGACGTCCGTGAGTACATTATCCACTCGTTTTTCTGAACATACATTAATTTAATTAGAGCAAGAAGTAAAATGAGCGAGAGAAACGCACCAGTAAATCCTTCGGCGTCTTCCTATCGTCGGGATCCTTCAGCAAACAGCTGTCTATGAACATCTCCGCCTCGGGGAAGCGCCCCTCCGGCGTCAGCCGCGGCGCGGGCTCGTTCACAATGTGCTGCAGCAGCTCAAGGATGCTCATCGTCATCCCACCGCCCTGCAGACTCACACCCTTGCTCTTCCGCTTGTCCTTCTTCGACGTCGCGGGGTTGTTTTTCTTCCGGGACGGCGGCAGGCCCAGCGCGGCGAGCGAGTTCATCGAGCCGGGCCGCGCAGGGGAGAGTGTCCCTCGAAGTCCGAGAGGTCCGAGTCATCCGAAAGCGACTCGGAGAAGGGGAACCGGCCCAGCGCGAGCTCGATGAGCGATATACCGAGCGACCAGACGTCGGATTTGACAGTGTATACGCGCCTTGTATACGCTCGGGCTAGGCAGGGGTAATTACACTGTCAGTAGGGGGACGTGTGGAGGGATGGATGGCGACATACGCTCATGTACGTTGATGTCCCCACAAAGGTGTCGGCTATCGAGTTGATGAGTTCGCCGGAGACACCGAAGTCACAAATCTTTATTTCTCCTTGCGAGTTGCAAAGAATGTTTGAGGGTTTAATGTCTAAATGGAGAATTTCAGACCAGTATTCGCGTTACGCAGGTCAAGTCGTTTTAAATAAAAATCATCACGTGATGACCTTTCGGTGACAGGACCAAAGGAGAAGGACGACTTACCACGGTGGATGATACGGTGGACGTCGTACAGGTACGTGAGCCCCGAGCACCGCCAGCGCGACCTTGCCCACCACGTCGATCTCAATGGGTCCTATCTTCTTGTAGATGCCGTCCAGCGAGCCCTTGTCCATAAACTCGATGCACATGCAAATGTTCGGGTCCGCAAGGAAGGCACCCCAAAACGAGATGATGTACTTGGAGTGGCAGTCATGCATGATCTGCAGCTCGCGGAGGATCTGCTTTCGCACAGCAGGTTTGGCGTCGATAAGCACGATCTGGGTGAGGCGATGAGATGTCCACCCGCCGCGAAAAGTAGTGTATACGCACTTTCTTAGCCATGAGCGTGCCCGTGGGGATGTGCTCAACCTTCTTGACGCTCCCGCCGTTGCCCTGCCCCAGCTCGTGCAGGTCCTTCAGGTCCTCGTTTCGCAGATCGAATTTGATCTCTTGATTCATGTCGAGATTGGCGAGGGTGTTAGATAGGGCGGTATGGTAGGTATTGCGTTTATTAATGGCCGGAGAGGCGGTATTGGGGGCGGAATTGGAGCCATTAGAGACCATAAGCGAGTTATCCTCTACTGGGGTCGCTGCGGTGGTATTGGGAGGCAGTTTGGGGGCTTTGAGGGTCATGGGGGGTGGTCGCCGTTTCCCTGCTGGCGCCCCGCCGGCCACTGGTGCCTGGCGAACGGCCACTGGCTCAGGGTCGGGCGGAGGCGCCGGCGGCAGCTCTGGAGGTGCAGCAAGTTGGAGAGCCTTGAAATTGCGCTTTTTCGAATGGGAGTCGCCATGGGCGTCGAAAGAAAGGAAAAAGAGGGTTCAGAGGACGGAGGAAAGACGAGGAAGGAGAGATGATGAAAACCGCTCAGTTACCGTTATGGTAAGTCAGAGCACGTGCCGTAGATCCCTTCCTGCCAACGCGCTTCCACTAAGTAACCAAAAGAGCTAATCTGAAGCGCTCTACAACCGGAAACCGCTCTTATTCCCTCCTAGATGCTCTGATATTACCCTGGTTCACACTCGAGGTCTCTATGCCTGCGATTAATTGCATCGCAAGTGACTGATCAAAATCTTTGCCGTGGCCAGGGCACGCAGATGTAGATCACCGGGAGCTGAAGTACCTGTCTTCAGTGGACCGCTCTTGGAGCCTTCGAGACCTGTTTCCTTTTTTTTACCGTGGAATTTCGTCAAATACGCTCTATTTCGTTTAAATCTTCGCTGTGCCTTGGAATATCATCTAGAGAGATCTAGAGCTGTCACCCTCTCTCTCCGTCAATCTTGCAGCGCTATGTATCAAGGCATCTTTCAAAGTTCATCTCCCGGCATCTCAGTCTTTGATATACACACGAGTTTTCTCGACATCCCGCCACATCCTGCTGTGAAAAAGTTATATGTGATAGGGATACCGGAGACCGGGAGCTCTATGTCGAACTTGCAGATCCTAAATGCAGATCATCCACGCTAGCCTAGTCACCGGCGTACCCCAGTTGGGACCCGTTTTTAGGATTTTGACTCTCTGTGTTCTTCTCGGAAGCACCCGCCTGGGAGTAGTCCTCTTGTTACGGTGGATGAAAATCCTCATCCGCAATGCGTCGGGCCTAGAGCGTCTGACATTGTCAACGGCATACCACAGCTTAAACGACGTGACTACAGTCAAAGCTGTCTAACCATAGCTGTCATAACCCATAATCGCCTATAAGCCATACTTCTTTCAAGGATTTTGCCTCATTCTTGGCAGGGATAACCCATAAATCTGCGGTAACCCATACCCTGGAGCATCCACCACCCCCTATGGGTTAAGACAGCTTAGACTGTAGTTGCATTTTTTCCACCCTCGCGACCCTGGAGTTCTGCCCGGAATATTCTACGTATTTTATGAAATCGGACTCCGATATTTACTGAACCACCCACTGATGAAATTCTGGACCTATCGAAATCCCCGCAACCAGTTTAAAAGTTCAGATTTCTAGGGCCTGTCTACACTCTAGTCGCTCGAATCGAATATCCCCAAATCATACGGACCCGCCATCGCTCCTGTGTTTTGTTGCTGTCAGTGGCGTCGCTGTTAGTGGCGTTGTATAGGGATCGAAGTCGCGAACATATTTGCACATTATGTCCCAGCCATAGACGCCCTTTCAAAGGGTGAATTCCAAACATTCGGCTTCGCAGAAAAGTCCGAGGTCTTGTTTTCCAAGCGTCTGCTGGTTGTAATTCAC